>JAOXOE010000001.1:108653722-108675086 GCA_028565055.1 Phoeniculus purpureus
AGGTGATCCTGCTGTGGCAGGGGGATTGGACTGGATGATCTTTTGAGGTCCCTTCCAATCCCTAATGCTCTGTGATTGATGTGACTGCTTCCACAGTCAGTGTAAACCGCCTGTGTTACCACCTGGTTATTCAACACACTTGCTCCCACCACTAAACATACACATTTATCTCGGAGGCACTGACAGAGGAAAATTACTGTGGGCTTCCTCCTCTTCAGATCCCAGCAGTCTATGTCCTTCAAGAGTGGCTCGGTGCAGACATCCTGGGATGCAAGCTCAGCTCTGCAAAGATGCTACACTAACAAAAATGACTGCATGCAGATTTGCAGAACACATAGCATGAGACATGTCCTCTTGTCCTTTCCCCAGGAGATTCTGGGTCTCTACTATTCAACAGAAGGTTTTCTATATTCAAGAGTCGGCAAGGCAATGCTTTTTCCTTAATCCTCTCTAAAGAAATAGCTGACCTGATTTTGCTGCAATTTTCTCTGGAAAACTTCAGTACAAAATAAACAGCTCAGACATGAAAGTTTCAGTGGGGATACTTGAATTTTACAATAACTATGATTAATTTAAGGAGCAATTTCATGGCAGGGTATGTTTCTATGTACGTGGCACCTCCGTTTACATTCCAGCCCCACACTCCTCACTGTTGTGAAAAGATATTTCCCAAAACCACAGGAAGGATGAGGAAGGATTAGGATGAAATCTCAGCCCTGTAAAATAAGGGTTCTAGTAAAAAAACCCAATTAAGCATTGTTATAGAATCACACAGGTTGGAAGAGACCCCTGGGATCATCGAGTCCAACCATCGACTCTACTCTAGTTCACCCCTAAAACAGATCCCCCAACACTACACCTAAGCGTCTTTTAAACTCATCCAGGGATGGGGACACAACCACCACCCTAATTGAGGTGGTGGGCAACGCCTGACCACTCTCCCCATGAAGAATTTTTTCCTGGTACCCAATCTAAATCTACCTTGTTGGAGCTTGAAACCTTTCCCTTTGGTTCTATCACTAATCACCTGTGAGAAGAGACCAGCACCAACACCTCTACAGTGTCCTCTCAGATAGTTGTACAGAGCAATGAGGTCTCCCCTCAGCCTCCTCCTCAAACTAAACAGACCCAACTCTCTCCATCTCTTCTCATCACATTGATTCTCCAGGCCCTTCCCCAGCTTCGTTGTCCTCCTCTGCACTCGCTCCAGCACCTCGATGTCTCCCTGTACTAGGTGCCCAAAACTGGACCCCCTACTCAAGGAGCAGCCTCACCAGTGCTGAGTGCAGGGGGACAATCACCTCCCTACTCCTGCTGGATGCAGTTTCTAATCCAGACCAGGATGCCACTGGCCTTCTTGGCTACTTGGGCACTCTGCTGGCTCATATTCAGCCTCCTGTCAGTTGCAGAACCCCTAGGTCTAATTCAGAGGCCTGATGCAAGCAGCAGAAATCACTGGCAGCTCTGTGCTCTCTTCTGGAGAAGAGAGGTCCAAGGCAAAGTGGAGAATCAGATGGCGATTGCTGGTGTCACAGAAAATATTATGTTAATGAATTCCTTTTTCCTGGAATTATTCCACCCAATTACCCAAGACTGCAACACTGAGTAGTTGAATCAGCCCGATTGCTACCACTACGGTTCCTGCTCTCCCCCAGGCCAGGCTCTGAGCTGGGCTAATCTGCATCTCAGTTTTTCCTCATGAGTCACCTCAACTAGTTTTGCCATCAACTGACTTTTATCTGGCTTTCAGCCCTCAGCAACCTGTGAAAGGCAGGAGCACCAGAGCTGTGACATCTTCCTCAGATGGGCAGCCACTGAGCGAAGCCTCACAGCCACTTGAAGCAGCTGCTTTTCCATCACCCTCCCTGTGGAGCTCACAGAATACCTTTGGTTGGAGGAGACCTTTAAGATCATCTGCTCAGAGGGCCAACTGCATCCTGGGCCGCATCAAGAGAAGTGTAGCCAGCAGATCGAGAGAAGCAATTCCACCCCTCTACTCTGCCCTGGTGACACCTCACCTAGAGTGTGGTGTCCAGTCCTGGAGTCCCCAGCACAAGCAGGACGTGGACCTCATGGTCCAGAGGAGGGCCATGAAAATAATCAGAGGGCTGGAGCACCTCTCTTACGAAGACAGGCTGAGAAAGTTGGGGTTGTCCAGCCTGAAGAGATGACGACTCCAGGGCCACCTCTTAGCAACCTTCCAATGCCTGAAAAGGCCCTGGGGAAGAACAGTTCACGGGGGCATGGAACGATGGGATGAGGAACTGTTTTAAGCAAGAAAAGGGTAGATTTAGGCTAGACATTAGGAAAAAAGTTCTTTAATCTGAGGGCAGTGGATCAGAGGAACAGGTTGCCTAGAGAGGTGGTGGAGGCCTTATCCCTGGAGACATTTAAGTTCATGTTGGATGAGGCTCTGGGCAGTCTGGTCTAGTGAGTGGTGACCCTGCTTTTTGTAAGAGGGTTGGGACTGCATGACCTCAGGAAGTCCCTTCCAACCCACCACATTCTATGATTCTATTATCATCTAGGTCATACAGGTTTGGTCCTGTGAAGAGACTCCTGGAAAAGCTATGAGCCCACTCCCTGAAAACTTCACAGGGTTTCTCACTGATGAAAATCCAATCCCTAATGTTCTGTGATTCTGTATCAACTGTCTACTCAGACAGCTTTAACCAGAATGCAGCTAAAGAGACTCAGGACTTATCTACTGCAGTTACCATAAAATGTCACCTTTCATTTTTCCATCAGCTTTTTGATAGTCAAACTTAATTGAAACTTAAGCTCGAGTTTTCTGTTGAGACACAGAACTCATCTTCAAATTGTGTGTCATGGTAGCTATGGAGAACCAGCTGTCCATGGTCCTAGGCACTGAAAAAAATTAACAAACCAGTAACTCCCATTTGTTTTGTAAGGAAGCCATGAACTTACTGTGGATTTACATCTGGGTTAATCCTTTTCAGACCCATGATGTCATCTATAGTTTTTTCAATAGCATCGGGGTGAACATTTACAGAAGTTTGTAGACGCTAAAAATGAGTTTTAAACACACGTTAATATTTATTTAATAGAAGTTAACAGCATTTAAAAGAAAAAGCAGGAAGTTGTCTTGGCTGTCTATGCACTGCTGCTTTCAGGCCCTTTTGTCCCTGCTTTCCTGAGGTGTAAAGAGTGGGACTGACCGCAGACCACAGAAATTCCCAGACAAATGCAGAATCAAACCAAAACCCCCCCAATGACAGCACATTATTCCATCAGTGTCACAGCATGCCTGTCCCCCGAGCACAAGACACTCCTCCTGGCTTTGCAGGATTTCCTGCTATTGTGGACATAAGATCATCTTCAGCAGAAGATGGATTTAGTGTAAAATTCTATTAAATCTTAAAAGCAATTTCTGAAGGTGAACAAACAGCAGACTGAACAAACCAACTGCGCAGAACATGACAGAAAAGGTGAATGACGAGATCTTTCACTTACCTTGCTTTTTGAGCCTTTCAGTGATGCTTCTGTAAGAGAGCAGGATTTGAAATCATCATATCAGACAAGCTAAGTTTATAGTGGATTTGCCCAACAAATTATCTATAAGAATTAAATCATCCAATTTTTAGGGCAAGCAGGAAGTTGACAAAGGCATGCAAACTAAGGAATTTGCAGTTACCTATCTTCATCGTTCTGGCAGCTCCAGGTTTGGTGTTGTAGCAGATCCTTTGCAATTCACATTGACCTGTTAGTTTCCTGACCACAAATTTCAGGCAGCGCCACAAGCATTTGCAGTAGAAGTACAGGCACACCTGGACAAACATCCTGGCAAAAGAAGAAGCCTGAAAATAAGAGTCTTGAGCAGAGTTTGTTTGAACAAGCTCACCACCTAAAGAGAAGGCGTCTCCTTGCCCCAAGTTTCCACTGCCCAAGAGGACCTTTGAAGCAAAAGCAACATTCACACTGCAAACATCTATCCTGGTAAGAGTTAAATCAGGGTTTTTAGTCTTAGCCAATAAAAAAAGCCACATATGAAGCACCAGAACTGGAAGCACAGAATAAGTCAACTCCAGAGTTCTCAAAACTTTCTAGAAAACTTGTTGTCCCCTTAAAATAAAAGGCTCTTACACCTGCCTGGACATGTTCCTGTGCGATTGATCTATGTGATCCTGCTGTGGCAGGGGGATTGGACTAGATGATCTTTTGAGGTTCCTTCCAACCCCTAATGTTCTGTGATTCCTACTAAGGCTTTGGGGAAAGAGAACTATGTGATGAGGGAGCACAGCTCACCCTATTATGGCTGCTGGGAAGCCAGGGAGTCTCCGCTTTCAGCCTTAGCTTTGCCTCTGCGTCCAGCTGCTTCAAGCAGAATGACCAGTTATCCTGACAAACACAGACCAACAGTTCCCTAAGAGAGACAATTAAAGAAACCAAAACATCCCACTTCCTTCAGGTACTTCAGAATCTGTCCTGAGGACTGCTAGTTCTTTCCAAGATCAGCTGCTGATGCTGCCCAGTTTCTCAAGGTACAGAACTGACAGTAAGCTAAGGAAGCCCTTATTTAGATGCTGCATCCAGTTCTGAGCCCCAGCAATACAAGACAGACTTTGACAAAGTGGATGGATTTCAGTGGAAGCCCCAGAGATGGTTGGGCTGGAGTACAGACACTGTTGGAAGAGGCTGGGAAAGCTGGACTGGTTTAGCCTGGAGCAGAGATAACTCCAGGGGGACCTAAAGAGCACTCCCCAGTGTCTGTGGGAAGGTCACACAGAAGACAAGAGCTGTGCTGCTCACAACATTACAGGGACAGGAAGACAAGGGCCAACAGTCATAAACTGAGACATAAGAACCTCAACCTAGATATAGGGAGGAGTACTTTCTTCATGAGGACACTCAGGTAAGGGCACAGATTGCCCAGACAGGCTGTGCAGTCTCCCTCAGTTTTTAAAGCCCTGAATAGAAGCCCCAGGCAGCCCAGCCAGATGTCAGATTTCACCTGCTGAGAGTAGGAGGTTGGACCAGGGACCTGCTGAGGTCCCCTGCGATCTGACCTATCCTGTGATCCTATAGGAAGGCTGAGAAGGGTTGTGTACATGAGAAACTCTCGACTCATTAGCATTGCAGCTGCTCTCAAAGCCCACACACTACTACCACAATTACATAACAGACTTCAAAACACACATTTCATGGGCTGCAGTTCAAACACAATTTAGCTAATTGTTTCTACAGTTATGAAGGTACAAGATCCTGCCATGTTAGCCAAGTGTCAACCCCCACGACGTGCACCAGTACTTGGTATGAGAGGGAGGATCCACACAGAAGCCTTCACATCAGAAGCACATCTCAGAGAGGGGAATGTTGCCATCTGGTAGTGGTCATGGCCAACTAGGTTCTAGGTGGCTAGAGTACAGGGCATGGACTAGATGACCTCCAAAGGTCCCTTTTCAACCTCAGCCTCTATGATTATATTCTGTGACTATGATTGATGTGACAGCGTGCCATTAAATGGTAATAATTCAATTACATTCTAAAACGGCATGGAAATTCATCGTTACTTCCTCCACATGCTATTCAAGTTTTGAAAGGACAATTAATACAATCTCTGAACAAATACTCTTCTTAATGAAATGTTAAGCATATTCTGAAACGCTGAATTCCAAATCATAAAATCAGTTATGCTTTAATAAACCTTGAAGAATTTCCTCACTTCCTGAAAGACACGCCACAAACCAAAGGTCCTGAGGGCCATGCTGCAGAAGGACATCGAAGAAAGGGGAGTTCACTCATGTTAGCATCCACACAAGAGTTTCATCTGCTTTATGCTCACTTTGGCTTAATCTCCTTTGAAGGAGGATTAAGCTGAAGGGAACTAAAGCCATTTTTATGTCTCCATGGAGAGCATCCACACAAGTATTTAACATGCTTTAAAAGCATCCACTTTATATTCACACTTTTACTTAATTCACTTAACACTCTGAAACGTCTGCATGTTGTCTTTATGCAACAGGAGGCCTCTATTTCAGATACAAAGCAAAACCTGAAGAACGAGGAATCACTCCTTTACACAAGCTTTACACAAAGAGAAAGTTCCAGCTGCTGACACTGAACTATTTGGGTCCATCCCAAGTATCTGGCACACCACAATGTGCCAGAACACACTACTATGAGGAGTTCATGTCTGCATTAAAAACAAGACCAATTACTAGGAGGCAAATTCATCACCAGCCCAGCAGCCAGTCTTCACATTTCCAGTCAGAAGAGTAACTCAAAGATTCAGTCTCATATAAAGTCAACTAATGCCTTCAACTGCAAATTTTAGTAGTAGCTTGAGAAAACTCACAGGCTAATATCAGCTAGTTTGGTTTTCCAGCAGACTTTTAGCATCAGTCTTCAGATTTGATTAATCCTCTGCTCCTGAAGATTCCAAACAACTTACAGCTATCTCCCCTACGTTTCTCAGCACACCCCAGCTTTGTAGTCAGGCTGATGTCCAGAGGAGTGAATACAAGAGATGAACTGGAAGCTAAGGCAAAGTTCTGGATTTTCTCTGTACATTTGCAGCAGAAACAGAGTTTTTCTGTTGGCCTGCTTTGTTTCCAAAGGTTAGGTCTCTGTTGGAACTACTTGCTACCTAGAGAGCTCATTTATATCACACTATGTTAAGAGCCCATGAAACATTTCCTTCTAAAGAACGAGACAGCTCACATAAAAATCACAGGACCTTAAAGAAAGCTCATGCCTACAGTGAACTGCCTCCAGAGTTGAAACATCACAACCCATTTCATTACTCAAAACCTTGACTCTTACTGTATTGTAGATTTCTGGAGGAGGCTGGAGAGGAGGGGGTGGTGTTAGATGCATTCGAATTACATGTCGCTGCCTTGAATTCAACGATGGATTCGCAAGTCAAAGGAAACTTTAAATGAGGTAGAACTGTGACCTTCCAAGGTTACAAACACTTTCCCCACTAAAAGTCCTGCTTTGGCTGTGGTTTGCACTAAGATTAAGTAATAAAAATGCATCTACTCAGAACATGTCACTACAGCACACAAACACTAGTCTGTGATTCACTAAGATGCACTCAGCAGCTACTACTAATAAAAGCAAAGACACACTAGTTTTGACTAGGTAGCTTGTAGAAGTTAGTCAGTCTTTGTCAATACCTTCAGTTTTCTACCACTCATCCCTCTCAAGCTTACAACAGTTGAAATCTTCCATTTGTAACATGAGCAGCATAAAAAGCAACACCAGTTTGCTTTCAAAAGGTGGTTCTTTATAAAAGGGAACTCTTGCTTGCAGAAGCCCTGCAATGAAAGGACAGTAGTGATTAAAGAAGACAAGTTTTATGTTAGCTGCTACACACTTCAGTTCACGTAAGGAAGATGGAGACACTAGTGGCAATAGACCAAAACAAGAGTATCATAGATAGGGACCGATACAGAAGCACAGCACGGGACTTGTGTCTGACCACAGCACAGTGGTGTTAACTTCAGGTTTGGTTTAGAGTCCAGTTCCAAGCCTTCTCAGTTTCTTCTGTGCTTAAGGGTTTTTTTTCCTGCTTGTGTTTGCAAGTTTTCTCAGCCCAGAAACTCATGTGCTGCTCCAGCAGCTTGTGTAGTCATGGACAGCAGTACTTCAGATCCTGAGGTGAGCCTTAAGAACAGAAGTGCTACAGAAATGAAGGTGTTCCTTGGAGACCTGCGCCCTACTCTTCCCCATCCTGATACAACCTCTTTCTCCTGTATTACCTGTTACACACAGCTGCACAGACCTACAGATTTGTGGTTCTAGGTGCAAAGTGCATTACAAGAGAAGATCAACATTTAGTCAGATACAGGAAAAAAACCCACAGAGCAAGATGCTGGTGTGCACAGATCAGATCAATTGGCAGTTCCCTTGCCAAGATGCTGCATTAAGGGAAAGACACAGCTATCATCCCATGATGAGTCAGGGTTACACATTCACAGGCATCCCCTGTTAGCTTCTGAGCAGCATCAACACAACAGAGTTCTCCCAGCCATCAAACTCTGAGGTCAGTACTACAGAAAAACGTACTTTAACACTTGTGTTTCAAAAGGGGTGGGGATGGAAGTGGAATCAAACCAACAAAACATCTGAAATGAGTAAGTACTCCCTTGCATGCTTGGAAAAGACTTACAACCCTTGGGAAAGAATACAACCCTGTGCTTAGAGCTACCACCACAGCAGCCTGAAGTGCCACTGAAATGTCAAGTTCTCCTCCATATAATTAGCAAACAGTGTTTCATCTCCCCTTCCTCACTCTTCTGCTTTTAACTCTTCCATACCTTTCCCTGCTGTATGTCACTCTGCTTCTGAGCTCTAATTTTCTGCTTTAACCAAGAGCCAGGCAGCCAGAATGCTGCAAAACCAGGTAAGCATGGCAATAACGGGGCTCAGCAAAGGCTCTGGGAAGCTCTCCGTTGTGACAGAGGGGATGAAGAAACAGGGTTCTACTGTTAGGAGCCTTACAAAACAGTCAAAAGAGCACAAAGAGTCCTGCTGCTGCAGTGACAGCACTTCTCTAGAGCCTGCAGTAAAAAAAGGGAAAGATAAAGTGGTTGTCAAGTGAGTCACAAGGCTTGCCCTTGTCCAGTCCAAGTTGGGTCAGCATCATGGGAACAGTGTGTGTGATAGTTAATAGAATTTATATTTCTCTCATTTTCATGAAATCTTTTTATTTAAACGTGACTGGCTCTAGACAGTCTTCTCCATGACAAACAGGCAGAAGAAGAACTGAGCAAAGGTTTCCAAAGATGCCTGTTTTTGTAAAGCTCTTTGCTGCATCAGGAATCTACAGCTCACCTAAAAAGCAAGTACATACAACATGCAGAATGTCACTGACATGAAGGGAAGGCCAACACTTTTGAGCTAATAGAATAGAAGGCACTTATTCCTTCCCACTGGTAATTTCAGAACTTCAGTATTTTCAGAGCTACTAACAAGCAGAACAAATGCTTTAGGTAAAATACACAATTCAACTAGACATCAGATGCTACTAACTGGACTTAAAATTGTAGATGAGAAAAAGCAAGCAAAACCCAAGACTCAAAGACTCCAAACCTACTAGTTTAAAAGAATTAAATAAAAATAACTGAGTCTACTTACACATCATTTGCTTCCCTGTGTGTCCTATACATAGGAAAAAAAAATCCTTAAACAATTACTTTTCTGCAAGGACAAACTTAGCTCAAAAAGTGTTTCCCATCACTATTTCCTTCCTATTTTGATTATGAGTCAAGAGGTCAAGGACACGCTAGTTATAGAAGACAGGCTGGCCAAACAGATGAGTGAGCAAGTGATACTACTTTGTTGCTCATCTTTAGCTTATTATGAGGTTCTTCTCCCCCTCTATTCTGCCCTGGTGAGACAAGAGCTGGAATATTGTGTCCAGTTCTAGACCCCTCAGTTCCACAAGTGCACAGATCTGCTGGAGAGAGTCCAGCACAGGGCCATAAGGATGATGAAGGGAGTGGAATAGCTCCCTGATGAGGAAAGGCTGAGGGAGCTGGGTCTCTTGAGCTTGGAGAAGAGAAGACTGAGGGGTGACCTTGTTAATGTTTATAACTATGTGAAGGGTGGTTGTCAAGAGGATGGAGCCAGGCTCTGCTCAGTGGCATTTAATGATAGGACAAGGGGCAATGGGTGTCAGCTCAAACATAGGAGGTTCAACATAAATGAGAAGGAACTTCTCAATGAGGGTGACAGAGCACTGTAACGAGCTGTCCAGGGGTGTTGTGGAGCCTTCTTCTCTGGAGACATTTAAAAGGCGCATGGACACATTCCTGTGTGACTTGATCTAGGTGATCCTGCTGTGGTGGGGGGACTGGACTACCTGGATCTTTTGAGATTCCTTCCAATCCCTGATGTTCTGTGATCTGTGTAACTTACAACATGTATACAAGGTCAACAAAGAAGCAACAGGTTAATTGCAGTTTCCATCATGGCAAACCTGGTATTAACACTTTTAAAACACTAGGAATTGTTCTCATTCTGGGTCTCTGTAGACTTGACAACTGAAATCCACCTTATCTCTCCATTTAGACAAGAAAATAAATCACCGTGGCAACAAAGGGAGACATAAGAACAATTTTTTACAGCAGCTTTCCACACTTTCCCTGCTCTTGCTTTTTGCTGACTTGATTTTCATTTTATCTGATGTGACTCAAATAAGACAGAACTTAAAATCTGATAGTGCTCACAGACTGTTTTGCAGTAGATCAAGGGAAGGTGCCAAGTTTCCAGGATTTACGAAAAAAACCTTTAGCATCTGCTACAGTTGGGTCTCCAGGTTGTTATTTCTGATGTTTAAGATAAGTTGCAGTCAAAGCAGAAACGTCACTGACAGATTCCTCAAAACTCCTTTACAAAAAAGGAAGAGCAGCTAAAGATTAAACATTCCAGTGAGAAACAGTTTTATTATTTAATAAGAAATAGTCCAGACCTAACAAATAATTCATATCAGATATGAATCAGCAAGCTGGGAAAGAAAAGAAACCTAGAAGAGCTACTTTTATGTATCAGCTTGGACTGGAGATATGAGAGTCCTGTCATTTACCAGCTAACATCAGCACCCAAAAATTCAGGTTTTAAAAGTTACTCCAAGTACTAAACTGTTTTAGGAAACCTCATCTTTCCCCTGGAAAGAGGCAGCTGTTGAAAGCAGGCACGTGAAAAGCCAGAGGTAAACACCTGTTCATTAAAGATCTCCTATAAAAATTAGATCCCTATAGAATATCTAGATGTCAAAGTAGCTGCCATTTGCTCAAGCACAGACCCTTTCTGTACCCTACTCTCACATGTACTACAGACCTGGGGAAAGCAGGAATAGAGGAATTCACTCAGACTGATAAATAGAACTGCAGAAGCAACTGATTCAATTTAAAACTTATGCTGAAGTCTTATAATTGTTCAAACACTGTAGGAGCTGATTTTACTAAAAGCAATCTTACTACCTGGAAAAGCTGGCAGCCCATGACTTGGGTGGGTGTACCCTCTGCTGGGTTAAAAGCTGTCTGGATAACCAGGCACAGAGAGTGGTTGTGAATGGTGTCACATTCAGTTGGTGTCCAGTGACCAGCTCTGTCCACCAGGGATCAGTACTGGATCCAGTTCTATTCAACATCTTTATTAATCACCTGGATGAGGGGATTGAGTCTACCCTTAGTGAATTTGCAGATGACACCCTATTGTGGAGGGACCATCCATCTGATGGAGGGTAGGAAGATGCTGCAGAGAGATTTGGACAGACTGGATCAATGGGTAGAGGCCAACAGGATAAAGTTTAGCAGGGCCAAGTGCAGGGTCCTACACTTGCTACAATAACCCCCTGCAGCTGCAGACTGGGGGATGAGTGGCTGGACAGCAGCCTGGCAGAGAGGGACCTGGCAGTACCAATTGACAGCTAGTTGAACAGGAGCCAGCAGTGTGCCCAGGTGGCACAAAAGGCTAGTAGCATCCAGGCCTGTATGAGGAATAGTGTGGCCAGGAGGACTAAGGACATAATTCTCCCCTGTACTGGGCACTGGGGATGCCTCACCTTGAGTACTGGGGGCAGTTCTGAGCCCCTCACCTCAAGAAATATCTTGACGTGCTAGAATGGGTCCAGAGGAGCAACAAGGCTGAGGAACACACTGGAGGGAAAGTCTGATGAGGAGACGCTGAGGGAGCTGGGGTTGTTTAGTCTGGAGGAAACTCAGGGGGGACCTTACTGCTCTCTACAACTCCTTGAAGGGAAGTTGTAGACTGGTGGGTGTCAGGCTCTTTACCCAGGCAACTAGTGACAAGATGAAATGAAAGGGCCTGAAGCTGTGCCAGGGGAGGGTTAGGCTGGATGTTAGGTTGGACACTGGGACCACTTGTCCAAGAAGGACAGACTGAGAGCTTGGGCTCCAAGTGATTTTTTAAATGTATGTGCATAAACACCTGATGGAGGTCATAAAGAAGACCATTATCTGAAAAAGGAAAAGAGGCAATGGGCACACACAACAACACAGAAATTACATCTAAAACAAAGATGCTGTTAATTTCTGTTACTGTTTTAATTTGTAAGGGTCATCAAGCAATCACAACAGGTTGTTCAAAGAGGCTGCGGAGTCTCCATCCCTGGACACATTTAAAATGTGACTGGACACAGCCCTGAGCAACCCACTGTAGCTGACCCTGCTTTGGGCAAGGTGACTGGACTTCACAATTTTCAGAGTTGTCTTTATGCCTCACTGACCACAGAACGGTTGAAAATGAAACAGGGCTTAACATGGAAATGACTGGGGTGGGGGGGAAAAGAGAGACAATTCACTGGTAGTAAATACAAAATAGACTATGTCAAAGCAGGAACAGGAGATGTCATGCTGATTATTAAAAGCCATGTCAGTGGTCCATCAGATGAGCAGTAGGCAGCATGTAAGTTATCTGTACTCACATCTGCAGTGTTTTATTTACAGGACAAACTCCAGCAGCAATCAGAAATCCCTGGTGCAGCCATGCCCTTTGACAGCAGCAGCACAGACTAGAGCATGCCTCCAGTAAATAAACTTAACTCAGAGATGAGGGGCAGGTCTGCCTACAGGTGAGACACTCCTTACAGCAAGCTGGATTTGAAAACCACTGTTCAAATCCTCCTTGGGTGTCCATGTGAATACATGTTGTATGAGGCTGCTGCTGGTAAACTACTGTCACTACTTGGAGAGAGCAGTTAAGGTTATCTTCACTTTACAGATGAAAGCTCAGCTCCTCTCCATCTGTTTTAGAGCATTTTCCATGTTGCAGTCAACAAGATGACTTGCAGTTTTTGTGGACTTCATTAAACTCATTGGTTTTAAACACAGAGACCAGATGATTCATACCATCAGCATCGACTAGTCCAGAGCCTGCTTCATGGAAAACACTGTGCCACAGAGCAGTCCTTGCCATCAGTCACCACATGCAGCCCTGCATCAAACATTAAGGATGCTTTCAGTAAGCTCCTCAGCATGGCTGCTACTATTGTTAATGGACAAACAGTAGGGGGATCAAATATGTATTTGCTTGCTTATTTTACAGCTGATTTCCAAGCTGGAAAGCTTGATACCCTTGTCTTGCACAGATATCTCCCTGCAGCTCTAAACCTCACTGCTTTTGTTCCTTATCACACAAACCTGCAATGTAGAAGTCACTAACTGCTTTTCTTGGAGGATCCCGTTTTCTCTCAAGCTCCCCAAATTTCTTCTACACTTAAAAAATATGAGAATTACAGTATTTACATGAGTTTGTCAAAAGAGTCACACAAAATAAGAAAATCCAGATGCCTGTAATCAAACAGGAGTATATTCTGTTATTCTGCCTTTTTTCTCCCCTCTGGTAGTTTATAGGAACTTTCAGAATGTTCTTTTAAATTGGCTGAATCTGCTTTGTCTTTCTGATCCTTTCTAGTTCACTTATTTAGCACTGCATTCCTGTTTCCAAACTAAACCCCTACAGTTGCCATATGTGCACCCAGCTCAATGCTGCCAGCCCCATCACTGTAGGAAGTAGGACAGAACAAGGCATCTTCTAGCATATCTCTGAAGAATGATCCCTTGCTCTGGCATCTTGTCAGTTTTGGGATGGTACCTGTGGCATCTCAAAGGTGAGACCCTACTGGAGCAGAGAGGATAGAAGAGGAGTCTTACTCTATATTAAGGAGAACTCTGAATGTATGGAAGTCAGCCATGGTAATGGTGGAAGCCCTGGGTCAAAATCAGAAGGGTCATCTCCAAAGAAGACCTTACAATAGGCATATGTTACCAACCTGCTCTGGCAGGGGGATTGGACTAGATGATCATTCAAGGTCCCTTCCAATTCACGATGTTCTGTGATTCCTATTACAACAGTGTTTCCCTGTTTGAGGTGTCCTCTATTCTCTCGACCCCTTAATCCAACTTTCTGTTTAGCATTTAGTAATACTGGACTTCCTATAATAAAGTTCCTGATTGCACTGCTTCAGAAGATCTAAAGTGGCTACTTAAGAGAAGCCAACACTCTCATAACTTCTCAAATCTTTTAGGATTCACTGGCTTCAGAAATACAACGAAAAGAAGTAGGAGGCAGTTTCTTCAAGACAGCCTCAAGGACCAAAACATTCAATACCTCACTTTCTCCAAAATGGGAAAAATACTAAAGGGCCTGGACAGCCAAAGGAGAGTAAACCAGGGTGTTTAGAAGAAGAAGCAAAGCATTTACTGTGGTCAAGGAAGAGCTGATGGCTCAGAAGTTGTTAGCAGCTCAGCCAGTATCTGGAGGGAACCAAATTACAGTATGCAGCCATTAATCAGCACTGGTGAGGCCAAACCTTGAGTACTGGGTTCAGTTTTGGGCACCTCAACAGAAGACAGACATTGAGGTGCTGGAGTGGGTCCAGAAGGGCAACAAGGTTGGTGAAGAGTCTGGAGAACAAGCAGTATGAGGAGCAGCTGAAGGAGCTGGGGCTGTTTGCTCTGAACGGAGACCTTATTGCTGTCTACAGCTACCTGAAAAGAGGTTGTAGAGAGGAGGGAGTTGATCTCTTTTCATGAGTAAGTAGTAATAGGATAAAAGGAAATGGCCATGACTGGTACCAGGGGACATTTAGGTTAGACATTAGAAAAGCCTTTTTTATTGAAAGGGTCATCAGGCCTTGGAACAGGCTGCCCAGGGGCTTGAATCGCTATCCCTGGATGTGTTTAAAAGTCATGTAGATACGGAGCTTAGGGACCTGATTTAGCAGTGGGCTTGGGACAGCTGGGTTAATGGTTGGACTACCTTTGAAGGTCTTATCTAGCCTAGGCAATTCTGTGATTCTATGAAAAAGCACCAAAGGGATGTTAGCCCACCAGGGTGGTAAGTACCCTAATAACTCATTAACTCTTAGCTGTCTTTTGTGAGTATTAGTAAATAATTACTTTATACTGTCAACCTGCACAATTCCTGCTTAGAGAGTCCTTTTGCAGCTGGCTCAAGCTGGTACCCAAGGAAACTGTCTCAAGCACTCCAGAGAAATGCTTAAGCCAAGGCTAGCTTGGCAACAAAATCATTACAGATGATCAGCTGAGAGGTAATGATGCTGATATTCATAGTGTATAAGATTCTTTGCTATAAACAATCTAAAAAGAGAAAAATATAGTGACAGATGCTCTGTGCAGAAGCATATGTTTCAGCTCTCTTGAAAAAGGTTTTTCCCATCCAGAGAGAATATGATTTCTTTGTGGGTTTAAATGCAAATTAAGCTCTTGATCAGTACAGGCTGGGGACTGATCTGCTCAAGAGCAGAGCTGGGGAAAAGGACCTGGGGGTGCTGATAGACCCCAGGCTGACCACGAGCCAGCAACATGCCCTTGTGTTCAAGAAGGCAAAATGGTCTCTTAGGGTGCATTAAGACAAGAATGACCAGAGGTTGATTGAAGTTCTCCTCTCCCTCTATTCTGCTGAGGTTAGGCCACATCTGGAATACTGCATTCAGTTCTGGGCTCCATAGTTCAAGAAGAACATGGAGCTACTGAAGAGATTCCAGGACAGAGACACTGAAATGATCAGGGGACTAGAGCATCCTCCTTATGAGGAGAGGCTGAGAGAGCTGGAGCTGTTCAGCCTGGAGAGGAGGCTGAGTGGAAGTCTCATAACCACTTGTGTAAGTGTTATGATGGCAAGTGTCAGGATGATGAGGCCAGGCTCTTCTCACTACAGGAGAAGGAAAGGGCTGCCCAGAGAGGCTGTAAAGTCCCCAATTCAGAAGACATTCAAAACCCACTTGAACATGTTCCTGTGTTATTTGCTCTAGAAGAATCTGCTCTGGCAGGGGGATTGGACTAGATCTCAAGAGGACCCTTACAACCTCTACCATTCTATGACTTCACGGTCTGTATTAATTTCTCAGAGTGCTCAACTCTCTTCCGCAGACTACAGAACAAAGACAACATGCTTTTTCTACAGCTCATGCCTGCAAGCCCCTCATTCTGCCTCTCATTTATAAATAAGCATCTACAACTCATACATAGGAACAAGTAATACACATTTTCACCAGATCAAGCACAATCAGCTTCAAAAACATTAGCACATCTTCCCCAAGCATCAACCCTCATTCACTTGCACAAATAACAGTAAAAAACCCCACCAGACAGCAAACACTGGGAAAGAAAGCATCCAGTATTTCTCAAGCACTGTTCTATGTCACCGTTTCTTCCAGTCTGCCCTGACTTATCAGGAACTATTGGCTTGATACATCACTGCTCCAATCTCACAAGCCGCTTCCCACTTATTTGCTTCTATCAAGAATAGGAAATTTTATATTAAAATAGCTTTAACTGAATAGTGGAGTCCAGGTGAACAGAAGACAATCTGTTATAAACTACTTTACACCTTCTGCACTACTGGTATTTGAAAAAAAGCAGAACAGTTACCTCAGGAAGTGCTTCATGGTGATGGTTTGGTTGTTGCTGGAACTGTAATCTACTGATCACCAATGACCTCCACTTTGCAGGTGGTTATCAGTGCTGTAGAAACAGAATTGAGATGTATTTACTAACAAGAAAAAAAGAGAAATGGTACTTCAGATTTCTAAACTGCTCTTGAAACAAACATCTATGGAAATGCAAGAGAAAGGCTACAAGAAATCCAACGTCATTAAAAGAAAGCAGTGATTTGTTGACACTCTTCAGCCTCAGCACATACTTGGAACAGCCTACACTACCCACATCTCCTCAGATACCTGACAAATTACTGAGAGTACTGAAGTCAGAGAGAAAGCTTGAAAAAAATTCTAGACACTTTCACAGATTAACTGCGTTACAGAACCACAGAACATTAGGGATTGGAAGAGATCTTGAAAGATCATCTAGTCCAATCCCCCACCAAAGCAGGATCACCTAGATCTAGTCACACAGGAACATAGCCAGGCGGGTTTTAAACATCTCCAGAGAAGGAGACTCAACAATCCCCCTGAGTAGCCCGTTCCAGTGCTCCATTACCCTCACTGTGAAAAAGTTCCTTCTCATATTGATACCATAGAATCATTAGCAACTGGAAGGGACCTCAAAAGATCACCCAGTCCAATCCCCCTGCCACAGCAGGATCACCTAGACCAAGGCACACAGGAACACACCTGGGCAGGTCTTAAATGTCTCCAGTGAAGGAGACTCCACAACCCCCCTGGGCAGCCCCTTCCAGTGCTCCATCACCCCCACTGTGAAGAAGTTCCTTCTGATATTTATATGGCACCTCCTCTGTTTCAGCTTACACCCATTGTCTCTTGTCCTATCACCAGATGACACTGAGAAGAGTCTGGCTTTGAAACACTGTGTTCTTCCAACACCTGTCTTGTTCAATGGGAGCTTCCAAGCAGCAGTTTCAAGTTACAGTGAGCTCACTTTGCTGTTTTGTTCTCCAGAATCTACAACAGTGCTTGGAGATCTTGGGTGAAAGCAGCATGTAAGGAAAGAGCTACTACTGAGTCACCATCTAGTGAATCAAATGGGATGTCGGATAATCAATTTTTCTGGTGACCAACTTTGTTAAATTATATATGAGATCTTAAAATAGATATGGATAGCCAGGCTGCTCATCAGTTCTGAGATCTGCTGTCCTACTGTTAGTTCCAGTAGAAAACAGGAACACAGAATCACAGCACATTAGGGACTGGAAGAGACTTCAAAAGATCATCTAGTCCAATCCCCCACCACAGCAGGATCCTCTAGATCAAGTTACACAGGGATACAACCAGGCAGGTTTTAAGAACACATCTTAAATGTAACCCACCCCACATACTGCACACACTCCCCAGAAACCTTTTTACTTCAGGTTTCTAAAATGGAGCATCCACATACAAGTGATACTTGACTGAGATGCAGACTGTTCCAGTTACATCCTGTAAAAGGCAATAAAACAGGGTTATTGGCAGCCAGAAATCAGGGTGGTATTATACATCTGCTACTGGGAAAGTTAAGACTTAGAAGGAACAAGACAACATTAAGTCTTACGAGGAGAGATTGAGTGAGTTGGGGCTGTTTAGTTTGAGGAAGAGGAAGATTAGGGGAGACCTCATTGCTCTCTACAACTGTCTGAAAGGACATCGTAGAGATGTTGGTGCTGGTCTCTTCTCACAGGTTGTTAGGGACAGAACAAGAGGGAAGGGTTTCAAACTCCAACAGGGGAGGTTTAGACTGGACATCAGGAAAAAGTTCTTCACTGAGAGAGCGGTCAGGCACTGGAACGGGCTGCCCAGGGTGGTGGTTGAGTCCCCATCCCTGGATGAGTTTAAAAAACGCTTAGATGTAGTGTTGAGGGATCTGGTTTAGGGGTGATCTTGCAGAGTAGGGCTGATTGTTGGACTTGACGATCCTAAGCGTTTTTTCCAACCTGAATGATTCTATTCTAACACTTTTAAGCTCTGTACTAGTACGAATCACACAAAAAGGCCTGAATGAAAGCCACGCTGTTAAGTAGTCATTCAAGAGTCCATTCCTCATTAGCACTACAAGCAGCACGTTGAGAAGTATAAAGAAATATAAAAGAAGATGGATAAAATATCCATCCTCTCATTAAAATTATAACTTTAGACAACCCCAAATACTTTTCTCTTGCACGACGTATCAGCACTGATTGGGTAAAATCTTATCCAGTCTTGTTCTCATAGTCTGTCCCTTTTGTGGCTTGCAAGTTTTACGGTAGCTGTTGCCTGCTGACAGGAACAGAACAAGCATTTAAGTTCAGAAAAGTGCATCTATCTTTTCGGATTACATCACACACAGCTCGCTAAAAATATATAACTGCTGAACTGCGAAAGCTCCATTCAGTTATATTGGTTCTGACTGGCTGAATCATGTTGCTGTCCCCTGAATACAGCTGTAATTGGTGCTGGCTGCAGTGACACCTGCTTGCCAGGGCAGAGAGAGGCTAACAGCACGCTCCGGTTCATTACTGAACGCAGTAGGCTGGATCCAACGCTTCTTCCTACAGCTTTTGATAGGTCTGCAACGACAGCGAGCACAGAGATGGGCAAAAACTGCAGGGGATATAACCTGCTCCCCTTCTCCACTCTAATAATTTGCTGTTTAAAAGCTACAGTTTGTGAAAGATTCTCACAGCTGAGTCTCAGCTTTTTAGCATCAACTTGAACAAAGGGAAGCTTCACCACGATATTTGACCTGTGAGGGCAGCAGTGTAAGGAACACGCCAGAAGTGCCAGGAGCTGTCAAATCAATGCCCTCTAAAAGTACATGCTGGCCTCACCCTGAGGTCAGCTCCTTCTTGAGTCACATCAAGGTCCTCACTTAAAACGATGCTGCTTCTTTATTGCTGCTTTAGAAGGGAAGTTCCTGAACTGCACATTGGCTTATCCAAGCAAGGCATGGTTGGAATGTCAAGACACACTCTCCTTCAAGAACCAGCTACAGCCATTAGGTATCCTTTATCCTTGTGGTCAGGTAGAGAGACTTGACTTACAGCCTCCTGTTTTTTAAAGAAAAGAGTTTCTCCAGCAAGTTGGGTGTTTGCAGACCAGGAAGATTCTCAAGATCCACTTGAGGGAGAAGATGACACACGGAGAAAAAGAATTCCAACAAGCAACCATCCAGTTCTGGGTGCCTCAGTTCAACAAGGACGCAGAACTGCTGGAGAGAATCCAGCACAGAGCCACAAAGATGATGAAAGGAGCAGAACACCTCCCTGATGAGGAAAGGCTGAGGGAGCTGGAAGAAACAGACACTGAGGTGTGACCTCATTAATGCTGATAAATATGTGAAGAGTGGGTGTCAGGAGGATGGAGCCAGGCTCTTCTCAATGTCATATAGTGATAGGACAAGGGGCAAGGCGTGTGAGCTGGAACAGAGAAGGTTCCACATCAATATGAGAAGGAACTTGTCAGTGAGGGTGACAGAGCACTGGAACAGGCTCTGGAATCTCCTTCTCTGGAAACATTTAAAACCCGTCTGGCCATGCTCCTGTGCAACTTGGTCTAGGTGACTCTCTCCAGAAGTTCTGTGTCCCATTTGAATTGAGTGGCCCAGAACTGGACATAATATTCCAGATGCATTCTCACCAGGGCAGAGTAGAGGGGGACAAGAACCTTTCTCAACCTGATAACCACCCCCATTCTGATCCACCTTAGAATGCCATTAGCCTTCTTGACCACAAGGGCCCATTGCTGGCTCATGGTCATCCTGCTGTCCAGCAGGACCCTTTCTCCTACACTTCCTATTCTTTTATACACACCTACTTCTTCCTATTGCAAGATCCGGCAGGGGGATTGGACTAGATGACATTTTGAGGTCCCTTCCAGTCCCTAATGATTCTATGATCTGTCTCCAAATATAAATGAAGCTTCCTTAAATAAACATTAACTATTTGAATTCTTGTGACTGATCTTTTAAGTAGCAGAGCAAGACATGCATCAGTCTGAAAGGCTGACAGTTGCTAGAAGCTGACAGAAGTTCAGAGAAAGCCTTGAAAGGTACCACTTGTCTGAAGCTGAGGGTTTGCTTTGTCCTCAAGAAAGCTACAAATGCAGCTGGGGGAAAATGTTATTTAATACAAAACACCATATTTACAGGAGAAGATACAAACTCAAGGTAGTTTTGTTCACATTTGTCTTGCAAGCTAAATGATTCACCTGACATCGTGCAAGCATGTGTAGAAGGTTTATATTCTAATTATAAAAGAAAATAGCTCTGCTGAAGAGACAAATCATCAGAAGCATTACGATGAGCCAGCTGAGTACAGAACTTTGTTTATGTGGATTGTTACAGCTCTTCACAAAAGAAATCAAAAAGCCACATTCAAAATGGAAGGCAGTAATTGCATCAGTCCTCTTGAGTGCAGGGAAAAAAAGTCATTTATTTTTAGGTTTACAGTTTCAAAGTAGGTTATTCTGAGCCAAATTCCACCAACTACCATCATGCTGGTGTAGCTGATTTCTAGCTGCAACTTTTCTTTCTAGTAGGATCCTGGGCTGCCACACCAAAAGCCTACACATGTTTAGCCAGCAATGTGCCCTTGAGGCCAAGAAGGCCAACAGCATCCTGGGATGGATCAGAAGCGGGGTGGTTAGCACATTAAGAGAGATTCTCTTCCATTCTCTTCCTCCTCTACTCTTCTCTGATGAGATCACATCTGGAATATTGTGTCCAGTTCTGGGCCCCTCAGTTCAAGAAGGACACAGAACTGCTGGAGGGAGTCCAGCGTAGAGCCACAAAGATGATGAAGTGAGTAAAACACCTCTCTGCTGAGGAAAGGCTGAGGGAGCTGGGGCTCTTTAGCTTAGAAAAAAGGAGACTGAGGGGTGACCTCATTAATGTTGATAAATATTGGAAGGGTGGGTGTTAGGAGGATGGAGCCAGGCTCTGCTCAGTGGCATCTAATGATAGGACAAGGGGCAATGGGTGTG
>JAOXOE010000001.1:108675186-108693188 GCA_028565055.1 Phoeniculus purpureus
GAGCTGGAACATAGGAGGTTCCACATCAATATGAGAAGGAACTTCTTCATGGTGAGGGTGACAGAGCACTGGAAGGGACTGCCCAGGGGTGTTGTGGAGTCTCCTTCTCTGGAGACGTTTAAAACCCACCTGGACATGTTCCTGTATGACTTGGTCTTGGTGAGTCTGCTGTGGTGGGGGGATTGGACTAGATCTTTCAAGGTTCCTTCCAATCCCTAGATTCTGTGATTTGTGAGGGCAAACAGTCTTGAGTCTCACGTCACCAAAAGTGCTTTGCTACTGCATATCCCTTTTTCTGTGGATGTGAACATTGATGCTTCTCTGTCCTGAATAGCAATCTGTGATAACTAGAATTAGAAAGTCAAAGAACAGCTGATATCCAGTATGAAATGCCCCTTTAGGTCCTGCTGGATAGCTGGCCATAAGCCAGCAGCATGCAGAGACAGACAACAGCCACCTGAGCTGCACAAACGTAAGCAGAGGCAGTAAGTAGATTGAGGGAAGGGATTATCTCCCTCTACTCAGCACCCTTTGGACCACATTTAGTCACTGTCTAGGTCTGGGTCCAAGCAGCACACAACAAACACCAGTAAACTGAGGAGAGTTAAGCAGAGGCCTCTAAAGACGATGAGAGGGAAACAGGGGGGCATAGGCTTGGTTCAGTACAGGGCAGAGACAGCTTTGGGTGAGAACACAACAGCCCCTTCAGTACATACAGGGAGACCGTCAAGAAGTCTTAGATGGACTTTTGACAGTAGTTGAGGGCAGAAAGGTAAAAAAAACCATCAGGCATAGATTCAAACAGAAGAGGTTCAAATTGGATGTAAGGTGAAATAATTTCCCCCCAAGAGGACATTCAGGCAGTGGCACAGGTTGCCCAGAGAAGTCATGCAGTCTCCATCCTTTAAGGTTTCAAGCCCTGAGAAGCCTGTCCTCAGAGCTGACTCCACCGCGAGGAGAAGGTTGAGCTGGAGACCCGCAGTCCCTTCTGGACTTTGATTCTCTGCTTCCTCCCCAGTCACTTTTACAGGGAGAGGTTAGATGCCGAGTTATACCAGAGTACTCTACACAACTGACAAGGTGCCTGAATTCTTGTTATTTTACTAGTTAAAGACCTACCAACTACTCAGTAAAGACCTGTATAATCTGCAGTGTTTCCCATGAAACAAATATACTTCATCTCTCCCCATCACTCCCGATCAAGTGCCTCCACCACTTAATTTGATCATAAACAACTGATCTTCAGGGACCTACAATTCAAGGATAGAGTCTGCAGGAGTCCTGCTGGTATCAACATGAAACAAAACGTTAAAGTACAAATAAAACTCCAGTTTGGTCAAGTCAGGCTAACTGCTTACCAAGCTATCCCACAGAATAGACACAAGGATACTTGAACTTTCCAACTTGTATTCACACCCAAACGTGAATACAAGTCACTTAACGTACTTAAAAACACAGTAAAAATGGATGATCTTTGACTATCTTCAGTTGCAGAATAGTCATTCATCTCATCATCTGAGAACAGGGAGTGCATAGACTCTCCACCTCAGAATACATCCTGGGAAACCACTCTACTGCCTAAAAAGCTCTCAGGAACAGGTCACCTCAAACATCAGCTCAAAAGTGCTTTGTATTTGTTCAGAAGTGACTTTGCCTGACGCCAAAAGATGCAGTCACTGGCAGGATGCTCTTCCAAGTCCAACAGTGGATACCTATTTCACATGAGCTGTTTCCCACCTCAGTACAGAATAGTACTTTAATCTCCATGTGCCCAAGACCCAGCTACATTCAGCTTTCCGCAGTCTTTAGAAGAGTCTTGGAACAAAATGTCACACTTGACTGATGAAGCTAATAAGCAAGACTTTGCTTCAGTCACACTGTCACAAGTAATAGGATTTGACTCCTCTCCTAATCTCCACCACACATTGACATTTTGTGTTTCTGTATTTCACTAGGAGAGTGAGGGAATGGCTAGACACGCAGTCAAAATTCATTGACTTTTAGTCCTGTCTAAAAGAGCCTGGGAACGTGAACATGGACAACACAATTAAGAAACACAAAGACCAAGTCCTGAATAAAAGCTTAGAATCACAGCAGAGCTGGAAGTGAGAAAGCGCAAAAAACCCTTCCCCAGTGCTGTAGTCCTAACAGTCTGATTCTGTAGTCCTAACTTAGCCCTTCAGTCCATTCCTGCCTCTTTGGAGTGGTAAATAGTGTCACAGATGTTAGACACAAACAGCAAAGCATAAAAAAGGGTCTTACAACACCTGTAAGAGACAGTCATAGGGCTGCATTTGAGTTCAAGGAAGCTTAATTGTCAAATTTCATATGGCCGGTTACCTCTAACACCAACCAGTCCAGTCAAAACACTGCAATTCCTCAACAGAGGAATAACCCATATCTTGATGAAGATAACATCAGCCCAAAGCTCAGCACTGTCATTAATGTCTCTAAATACGTGATATTACAAATATTGGACAGGCGGGTGTCAGGAGGATGGAGCCAGGCTCTTCTCAATGTCATCTGGTGACAGGACAAGAGGCAATGGGTGCAAGCTGGAACATAGGAGGTCCCATATAACTATCAGAAGGAACTTCTTCCCAGCAAGAGTAATGGAGCATTGGAACAGGCTGCCCAGGGGGGTTGTGGAGTCTCCTTCTCTAGAGGCGTTTAAAACCCACCTGGATATGTTCCTGTGTGACTTGATCTAGGTGATCCTGCTGTGGCAGGGAGAGTGGACTAGATCTTTCAAGGTCCCTTCCAATCCCTAATGTTCTGTGATTCTGATCTCCACAGTTCATTGATGAGCTGTCCTTTAAAAGGAAAAGGCTGTGGTTCTGTACCTGACATTTTAAAGCAAGCTGAACCCCAAAGATCCAAAGGAGATACACATGAGTAAAAGGCATGTGTTACACGCAGACCTCTGGAAATAGTCTACTTCTGCCCGTTCTTGTTAGCTCTCCTCTATTACAATGTTGAAAGATATTAAGGACAAAATTATATGAACTAATTTCAGGTCACCAGTGACGACTTCACTGGGTACATTCTATTTCCAATAAAAAGCAGAGCAATCTCTCCTTATCCTAGAGTACTGTCGTTCCAGACACAGAATCAGATGCTTAACTTCAACAGGAATTCATGCCTCTAACATTTCCATCCTCAACAAGCTTAACTCACTTACTGAGTAAAGTATATTTTACCCAGAAGATGCCCAAGTAGGTGACAGCTAAAAATGTATTCTCATACTTCAAAACAGACCGAAACCCACAGCAACCCTGCCCGTTTGTGCGTTATAAAAAGCATCATTTTTAGACTTCCCATGAACTTTTATTTGACCACTGATGAGTTGACCCAGGAGAGCAACACCATCATTATCATTATCTGGGTGGTTCATATGCACCTACGCAGTTTGCAGTGCAGTGCTTCTGGCCTACTTGCTGTTTCCAGACACACTGTACAACAGCTTGTACTGGAAGCCAGTCTGTTCTAAATAAAACATCACACTTTGGAGCTACATTCCTTCAAGTTTAGAGGAAATCCTACAAGGCTGCCTGGTTAGACTAATTACTGCAGAAGTTCCACAGGAAAAAAACCCCACAAAACTACTCTTTCCATAAGTGACTGATGTTCTTTTGGCTCCCCTTCTTGAGTTCCACCTCATTGACTAGAGGAGAGGAGGGTACAAGGTAAAAGGCAAAGGATGACATTTGCCACCAAAACTAACTGAAGTCTAGATTTATTTTAGAGCCCTACCAATTCCTACCCCACAGTGCTTTGTGGGGAAGAAACATCATCCTGTCACTGGGTCACACACAGGTCTGCAATGCCAACAGAACTACTCAGGAGATGCTTGCTCTGGCCTCTCCCCTACCTTTCCAAGATCTGTTGTATTTACTTGGATCTGACAGAGTTAATTCAGCTATCAGATCAATACAACCTCACACCAAGTATGGCCCTGAAGGTATGTAGAACTAAGGACTTTAATTCTTATGTTGTATTATTGCTAACTGATAAAAAACCCAAACCAAAAGGAAGACAAGGACGCTAGAGCTGTCAGGACAAAGGCTAGACAAAGCTTTCAGGCTAAAGAAGCATAAAGCAATTTACTCCCTGAGGAACTCTGTGAAGGTCAGACAAGATTCATACTGATCTAGCAAAACATTAGCCCACATGGTGCCCAGTTTTACCACCATTGCATCCAGATTAGTTAGGCATGCAAGCAACACCTTTTCCACAGAGGTCTCAGAGAGAGACATACAAAAGTAGGGTCCATCCTGTCCTGTAATTTTATGGATGTGCTGTTCCCTACGACGGGATTCAAGACTAAGATCTCTCACACACTAAGTCAGTTAGATTAAGTGATAAAGAACCACATTTGTGAAACTATGAGCATCCTATAACAAGCGTTACACACCAGCCTGTGGTCCTGCAGTCTGTGGAGGCACCACAGTAAGTGAGCAACATACTTAATTCGCAGACAAGGACTACAAATCCCACTGCAGATTCTTTTTGCAAACTTTATAGCCTACTATTTCATCTCCTGCTTGCAGTGAAATGTTCTGCATCCCAGGAGGCGGAAAACCAGGACAGCTTCAAGTATGTGACCTTGTTGGAAGCTCTGGTTATGCACTTGGTGCCCAGAAGGATGTGTGTAGGGTAAATTGCTCTGATTTTACCAATGTCTGCAGAGAGCAGAAGTGGATAAAATAATCTATTTGCCCATGGAAATCAGAAATTCTTAAGATTCTGCAATAAGCCTTGCAAACCCATGCTTTGGCTGAAACAGGTCTGACCCCTTCTTTAACGAAAAGCTTTGAATGGCAATACGGTCAATAACATTCCCAACAACTTTAAAAAATAATCACAGAACCACAGAACATTAGGGATTGGAAGGGACCTTGACAGATCACCTAGTCCAATCCCCAGGCCAGAGCAAGATCCCCTAGACCAAGTCACACAGGAACATATCCAGGTGGGTTTTAAACATCTCCAGAGAAGGAGACTCCACAACCCACCCTGGGCAGCCCATTCCAGCATCTTTCCAAACCTGTTGTCCAGAAGGCCCATGCACAAGCACCAACAAGTTGATACTTCCAGTGTGGAAGAGTCACACACACCTCATCAAGTTTTAGGTTCCATTAACAAGGGTTGGAAGCAACTGTGAAAGTGACTGCATTAAGACTTGTTGCATCCTTCTGTAGCATAAGCTAGCTCCACACAGCACCAAAAGCACTGCTCCTATAAACACTGGAGAATGAAAGCTAGCACAGAGTGTTGTGACAGAAATATTCATAGCAAGAAGAGGTACACCAACACAAGCATTCCTCTAGCACGATGAAGCAAAACAAAAAGGTGATGAGGCTTTGCAAAAGATAAAGATGGAAACAATGGTTTGTAGGTTACACCAGCTGGTAAGCAAGACTGATGAACCACAGTTAGGCACAGCCTAGGAACCATCCTTACAGAGAGGCTGCACATGATGACCTTCCTCAACCAAGCAGGGAAAAACAAGAGTGTCGAGGGAAGAGTGACGTGCTGTGGTCCTCTCCTCTCTGCTACTTCCTGCTCAGTACTTGCTTTCTTCTAGGCACTCAGTCTCAGATAGAAATTCAGATTGGAAAAGACCCCTGGGATCATCAAGTCCAACCATCAACCCTACTCTACAGGTCACCCCTAAACCAGATCCCCCAGCAGTACATATAAGCATCTTTAAAACTCATCCAGGGATGCGGACTCAACCATCATCCTGGGCAGCCCAGTCCAGTGCCTGACCACTCTCTCCATGAAAAATTTTTTCCTGACGTCCAATCTAAACCTCCCCTGTTGGAGGTTGACACCCTTCCCTCTGGTTCTGTCACTAATTACCTGTGAGAAGAGACCAGCACCAACATCTCTGCAGTGTCCTTTAACTGTAGAGAGTGATGAGGTCTCCTCTAAGCCTCATCTTCCTCAAACTAAACAGCCCCAACTCTCTCAATCTCTCCTCATAAGATTTGATACCGAAAAATTGGAGCAAAGACAATGTGGTGAGAAGAAAGAAAAGCAACGAAAATCATTAGGAACTATTCCTGCAACACTATGACCAGAGGGGAAGAACAAAGCAGAGCCAGAGAGAATGCAAAGTAGGACAGGATGAGTGATAGCATTGCCATAATACACTTCTTGTTAGCACAGTGCAACACTGAAAACATTTTTCCTTCAGCATCCCTTTCTTCTCACAATAATGAGCCATACTTTTTTTTATAATCCTACCCTGTACCTTGTAAGTGATAGAAAAAAACTCCAAATTTCCAGAACACTTGCAGCAGGTACACCTGGAACAGTTCCACTTCTCTGGTCCTGTTGGTCACACTTATTTCTGATACAGGCCAGGATGTGGTTGGCCTTATTGGCCACCGAGGCACACTGCTGGCTCACGTTTAGCTCTCTGCCAACATCCAAAGATGTATAAAACCAGCATGCCTTGACCCGAAAGAGTTGTATTACAGGCAGTCAAGGAAACAAGGTTCAGAGAAGATCATGATTATCTCTGAACCTTGAATTATCATGATTCCATGATATCTGGATATCTGATCGTGAATTCTCAGATTCTTGGAGATGCGGTTGTGCTTCTCCACCAAATAGTCTGGGCAGATTGCATGGCCTTGTCTTAATTAGCACCCAGGGTACGTCCTGTTTTCCGTATCGTCTCCTGGGAACACAATCGCTCCTCTCCCTTACTCAAATGGTTCAGCCAAACTCCTCTTTTCCTCCTTCAATCCATCTGTTCTCCTCAGGCTGCATTAACACTGTCAGTGTGAAGACCTAGCAAGCCCAAATTTAACAAACCCTACACAGATCTCAGAGGCACAGCCTGTTTGATGGCACACATCCAAGCCAATGTTGATATGGACGTGGCTTTCTGAAAGCAGAGTGGGAGAGGGAATAAGAGACTTGCTCTTATAACTGCCTACAAGAGCTATGGAAGAGGATACAGTTTCCATGACCACACCACTGCTCTGTACCAAGGTGCCCAATCGCTATCATCTGGGTGCCCACCCTATCATTCAAGTACTATCAGTGCAGTCACAAACTGTTGCTACATCATGGGCCAGTCATTACACAGAGCATCCTGGAGGACAATGGAAGGTTGGGATTTAGTTTGTGTTTTAAATATATAAATAAGACTGCTAAAAACAAAGAAAATGTGGCAAAGCTTCTGCTGATTTTCAGCGCAATCTGGAACTGGTTCAACAAGCTGATCCCAATAGCATTACCTTTTGGGGGTCCTAGGAACTTTATCCGTTCACTTTTGGCAGAGTCAGGCACAGGTACATGATATGGGTTTGTGTGACAGGTGGTGCATAGGCTAAGGAACAACCTCTGTGACTGTGCAATTGATAGCCAGTTGTACCTAGTCCTAAACAAACAGTCTCTACAGAAGCAGCCTTTCTTCCTCACGTATCTTCCAAAGACACCAGTTAACTGCAGCAGCATGATACAGGGAGCTGGGAACTTGTGTAACTTATTTTCCTGATTGAGGTCCCGTCTCTTAGTCTCCTGAGCAAACGTCTCATAACTGAGCATCCTTCCCCAGAGAAGGAAGCTACATATGCGCCACATGAGCTACAGCACTACGCAGCCCAGACCAACTCTCCTTAAGAAGAAAATTGTGACAAGCATCTGAAATAGAAACTACATAGATGGGGGAAAGGCTGTTTGTTTTTAAACAAAAACTCAATGCAGACACTGGAGTAGCTCCAGCCGAATGCCAGGTAGCAGCTGAAGTGCTCCCAAACCAGCTCCTCGTGTTTATTCTCAGGTGCTGCAAGAATAGTCTGCAAGATGAAGAACAAACAGGCAAGGATAGCTGGGACACTTGCTTCAGAATAAGTCACTCTTTCTGCCTCAGTTAAAACATTAACGTAGACATTGGTATTAAGACAAAAATTGCCTGTAAAGTAGTTGTAGGAACAACAGAACCAGAAAGGTGAGAGTTCACAGGTACACACTGTTCCCTACAGACACAGCCATGAGGACCTCGGTATCCTGCACCTCCTAAATTTGCTCTGACAAGTTGCAATTTCACCTGCTTTATCTGCTGATTGGTTTTAATTCCAGTCTTTGCACCCCTGTATTTCTCCTGCACTGATCCTATTTTCCAGGCTTCTTTGCACATCTGTGATTGTAGCTGACTGAACCAGAACAGAGTCCTTAAGCCTGAGGAGTTGCAGGCAGATTAAGATGTGTTAAAAACACGGAGACTGCCCACTCAGTTCCACTCAGGTACTGCTAGAAACTGTCTTCTTGAAGGGCCTCAGCTATAACACAAAGCTGAGAAGCATTTGCTCACCTTCTGCAGGAGAGTGGGCCATTGTACTCCAGAATGAACTGACAGAAACATTTGAAGCGGAGGAACTTGTTGTGGGGATCCTCACTGTTTTTATGCTAAAGTGGATGAGAATTGCTCACTTGATTACAGACCAGAGATACTTTTAAGAAACCAATTTCTGATGTCTATCTCAGTAATTGACTGTGGGTGCTCCCAGGTTTAGTTTCATGGGGAGAGTTCAGGTCTCTGCCAGGCAAGACTGCACTGAGACCTGAACCACCTCAAGGCAACTGGAGAAGGCCTCCAGGGGATGTGTCAGATAGTCAAGCTGGAAGTGAGCCAAACTGATAATGTAAACACATCCATAATTTGTTTCAAGGCAAAGTCAAGCAGGTCAGTTCACCACTAAAATGCTTGTTTTGCCTTGACAAGGAGCACTCACACATCCCCACGTACCACCAAGAAGTGACTCAGGCAGCTGCTCCTGCAGTCTCTGCTGTCAGACTTCTCCTTCGACTGCCTGGCAGGAACAAGCAGCATTTCCCCCTCATGCTTGGCAAACCCTGCGATGCAGCACAGCTCAGCACAGCACTCGAGCCGAGTTATATGGCTGAGCTCGTATCATCTCACATGGGTGCTGAGGATGCTAAACACAAACTATACCCTCACTCTTACACTGTCACAACCATTCTTCACATCTCTTTACATCAGCTTCTGTTTTTCCTTACTTCATCCTTCTTTCACAACTGGAATCTCACCACCTAGCTTCTTTTCCAGTAATCCAGCAAACCTTATCATGGATTTACTCTTCTTGCCTCCTGCCCAAAGCTTGAATTCAAGGAGGGAAACATATTTCTTGCAGCCTTTTGGCCTGTATCACCAAGCGAAAGATTTCAAAAGGAATGTCAAATAGAACATGCTTCCAATCAAGAAAGCTAAGCAGATGTTCATAAAAAGAACAGTCTCATGAGCCAGAGGGTATTAAATCCAACAAGATTTGATCTGTAGGCAGACCAAGCTCACTCTTCTTGCAATTTTCTGCTAACACTTCAAACAGCCCCTTGGGAAAAACAAAGCTTGGCTGGGTCTGCATAGCACTTACTCTTTGTCTGTATAAACCAGAATTGTTAACAATGACAAGCTGTTGGTTACAGCTGATCATAGTTTAACTCTATGTACAAGATCTCCAGACAGCTTTAAAATACAACATGAATTGAATATTAGCAGCTGTCTGGAGCTCCACAGTCACCCTAACAGTTGTGCAACAGCATTTTCTCCGTTTTTATCAGTGAGAGCAGCAGAAAGACTCTTGTTTTTGCAAGAGGAAGTGATGGATAATAAAATAAGCACCTAATACAATGCAGTCCTAAACTTTCCCAGCTTAAGTATAGCTTATCTCAAGGGGCTGTAATTCTCTAATGAGACAGACGGATTTTTGATCAGAGGAAATTCTTGGGTTCATGAATGTCAGCGCAGCTAATGTGATGCTGTCCCATGGCTAATAGAACCTTGTCTTGAGAGCTGAGCAGGATTCAAAGACCCTTTGGTTATGTGCTTACCCCGGCAGGATTTTACACTAGCAGAACACATTTTACTGTGTTTCAGTGAGCAAGTAGATAGATTAACTAATACATTCTATTCCATGATTTCCCCATTGTTTAGTGCTTCCCAGGAAGTATTTTGTACCGAGTTTCTGTCTGGCACTCCATGCAGCATCTGATGCTGTCACATGACTTCAGTCCCAAAAAGATCATAGGCTTCCTGTCTCTGAGCATCTTTTAGGCTTGGTGATAAGTCAATCCCTACAGCAGTGTGGGTTTGCATTAGTTTTAGCTGAAACGCTGCTTGAAACGATATGCAAGTTCTGAGAATTGAACACAATCACAAGGCACTTCTAGATGTAAACTCCACCTGCTGGGTTTGGAAACGCAGCTGTGTGCATTTCTTAAAGTCACATAGAACCACAGAGCATTAGGGATTGGAAGGGACCTTGAAAGAACATCTAGTCCAATCCCCCTGCCACAGCAGGATCACCTAGACCAAGTCACAGAATCACAGAGCATTAGTAATTGGAAGGGACCTCGAAAGAGCATCCAGTCCAATCCCCCTGCTACAGCAGGATCACCTAGACCAAGTCGCACAGGAACATTTCCAGGCAGGTCGGAGAAAAGCACGTTCTCCTGAGCATCAGCAGACTCCCCTGTACCTGTGCTTTCCTAAATATGATAAACAGACCTAAGCATGCAACACCTTCCACATCACCCCATGCAGGGAGAGTCCTTTGCTGTTCTCTTCCTACGGAGACTATATGTTCTGACCACAAGCTCCCTCAGCTGCTCCAACTGTTCATAGACCCATCAGCACAAAGTAATGGGCTTTAAAAATGCATAATGAAACGCTTGAAAAAGAACTATATCGCCTTAAAAACCACGTAATGAAGCAGAAGGCAGCCCGTGAGGTCGTTACAGCGGATAGAGACGACCAGCATCTGAGGAGATGCCGCTTCTTCTACTTCATTTTAAGGCTAAATAGAGACAGCAGGAGAGGGGAGGGGGCAGAAGGGAGAAGAATGGAAACCTGGGTTTACTAAAGCGCTAAGGCCACCAAATAAATTTCTTTCCCGTCCCTAAAATGGCTCCTTTGTGACAAAGGCGCCTGAAACAAAACCCAGCTGCTTGGGATCCTTTTGAGTTGACTGAACTGGGACAAAGGTGTTGCTGTTCTCCCCCACCTCCACCCCTCAAGCTTTAGCTACTCTCTGTGCGCTGAAACCCCTAAGAAAACCACAAGCGGCGATGCCAGGAGCCGCCTCCCGTCTCTACGCGACCCGCGGACCCTCCGCAAGCACCCACCGCGCACTCACCGCCGCATCCCCGCTCCGTCCTGCCGCACCGGGCGGGTGAGGAGCTGCTGCTGCTGCGATCTGGGTCACCCGGCGCGAAGGTGAGGAAGAGGAGGAGGAGGAAGGCGGGTGGCGGTGCCGCCTATCGGTGAGAGGCTGCGGCGGGGAGCGGGACCGCCCCGCGGGGAGGAGGCCGAGGACGGGTGGGAGGCGACGGGCGGGAGGAGAGTGGCGCGCGCGTTGTGCCCTGCTCGCCGCCGTCCACAGGGGGCTGAGAGATCTCTCTCCTGCATCACGGCACCACGTCTAGGAGCCTTTCCAACACCTGGAAGATCATCTAGGCCCCAGTCCCCCTGCTGTGGGCACGGATGTCTCTCACTAGACCACATTATCCAGAGCACTATAACAATCCTTTCAGGTACTTACAGAGAGAAAGAAGGTCTCCTCTCAGCCTCCTTTTCTCTAGGCTAAATGATCATGGAAAACTAGATCCATGCTACAGAAGTAGTTTTATTCAGCCAGATGCCATATGCTTGTATGGGGAGCTCACTCGTAAGGGGAGCTAGAAAGGCTCAACAACCCCAGTCTCTTACTCTTATTGCAAATTTAAGGAATCAGACCTGGGGTTTGGGGCTCCCCAATGGCCTCCTGCCTCTTCTTTGGAATCACAGAATCTTTCAGGCTGGAAAAGACTATCAAGATCACCAAGTCCATCCATTATGCTGTCTCAAGCCCACCACTAAACCATATCCCTAAGCTCCAGATCTACACAACTCTTAAAGAGGTCCAGGGATGGTGGTTCCAGCCACTTCCCTGGGCAGCCTGTTTCAACGCTGTGGTTGTACATAGCCACACTGCAGTCACGCAGCAACATTTCAGACTTGATTGGATTTTTATAAGACCCTTTTCATCAAATTGCAGTCTGATATGGAAGTTGGGGTGGAAGTTGCCCAGATTCCTGCACCTCCTCTCTTCTCATGGGAAATTGAGGCAAACCAGCATTTTTAAAGGTAACATGGGCCTGGATTAAAAAGCCCCCAGCTCTACTGATTATCAGTGGCTAGAGAACAATTTAAATTGCCATGCTTCCTTCTAACAGCATAATAACGTTTAATTTATGGCAAATGAAAGAAACTGTGCGTGACAGCAAAAATATAGCCTGTACTAAGTAGTGGCAGAGAAAAGCAGATTAAATAAAGTAGATGCAGGACCCCACCAGTTGAGCAATGTCAGGCTTTTCCAGCAACAGCTCATAGAGCCTGCAGTGCATAATGAAAACCAGCAAGGTCACCTGCATGATTAATTTGGTGTTGGAAAGAAGGTGACAGAAACAGCAGAAAACCCCCAGATAGCAACACACTTAGCTCAGACATTGATGGGAAGTAAAATACTGAAGTCCCTTCATTGTTTTTGGATAAAAACCCTTGTTACACAGTTTAATGATAAGACAAGGTTGATAAAGACTGCATATGCTACACCTTTGCAAAGAACACGATGGGTTTCAGCATCCTCTAGTACTTTGCTCAGAACATGCACTACCCAAACATTATTAAACACACCATCAGGAGTCACATGCTAGTTAATGCTCATACAGCATCATTTTGGTGTCTTTTTCATACAATCATTCAGGTTGGAAAAGACCCTTGGGATCATTGAGTCCAACCATCAATCCTGCTCTGCAAGTTCACCCCTAAACCAGATCCCCCAACACTACATCTAAGCATTTTTTAAACTCATCCAGGGATGGGGACTCAACCATCACCCTTGGCAGCCCATTCCAGTGCCAACCACTCTTTCTGTGAACAGCCAAGATCACCTTTCATGACAAAAAAGAGATGCTAGCAGAAATACTTTAGCTATACTTGTGTTATTTTATTTAAAACAAAGAGAAGAATGCATCTTACCTGCCAGTCTTAATCTTCCCAAGGTAGTTGTGGTAAAAATGAAATCAACCCCCTCCACTATTACATAAGGGACTGTCTTACCTCTGTTTTCAAAATATATAATCCAGATTATCAACCTGTTCAGGCTTTACTCAGGATAAGACTAGCTACCCTTAGCCTAAATTAAAACCTTCTCAGTCTGCTTTGAATGCTCCTCACCTGCCCTGGGCATGTGGAGACCCTCATATCAGCTGGGTGTAATCAGGACGTGATAACCCACCCACTTGTGGCTACTGATTTTCTTGAGACCGGTGGATAAGCTAAAGACTTTTAATTCTTAGTGTTTGATCTTCTTTATTAAGCCAAGTGTGATTTAAGAGACTGTAATACGTTAGGCAACTGGTGACAATGCTGTGCTTTTACAAGAAAATCACTGTAATAGAAGCATAAAGCTAAGATGATGATACTTGTGATATGAGAGGATCAGTAGTGGATTAAGCACTGAAAGACCAGCAGCTGTGTTTCTTTCTTACTCTGACTGAGCTGATCAAACTGTTTGGCTTGTGAAGAAAAGTTTTGAGTTTTGAATTGAAAAGCTGCAGCTTCCTCCTCATCCTCTTTTTAGATATCTTTTTAGATTAGATATTAGGAATAAATCCTTTACTATGAGAGTGATAAGACATTGGAACAGGTTGTCCAGAGAAGTTGTGGATGCCCCATCCCAGGGAATCATAGAATCATTCAGGTTTGAAAAGACTCTTGGGATCATCAAGTCCAACCATCAATCCTATGCTACAAATTCACCCCTAAAACAGATCCCTCAACACTACATTTAAGCATCTTTTAAACTCATCCAGGGATGGGGACTCAACCATCACCCTGGGCAGCCCATTCCAGTGCCTGACCACTCTCTCCGTGAAGAATTTTTTCCTGATGTCTAATCTAAACCTACCTTGTTGAAGCTTGAAACCCTTCCCTCTGATTCTGTCTTTAATTACCTGTGAGAAGAGACCAGCACCAACATCTCTAAAATGTCCTTTTAGATAACTGTACAGAGCGATGAGGTCTTCCCAAAGCCTCCTCTTCCTCAAACTAAATATTCAAGGCCAGGATGGTTGGGGCTTTGAGTAACTTGTGCTAGTGGAAGGTGTCCCTGCCTCTGGCAGGGAGTTTGAACTAGATAATCTTTAGGGTTCCTTCTAATCCAAACCATTCTGGTTCTATGATTCCATGCATTTGGGTTACAAGTTACTTACTGGAAAAAACTCAGTGTGGATAATTTCAGGAGAGGAATCTGGAGCCTTGGAGGCTGCCAGAGGCAGAACAACTGGAGGGAGTTCTGCAGTGAAAGGTGTCTATAGAAAATACATTTCCAGCTACTGGACTGTCTACATAGGCAGCTGGATAGGTGCTCCTAGTACAGTTCTTACTCCTAGGTCAGCATGGCCAGAAACTTTTATATATCTGCCTGCAGCTTTATTCTTTACTTCTAATAAATTAAAAACATAAATAAATATAAAAAAGATTCTGAAACAAGACCTCCTGGGGATTCTTGAGAATGTAGAAGCAGAGTACTAAACATCTGCAGATTTGCTTAGATTTAAGGATTACTGCACTTGTAATCATATGTAGCCATCCTAAGATTTACTGGGTGAGATCTGGGGTTTGCAGTTAGTATCACAGAACCATAAAATGCTTCAGGTTGGAAGGAATCTTCAAAAATTGTCTAGTCCAATGTATCCTGCAGTGAGCAGGGACACCTTCTGCTAGACCAACTTGCTAAGGAGCCCCATTGAGCCTCACCTTGAATGTTTCCAGGGATGGGGCATCCACCGCCTCTCTGGGAAAACTGTTCCAGTTCCTTCCTCCCCATTTGAAGCAGTGATCAGGTAGTCAGCATGATCCTGAATTATGTGATTCTGTCATGGATTCCTGTGCTGGGTTTGTTTCTGGTGGGGTTTTGGTAGTGTGGGGGGATGCTGCTGGCATTGCAGCCTCTGCAAGAAGCCTTGAGAAGCTCCTCCAGCATCAAGTGTGACTACCCTTTGGCCAAGGACAAGCCTCTGTGATAAATCTATTTAAGAGAGGAAATTTCCTTTTGTTTTGGTAATTCTTTTGTTTTGGGAACTGTTTTGTTTTGGAGGGGAATAGGAAGAGAAAGACAATGATGTGACACCCAGGTCAGTGAGGAAGGAGCAGAGGAGGTATGCTGGAGCAGCCATTCCCTTTTGGCCTGTAGAGAGATGCCAGGCTGAGCCTTTGCACCCCTCAGAGATCAACAGTGGAGAAACCCTCATGATAGTTTTCTAAACCTCTCTCCTAGCTATTGTGTTTGTTTACAGCAGTGCACTTGGTTTCACTCATGCTCCTTTGACTGAAGACATTGTGAAGTTTAGCATGGGAGACAGTAAACAAAGCATGCAGATGATGGTAACACAGGAGATTGAGTGTGTCAGGCTTACTCACACAGCCTGTAGAGGGATGACAGCTAAATGAAGCAGTCAGTATGCTCACTTAGTTTACCCATCTCTTGAAGCAAAAATTTTGCCAGAAAGGACTGTCTACGTATGATCTGAATCACAGAATCATAGAACAATAGGGATTGGAAGGGACCTGTGTGACTTGATCTAGGTGATCCTGCTGTGGCGGAGGGGTTGGACTGGATGATCTTTCAAGGTCCCTTACAATGTCTAATGTTCTGTGATTCTGTGGTTCTGAGAAACTGGAGTATGCTGATTAACATTGACTGCATCCTAATCTTCTTCCCCAAGATGTGTACAAACCATAATCCATTTGCATTTGTAAGAGAATTTCAACAAGGAAAAAAAAAGGTGATGTGGTAATTTGTAATCTATTCTTCCTGTCATTTATCCTCTGCCATTAATCAGAGCCATACTCTGAATACATATGCTAAGTTTCATTCAAGAATTACAACGTGTTACACAAACAATGATTCATGAAGATTCACAACCCTTGGCAAAGTTGGGTAAATATTTACATAAGTGTCATGCAGATTGTCAAACTGAGTCAGAGAGAAATGGTATTTGTACGAAAAAATCCACTACGTTTGAATGCTTTTTTTTTGCCCATTCAGTTGAAAACTTGCAATGTCTCTTTTTCAGATGCATTGATTGTTTGTAAAGATCCAGTGAAGTCAATGAAAACTGAACCATAAGAGCAGCAAGTGGAGTGACCCAAGTAACTGATCACATTTGGAATACCGTGTCAAGTTCTGGGCCCCTCAGTTCAAGAAGGACACTGAACTGCTTGAAAGAGGCCAGTGCAGAGCCACTAAGGTGATTAAGGAAGTGGAACAGCTCCTTCATTTGGAAAGGCTGAGGGAGCTGGTCTTTTCAGCTTGGCGAAGAGGAGAATGAGAGGTGACATCATGAACGTTTATAAATACATAAAAGGTGAGTGTCAGGAGGACAGAGCCAGGCTCTTCTCAGTTATGTCCAATTACAGGAAAAGAGGCAGCTGTGAGGATGACAGAGCACTCGAACAGGCTGTCCAGTGAGGTTGTGGAGTTTCCTCTGGAGACATTAAGACCTGCCTGGATGCATACCTGTGTGACCTACTGTAGGAGATTTTGCTGTGGCAGGGTGATTGGACTGCATGCTCTTTCAAGGTCTCTTCCAACCCCTAACATTCTGTGGTTTACACGCAGAAAATGTTAACATACAGTTGCACAGCTACTCTTTTTCCAAAGGTGAACAGCAAATGACACCTCCTGAGATGATACCTGAAATGGTCTGAAAGGATCCCAGTCTAGGGAATACATTGCTATATTCTCTCCAGTTTCACTGGAGGCACTACCAAATCCACTTACAATGGAAGCATAACACGTCTATAACCAATAATATGCTTCTAAAAATTAACTTTGCAGATTGTGTCAGGATGACAAGCACCGTCTCCTTAGAAATGCATTGACTGATGAAGCAGACAAATTCACTGCCCGATAGTCCATGATTGTTGCCCTAAAGTTATAACTGTGAGAAATGATGGTTACTCAGGATATGTAAGGAAGCAGACTGCCTGCCTAGTGTAGCATTCAGGGAGGATCCCTCTGCAAGATCTCATTGTTTTCTACATGTCTACCAAATCGTAATCACTTGTGACAGAACTGGGGTTTGCAGGTTAGTGCAAGATTTTGCCTGTACAGCCAGAAGAGAATAATGAAATTCAATCAGTGATTGAAAAAGGTAAGGTTTCCTGTGTTGACTTGCAAAACAGGCACAGAGAGCAAGGAGACAATGCAAGGTATGAGCAGGCTTTGAAGAAGAGATAATTTTCAGCCTTTGTGTCAGAGGAAACAGAAATGTTTTCCTTCTAACAACATTGCTTTCAAGGCTAAATGGAACCACGTGTTGATGACTTCAGTGATTTGGAGGAATCAATATTTTGTCTGTTTCCTTCCTTCAGTACTATGTGTCACTTTTCTGACACCCTGAATGGCTTACTAGACTGGTACAAGAAGGTCTTCCCTAGATTTTGCCTGAATGTCAGAGGAAGAATCACCTGGACAGTGAAAACAGCAGCTTCTGTTCAGCAGAGAGCCAGTAGAGGATTTGGGAATTTAGTGGAGAAGTGTTTCCAGCAGTGATTTCTGGATTTAATAGTATGCTTCTGGTAGGTTTCAAGAAAATTGCAGCTTTTATTAATGGAAAAAAAAAATCATACTCCAACAGAACTGCTGGAGAGAGTCCAGGGCAGAGCCATGAAGATGATAGAGTAGAACATGTCCCTTATGAGGAAGGGCTGAGGGAACTGGGTCTCTTCTGCTTAGAAAAAAGGAGACTGAGGATTGACCTCATTAATATTTATAAATATGTGAAAGTGTCATCTAATGATAGGACAAGGGGCAATGGGTGTGAACTGGAACACAGCATGTTCCACATCAATGTGAGAAGGAACTTCTTCACAGTGAGGGTGACAGAGCACTGGAAGGGGCTGCCCAGGGGGGTTG
>JAOXOE010000001.1:108693288-108709128 GCA_028565055.1 Phoeniculus purpureus
GTTGTTGGGCAGTGGGACAGGCTGCCCAGGGAGGTGGTGAAATCCCCATCTCTGGAGGTGTTTAAAAACCGTGTAGCTAGAGCACTTGAGGTCATGGTCTAAGGGTTAGGGAGATGTTGGTATGAAGGCTGGACTTCATGACCTTGGAAGTCCTTTCCAGCCACGATAATGTTATAATTCCATGATTTTGTAGCACTGCTTATAGTTGTCGAAGTGCTACCTAGTACCCATGATATACTTCTGGCTAAAACATGGTCTCTGTTGCTTACTTCAACATTCAAAGTGCTAGTAATGAGAATTCTTTCATGTGCAGGAGTTTGGATAGGACCTTGTGATGTGATACATAAATATCGTGTGGATAGGCAGCACAGCTGGGATTGGCAAGGTAAGCTGTGGGAAAGTGTGGGACTTAGAAGTGCAGCAGGGCTGGATTTTGCAGAGGTTTGCTGTCTCATTGAAATGGGCTTGGAGGGAAAATAATGTGCCCAGAAGGTTTTTTTAAAGTCAGAAGAGCATTGGTGTCTGCCCAGGTGAGCTGCTTGAAGATCCTCTCAAGTTGCTGTAGTTTCCATCCTTGGTGGTTTGAACTGACCTTACTTGAGGACTGTGTCCAGTTTTGGGCACCTCAGTACAAGGGAGACATCGAGGTGCTGGAGCAAGTGCAGAGGAGGGCAGCAAAGCCGGTGAAGGGCTGGAGAACAAATCTTACAAGGAGAGATTGAGAGAGTTGGGGCTGTTCAGTTTGAGGAAGAGGAGGCTTAGGGGAGACCTCGTCACTCTCTACAACTATGTGAAAGGACATTGTAGAGATGTTGGTGCTGGTCTCTTCTTACAGGTAATTAGTGACAGAACCAGAGGGAAGGGCTTCAAGCTCCAACAGGGGAGGTTTAGACATCAGGAAAAAAATTCTTCATTGATAGAGTGGTCAGGCAGTGGAATGGGCTGGTGGTTGAGTCCCCATCCCTGGATGAGTTTAAAAGATGCTTAGATGTAGTGTTGGGGGATCTGGTTTAGGAGTGAATTTGTAGAGTAGGATTGATGGTTGGACTCGATGATCTTGGGGGTCTTTTCCAACCTGAATGATTCTGTGAGTCTATACTTCTTACATCTGTTAGACTAGGTCTTCTGTGTAGAGAAAACTCTGCTTATTGGTAATTGCCACCAGTGTTGACAGAGGGTAGGAAAAGAGTGAAGTGTCAGTCTAAAACCCAGCATTTTTCTTGTGCAGTTATCAATTTCTTTTTTGAAAATGTGAACGTTTACTTCTGAATTAATTACTGTGTTGTCCTTTGTGTTCACAGGCACATTTTGAAAACGATAGTTCTGGGCCAGATGCTCTCCTTGTTTATCTGTGGGACTGCTGTTACCAGCCAGTACCTAGCAGAAAAATACCAAGTGAATACTCCAATGTTCCAAAGTTTTATCAACTATTCTTTGCTTCTTCTAGTTTATACGACAATGCTGGCGTTTAGGACTGGTATGTGAAATATGGGATGGGAGATTCTGGTTCATCTGTGGCTTTTTTTTGCTCTTCTACAATTTCCTTCCAGATTTCAAACCAAACTTGATACTCACTCTGGTTTTCTTAAATTCCTGCTGAATTTCCTGCTTTATAATAACACGTGGAAATGAATTTCACAGGTTAGATGTGCATTTAGTTTGATGTCATTTCATACCTGTTTAAAATGATGTGGTCTTTGTCTTCAGGTCCTATGTTACACTGGTGAGAACAGGCTTTGTCCTAACAAGCGTCTTTCCCGATGGGTATTTAATAATCCTCCTATTCTTAGTAATTGACTCTTTAAAGAGCTCTAGCCTTGTGTCTTTCCCCTCATGTGGAAGAATGTGCCTTTCACCGTTTGCATTGTCTCCCCCCTAGGCTGTGTTTTGCTGTTATCGTGTCTTTCTGAAGCAGGGGCAACCAGATCTGAACATCTCAGTAGTATTTGTGCTTCTGAAAAGTGGGATGCCTGCGCAACGCTTGGTTGGGACGAAACACGTGGTGATTGCTGCTTTCTTCTGAACAGGCAGTGACAGTCTCTGGGAGATTCTGAAGCAGAGGTGGTGGAAGTATGTTTTGTTGGGACTGGCTGATGTTGAAGCCAATTACATGATCGTAAAAGCCTACCAATACACGACCCTCACAAGTGTGCAGGTAAGGAGCAATCTCTTGTTTGGAGTTGGTGCTTTTATTACAGTTTTGGACTGGTTTCTGAAATGAGATTTGTAACATTAAATGGTTTCCATGTCTGTCCTGCAAAAAAGTTGTCAAGATCTGTTTTCTCTCTGTGGTACAGGGAAGAGCATCCTGCGTGATGGCTATCATTTGCAGGAAGCAGAGAAAACTAGCTGGTGTTACCCAGTGCCAGCTCTTGAGTTGAATTCTAATTATTTTTATAGAAAGCACTGGTAAGTGCTTGTTGACAGCCACCCAGGTTTTTGTCCTGATACAAACCAATGATTTATGACTGGGTGATGCTCACTCAGCACAGGCTGTTGCAGATGAGTGAGGTAGATCTCTTGGCTAGTCACAGAATCATAGAACGTTAGGGATTGGAAGGGACCTTGAAAGATCATCTAGTCCAATCCCCCTGCCACAGCAGGATCACCTAGATCAAATCATTCACAATGACGAGACCTTTCATGATCTTCCACTACTTGGGTGACCTTTCAGCAGTGAAACTACAGAGGTCCATATGCTATTGCTTTCTTTGGCACCTTCATAACTAATGAGTTTGTAACATTAAACATCATTGCTGACGTTTGCAGATAGTGCTGCAGTGCCTGCATTCACACCAATTCCATAATCATCACTGAAATGGGAGTATTTGCAGTCAGTTACTGGGAAAGTAGATCAATCGTCCTGGCCACCAGGAAGGGCAGTAAATACAAAGACTGTTACCTGAAGATGGTAAAATGCTGAGGATCTGATCCAGGCCACCAAACGGTGGCTTTCACACCTGTTTTTACTACAGACACTTCTGAAACCCTTCTCTTGGCTTGACACGGATCCTTGGCTCATTTACCCTCTCTCTGGTCAGGAAAGGAAGTGTTCCTTCAGACAATGCCTTACCTTGTACTGGATGTCCTGAAGAATTTCAGTTACAGCCTTAAGGCCCACATGTTCTTTTCCTATCTGAAACACGAGTGAGGATGAGTTTTGGTATTTTGCCATTTCATAAACTGTGAGGCAAGATAGAGATCAACCAGAACAGGAAGTTCTGTCACTGATTTTAGTTAAGCTACACAAGCTTATGTGAACCAAATATACTGATACATGGCAACTCCAAGCAATTAGATCACTATAAAGAGCCACCAGCCAAGAGTAAACAAAGTGTAAATAACTTCAAAGCAGAGACAGAAAATCAGAGAGCAGGAGAAAAAGTCACAGTTAAGTCTGGTAAGTTTTGACTAATCCTATACTTTGGTGAGTGATAGGATAAGGAAAATAGCCTTAAGCTGCACCAGGGGATGTTCAGGTTGGATGTTCAGAAGAACTTCTTCACTGAAAGGCTTGCCAGGCATTAGAACAGCCCACCTAAAGAGGTGATAGAGTCACTATCCCGGGAGGTATTTAAGAGAAGGGTCAACGTTGCATTGAAGGACATGGTTTAGTGGTGATGATAGGGCTAGGAAAAGGTTGGACTCAATGATCTTGAAGGTCTCTTTCAGAAAAAACTTTCTATGATTCTATACAAAATCTGTTTGCTTCTCATTTCTCTTGGAATCCAATTGCACAGAAATCACGGCAAGGTAACAACTGAATGTCAACAACAGGAACACACTTATTTCTAGGAAGTTAAGAGGATTTTCTTTTGTTTCAGGATGGGATTTCAATTTAAAGCCTTTAAGTGCATAACAGATATTGACCTTTCAAGATGCTGCTTCTAAATCAATAATCACTAAGGGCTGTCACTCAAATCAGTGAAAGTATTTTCACTGACATGAAAATATGTTTGAGAACTGTAGAGCAGAACTACTATGTTTCCATGCCTTTAACAGGAAAAAATGGTCACTGAATTTCCTTTCCCTTTTCCTTTAATAAACAGCATAAATATTTGGTCAACTGTAATTATAGGATGCCTTTCTTGGCTAATGATAAAAGCCCTTGAAATGCTTAAAAACTCTGATGAAGGTGAGACACCAGAAATGGAAAATGTATCATTGAAGTTTCAGATTTATTTAGGAACTTATATATATAACTTCCTAACTAACTTGAAGGTTACCTGTGCTGGAATTAGAAGGTGACTTACATAAGCAATTATCACACAACCCTCTAGGATACAAAACTGAAGACTTTCTGACTTCCATTTTTAGCAGTTCTCTCTGAATGTCTGAGCTGTAACCAATGTACCTTTCAATTCAAACAGAGGTAAAGCTCAGAGGCACTCATAAACTCATCATGAAATATGACAAATTAATAATATCGCTGTGAAAGGAAACCCATTTGATCTCAGCATGAACTCTCAAGCTCTCCCTCCAAACCCACTTAAATAAAATAGTTTGGCATTTCTCATGAGGAGGTTGAGAATCTGGTCCTTGAGTACTACAAATCTTCTTTATAGGGTACAGCCCTTCAAAAACCTTCAACAGCAATTAGATGATGGGGCTAACTTCCCAGCTTGTATTACACCTTCTCCCCTAGAAGCTTTAAAGCTTTTCTAAGGGTCTGTGGCAATACTTGTGACACAGTCTGGGGTCTCTGAAGGAGTAGTATGACAACACCTCACATTTGTTCTGTGTGAGGAAACATGCTTATCCCTGTGTTCAGACTAGCACCACCCTACTACCAGTTTTTGACTGTGCCAATGGGTTTGTGGCCATTTTTTCATCTTTCTTCCTCAACCCTGTGAACTTCCTTGATCTGCAAATGGTAGGCCTGGCCAGGAAGGGAAAAAAACATACTACAAAAATAGTGAAGGACTTTTACCTCCCGACAGCACTCATTCTGCCTAGAGAAATGGAGATTGGATGTCTGCTACAGCCACATAGAGACGGCCAACAATACATTATTCTTTCTCTAACAAACTCCCTTCCAAAATTTTGTTTAAAAGACAATCCTTATTTAGCACAGAAATCATCAAAAATGAAAGAAAATGGAAATGAACTTGTTCTCCTTAGACAAATGACAGCACGTGGTAACAGGTACAATACAGAGAACTTACCTGCACAAACAAAGCAATAATAGCAATGCCGTGCTTCTTCCCCACTGCTTCATCAATGCTGCTGTACAGTGTGGAGTTCCAGTGCATCAGATGAAGCTAAAACAAAGAGGCCAACAGAGAAATAGGTTTCAGAATTTTAAAAATCACAAGCATTTCTTATCAATTAACACAGGTTCAGTACATGCCTGCGGCTGTAAATATGGATTCCCATCACAGAATCACAGAATTGTTTGGGTTGGAAAAGACCATTGAGTTCAATCATTAACCCAGCTGTCTCAAGCTCACCACTAAATCATGTCCCTCAACTCCAGATCTACACAACTTTTAAACACCTCCAGGGATGGCAATTTAGCCCCCTCCTGGGTAGCCTGTTCCAAGGCCTGATGACCCTTTCAGTGAGAAGTTTTAATTAATGTCTAACCTAAAAGTCCCCTGGAACAACCTGAGGCCATGTTCTCTTGTTCTAAACATCTAGAAACCTCTCATCCACAAAAAAGAGCATCGAAAGAGAAAGTGATGTATAGCCAGTTACCAAATCTCTACCACAAAGGTGTGAATCACTGCACTGTGTTTTCAAGCTGAGCCAGGTATTTGCATCAGCTCTCCACTAGAGATTCCAGCAAACCTCCCCAAAGCCCTGATGTTAAGAAGGAAACACTAAAGAAAAAGGTTGGTGTGGCTGGAGTCGGGCTGGCAAGTCCCTGGTGTGTGGCACCATGCCCCGGTGCATTGGCAATATCAAAGCAGGCTTGTCCTGTGGTGGCTGGAACAATAGAGCCAGGGTTGATCGCCAAATGCAAAGAGACCATGACTTTGACTGTGTCAACAGTGGCAATCAGCATGTTACGCTCCTTTAGAGGTGAAGGCTAATCTGACATTTGTCCGCGTCCTGACAACAGTGGGTCGGTGTTTTTTTCCTGCAGATTGGAAAGGAAAATGCTGAGCCTCAGCAAGAAGAAAGGGAGCAACCACTTCACAGAGTCCCAGCAATGACCTCAGTTCATTGAGAAACAGATTGTTGTCCTGTCTCAGGCAACAGGCTCATAACTGCAGAAACTTTCCTACAATAAGTCTATAAACCAACCAGAAAAATGACACCCATACCTCTGTGGAATACCCTAAAACACCAAAAACTTTTATTAATATTTCTGGGAATAAGAACCTTCAGTTCTACACCAGTTTAACTCAGCTTTATCACAAGTGTGTACTGACAAGGGGTGCCAGTCTCCATTATGAACATAACTGTGGGGTTTTTTTATTCAAATAACCAGCTGAAGTCTGTTGGAATCTTTCCAGTGAGTGGCTTTCATTCTAATTATACACATGCTGCACAGGTCAGTAAGGCAGAAGAGCCTCTGCTCACCATCTAGCTCACATTTTGAGTCTTGCTAGTTAGGATGGTTCTGTACAACCAAAATGAGTCAGCTCTGCTGGCTTGATCTGTGAGCCAGACAGTGCATTTTCACAAAATAATCAGAAAGGTGTGAGAAAATCCCTAACGTGGAAAAACTGTATTTTTCTCTTGGATAAAAAATATAACTTAGAGCCTGTAAATTGAGGAATTGTAGCAACTTCCTTAAAATCAGATAAACTGAAAACTCATGAAGGCAAATGGTAATAAAGTGCTGATAAAGGTGATTTGTTCTGTGAACAGCTGAAGAAACTCTCTTTTACAAGGAGGGATTAAGAAATTATTCCGGGTAGCAAAGCAATTCTGAGATTCTATTCCATTTTCATCCAGTCCCCACTCAGCCAAAACACTACTGATCGCAGTCCTAATGCCTTTACTTAGAAAAAGATTACACTGGTACTAACAAGGGGCCTGTATCAAAAGAAGGTTTCTTCAAACCTGACTAAGGACCTGTGATTCTGGCTTTAAAAATCTATAAACAAATGAAAACTCTATACTTCAACCTATTTCTTTCTCTATCTCAGAAATATCTTTTATGTCTACAAAAAAGGACAGGGATGGTAGACTTTTACACAGAATCAAAGTCCCTGGGATGACAGGTTCTGGCAGGAATCAGTGTCACTGTATATGACCTAGCACACTGATCAGTTCTAGAAGTCAATTTACAGTTACGTTTTTCCCCTGTCCTGCACTGAGTGCTCTCAGGAAATCTGCAGGGTCCTAAGCTCACTGAGAACAAACATCATCTTTTAAGCTCCGCTGCTGACCTTACTTTATTCCCAGCTCACACATAAAAAACATATAATGACAGGATAATTTATGTTGGAAATGCCCTCTGAAGTTCAACTGCCTGCCTCCTTCCCCGAATCACAGCAGCACCAACTTCAAAGCTGGTTCCTAATTCAAAGTCAGAGCAGGTTGGTCAGGGCCTTGTCTGACTACAGTTTGCATATCCCCAGTGACGGAGATCCTACCACCTCTCTGGGTAACCTGTTCTGTATCTGACCTCCCCTACAGTGAAGAATTTTTTCTTCTTGTACCTAATCTTGTTGCAGCCTGTGCACTTTGCCTCTGAGAAGGTCAGGAATCCAGGCATGAATTGCCCATGACCTCTCATTTGCCTCCTGAATAACTACGTTTCACCTAAGTTTACTTACACCTAAGCTTACACAGCTCCTGCAACGTCAGGAAAGCTGCTGCTAGCTCTGTCCTTTACTGCAAATCTGTCCCAATGTGAATCTGTCACCCCAATGCCATGACCAAACATGAAACAGGCTCATCCCTTGTAGGAAAATTCACCGTGAAATAAATCACAGATCATCTTAAGTTATGACATACCTGAGTAATGGTAAGGGAAGAAGGAGGACTCTGCTCCACAAAGTCTTTTTCTACACTATTCTATAATCTTAATGTTTTAAATTCGTCATAAATTTGCACAACTTGGAACAATCTGCTACCATAAAAAGGAGCCACATATAATATAAGTGCTTCCTTTATGAACACTTACTGCTAAATGACTGAAAATCCCTAATTTATTATTGGGATCCCTATAAAACTCTGATCAATATGCAATGTTTTCACTGGTTAAGCCAGGCAGTGCAAAACAAAGCACCAAGACAGCATCCCACTGGAGTCTAGGGAAGTAATGTAGGTCCTGCCTCAACCATATAGCCATATTGTAAGAGTTTGCAACATGAGGGATTCTTCTGCCCAGTGGGTTCCTCTTCACACTCCACGCACAGTAGAAGATCACCACCTGAAAATAATTCTGCTTCAGATCTGCATGTTAAACTATTAGAACATCAGACTATGACACCACTGCCACTAGAGTGGCTTCAGTCTATGCTGCTCATTGTACTTTTTCCACTCTCCATTCTCTTACCCTTTACTAAGATGTTAATTATTAGAAAAGCTTCTTACTTCAATGTATGCTGCATAAGATGTAAATTCATCTTTTGGAAAGGTTTGTCCCTTAGTCAGAACTAGATACTACAGTTCTTTCTTGTTCGCTGGGCAGCTATCAATTACAAGCTCCAGCAAAGTCTCCTAAGTCTAGTAATATCACAGGACAAGATGGCATCTAAGGATCAGAGAAATGTTATTGCTTTTGTATCTTTCCCCATTCTTATTGCAATTCATACAGCCTGCACCTTAAAAGATGAAAGAATTTGGGGCACCTCGGTACAAGAAAGACATTGAAGTGCTGGAGAGGGACAAAATGTGGAAAATTTGTGTCTTGCTATTATACAAGTGCACAAGAATTAATGAGCTGATACTTGACTTGGCATTGAATTGTTTCAGGAAGCAATTGAGTAAGCTGCTGGCAGTGACCATAACATACAGTAATTAAATTCCAAATCCTCACAAAGGGACCAAACTAAGGATATGACCAGGGCACACACACAGCTTCAAGAAAAAGTGATTTAAAAAAACAGAAAGTTAGTTATTAACAGCCCGAAGGAGAGGTTTAGGAAATCCAAGTTAATAGAAGTGATACAGAGGCCATTTGCAAACGTCTCAGAAGAAGCAGGAGTACGTGTACATGTACGCCACATCATGAAAAAAAACCACAAAAACAACCATAAAGTAACAAGACCTGCAGGGTTTAACATTACAGTTCAGTCAGGGTAAATATCCTTCCTTTGAATATGCAAATGCAAATAAAAATAAATTACTAGACTGTGAACTTTGCGCAAAATCAAGAAGAAGATGAGGACAAGGAAGTATCAAGGGAGTTGGATCATTAATCACTGTACTTGGTTTGTGCTTGTAGGCTTGAATTTTCCAATGCTTCTTTTGGGGTTAGGTGCCAAAACGTCACTGAATTTCAGTAGAAAGTAAATCTTCTTTAGAATTTCATACCTAGATCACTGTCATAAAAGAAAATGACACAAAGGGAATGCTGTGCCTTTGAAATGTGTAATCTAAAACCAGAGAAACGAAGTGCAAGCAAAATTGGCACAGATAACAAAGTATCCTGGAAATACTATTTGAAGAAGTTTGCAGTCACAGCATGAGGTACTGCATGTCTTGGGTCCAAAGCTAATGTCACATCTAAAACATCTAATATTAAAGAGGGATCTGTGTTCCCTTTGAACAGCCTAATCACATGCAGTAGCCTCATTTCATTTGAGACAAAGGACTACTGTCCCATTGAAAAAACCAAAATTACCAGCAGGAGGTACTAACATATACAGAAAGACTCAAAAGACTACAACAAGCTAAGAAAAGTAATGGGACCCACCCAAATTTCAACTGTGTTTTTGCTATTCTGGCAAAAGCTGAAAGGTAAAAAAAACCCCACCTTGCTGAAAAAAGGAAAATCAAATCAAATCTTATGTTCCTCTTCCAACCAGAGATGGACTAGCTCTTCGTTTCTACTCCATACAAGGTGAGGAAGCAAGAAGGGAACACAGGGAGGGTTATATAAAGCCAAACCCCACTGCAGTTTACTCAGCACTCATCAGAGACAAGACATGGGCATAAACTATCTTCACAGTTAATACAACCACACCACCACTGTCTTTACCTCTCTGAAGTTTCTAGGAAGGACCCCAATCTGTAGAAAACTCTGCAAACCCCACCTAGACTCCTTCATTCCACTGGCATGCACAGATGATAAGGAAACCAGAATTACTAAAAAAATTAACATTTTTTCTACATGTAATGGAAGTATAGAGGCAACAAAAAAGGAATGAAAAAGGTCAAACACCCTTGTTTCTAGATCACTGACTTTCAGCATCAACCTAATCAGTAAGAAAATGAAAAGAGTCACTATAATCAGATTCACAGGTCAGGCTCTTCACTGAGCCAAGTTTCTGCTCAGTGCATGAAGCAAGGAGCCCCACTGTGCAGGTTAGTGTTCCCTGATGTCATGTCTAGCCCCAATAAACATGTAGGCTGAGGTGCCCTGGCTCTGCCCTCACCTGTGCTAACAAGAACAGATGAACAGACAAGGCTTTCCCTTGAAGGCCAGGAAGGAAACAGCAAGGACTTTAGTGCAGGACATTCCAGCCTGCTTTTACACCAGATTCTTGCCCAACCAGAGTGGATCTTCATGTATATCTCCCCAGTTTGAAAGAGTGAAGCTCAGGAAAAAGACTGGCCCTCAATGAAGAGCTTGTGGCTCTTGCAATGTCAGACTAGTGCTGCCATCAAGAAGACAGAAAACACAAAATGCAATGGGTTAAGTATTAAATACTGGACGTGTTAGTTACACAACTAAGCATTTAGCATAAGTATGTCCAGTCCCATACAGTTTTGGCTGCAAGCTGTTGGATTTAAAACCAGACTTTTGGTATGTAGGAGGATTGGGTTGTTACAGACAGGGCAGCAGGGTTAGGTCAAGGCTGGACTTGATGATTTTGAAGGTCTTTTCCAAGCTGAGCAATTCTGTGAAAGCTGTGAATTTAAACCACCAATCTAATTTTGAACAATAAATTCTCTAATGAAGGCAGAAGAAGAAGAAACAATCCTTACCCACTAATTTACTAAGTTTTATTAACAACAGATTTTAATCCCCCAGTTCTCTCAAGCCCTCTCTGAAGAAGTGAGAAACTGCAGCTGCCATAATCTTGAAATTCTCCACTAAGCAGTCAGTCTTTCAAGCTACACTCCTCTAGGAAACTCAGTCAAGCTTTTTTCTGTTGTTTTGGCTAAGCTTCCACTGCTTATGTGTATATATGTAATATATATAGATTTATAATATATGTTATAAAGAATGAACTTTGTTATGCATCTCCAATGTTGTTCTCTTGAATTAATTAATGGTATTAATTAAGATTAAGTAATGGTGTTATTACTTCTCTTCCACAGTTCCACACATTCCCCAGATGTCGTTAAACTTAAAACTGTTCCCCAGTCCAGTTCCTTAAGTGGCACAGCAAGAAGGTAGGAATTAATGAGACCAGGGTATCAGATTCATCACCTGAGTTGGCCTGTTCCAAGGCCTGATGACCTTTTAAGTTACAAACTTTTTCTTAACTGAAAATCTAACCTAAAGTTCCCTTAGGTACAACTTAAGGCCATTTCCTCTTGTCCTATCACTAGTTACTTGTGAGAAGAGACCATCACCTTATCTCTCTTCAGCTTCCTTTCAGGATAGCAGTAATGTCTTCCCTCAGCCTCCTTTTCTTCAGACTAAATACCCCCCAAAGTTCCATCTTGTAAGAGACTACACTTCTCCAGAGCAAAGAGAAAACACAAGTAACCATCTTGGTATAGTTGGGAATGGGGTTTTCAATATGAGACGTAAGGATAGCAGGCTCTATATCCATAAGAACAAGCACTGTCACCAAGACACTTGTGTGATGAAGCAGAGTAAGAAGGTGAAGCTGTAACTTTGCTCAAGGAGTGGAAAAGATTCACCCCCACAGATAGGGACCTCTAAGAATTTTGTTCAAGGTTACCTGCCTCCATGAGGATTCAGAGCCAGCAAACCCATTAACATAGCCTGTGGCTGAACATTGCATCTCAGCCCAGCAAGATGGTGCAAAATGTCTATTGCAGTTGAAGCCCAAAGACTGTCTGCAACTTCTGGCAGAGCTAAACCAGTAAGATGAATAAAGACAACAAAGAACCCAGAGAAAGGCTCCCCTTTTGAGTCACACATGGAATGGTTTAGGTTGGAAGGAACCTCAGAAATGATCTCATTCCAAACCCCTGCCATGGACAGGGACACCTGCCCATGTTCCTCATTCTCACCCAACTTCTCTCCATCTGTGATGTTTCTCCTTAGAAGTGTTTTTCCTATTCTGCCCAGTCATTTGTAGCTTGGACCATTCAGTTCTTAGAAAAATACTGAAATATTCCATCCTGGTAGAAGTTACAGACAACAGCCACTTTAAAAGGAGTTTAGGTGCATATGAGCCACCAAGCTTCTCCACATACAACTCACTTAAAGAAGGTAATAGCAAAATGAGAGACAAAAATATCAAGACTCTTCAATGTAGACTGCTAATACCACTCTTCTTTGACCTGGTGCCTGACAGCTTGCAGGTCTTCCACAATTCCGTAAATACAGGGCAAATTTTGGACAGAGGATTACATTTGCTACTGCTATGGGACAGTTCTTCCACAGACTGAGTGTTTCTCAGGCACTACTCAAGGTAAAAGTACATTGGTGCTGGCATATCAGTCCCTCCAGCTTTCACAAATCTACAACACAAAGCACAGAGATGCTTTTTTCCCCTGAAAAAATCAAACTAGACGTGATTGAGTGATTCAAGTTCATGTTGACAAACTACCTAGAAACAAAGCTCACCACAGGGACAGTATATGACTATGTAGTCAAATTAACCCTCAATGATAATAAAAATCTAATACTGAAAGAGCTTAGCAACTAGCAATGTCAGGAGTCATAAGCTGCTCATGTGCATGCTTTTACAGCGCTGGCTGATTTCATCCTGTTGCTGGTTTTCTGTTTCCCAGTGTACTGGAATGGGATGGAGACTACCAGAAAAAATAAAACAATTTAACATCAATCAGTGGACCGTGGGGTGTGAAAAAGGTAGAAAAGTAGGAAAAGGTAGAACAAAATAGTTAAAAAACTACACATTCAGGGCAACATGATTCACTGACAGCCCTCGAATTGGTGCTGGGACCAGTTTTGCCCATGGAGTGTTGTGAAGAGCTAAGTACTATTGTTAAGTCTACATAATGCGTACTAAATTGTTTCTGTATAAAAATCCCTGCAGACTTGGTAAAGAAAACTGAAAACATCTGCTTCGATATTGGCCTGATTTTCCTGTGTTTTTCCACAATTCCGTGTCCTCAAAAAATTAGATAATGTCCAATGGGCATATCTTCCTTATACTATTATTAATCCATTATTCATAGCCTGCCAAGGATACAGCTATTACATGAATGTCATCATTTTTTTACAAGCCTCTGGTTTAATCACGGCTCACAATATTCATCTGCAGTGATTCCAAAACTCAGAAAATCATCCAAGCCTTTGAGTAACAACTCAATTTTCCACCAGAAAATTTCTGAGCTGTTCCAGATCTTAGCATGACCCTTCCTCCTGTTAAATTTGTGACTGCCTAAGCAAGATATTCTTGATCCATAGGTCTTGTGCTTCCAAAGTGAGTGGGATGAACTCAGGTGTTTCTTTTGCAAGTAGGCAATCAACACAACAAACAAAGGCAACAGGTTTAAAACCTCTTCTTTTAGGGTTTATGACTGGGATCACAGTCCATTAAAGCTACTGGCAAAAGCACATAGATAGCAGAACTGAAGTAATTTATTAGAAAATACTGTCCCTAAGGATTAACTCCTGCTTGCCATTCACACTGTCAGCGTGAATGTAAGTCTCTGAGGTAACACTAAGCACAAATACAGGCTGGGCAGTGACTGGCTGGAGAGTAGCCCCAAGGAGAGGGACTTGGGAGTGCTTGTGGGCAAGAAGCTCAACATGAGCCAGCAGTGTGCACTTGCAGCTCAAAGGCAAACCGGATCCTGGGCTGCATCAGGAGAAGAGTGGCCAGCAGATCGAGGGAGGTGATTCTCCCCCTCTACTCAGCTCTGGTGAGACCCCACCTGGAGTACCTCATCCAATTCTGGAGCCCTTACTACAAGAAGAATGTGGACATGCTGGAGCGTGTCCAGAGGAGGGCCAAGAGGATGATGATGATCAGTGGGCTGGAGCACCTCTCCTATGAGGATAGACTTAGAGAGTTGGGGCTGTTCAGTTTGGAGAAGAGGAGGCTCCGAGGTGACCTTCTTGTCATCTTCCAGTATCCGAAAGGGGCCTACAAAAAGGCTGGGGAGGGACATTTTAGGATCTCAGGTAGCGACAGGACTAGGGGGAATGGAGCAAAGCTGGAGCTGGGTAGATTTAGACTGGATGTGAGGAGGAAGTTCTTCACTGTGAGAGCCTGGAATGGGTTGCCCAGGGAGGTGGTTGAGGCCCCGTCCCTGCAGGTGTTTAAGGCCAGGCTGGATGAGTCTCTGGCCAGCCTGATCTAGGGTGGGGTGTCCCTGCCCATGGCAGGGGGATTGGACTGGATGATCTTTTGAGGTCCTCTCCAAACCCTAATAATTCTATGATTCTATGATTCCATGATAGCTCAAAGGCTGGTCAGAGCCCTGGAAGGGGCTACCCAGGGAGGGTTGTGAAGTCTCCTTCTCTGGAGACATTAAAAACCCACCTGGACATGTTCCTATGAGACTGGATCTAGGTGATCCTGCTGTGGCAGGGGGATTGGACTGGATCATCTTTTGAGGTCCCTTCCAATCCCTAATGTTCTTTGATCACACAGTCATAGAATGTTCTAGGCTGGAAGGGACCTCTAGAAGTCATCTAGTCCAACCTCCCTACACAGGGACAAGTCTACCTAGGTCAGGCCACTCAAAGCCTCATCAAGCCTGACCTTAAATGACTCCAGGAATGGGGCCCCCACCTCCTCCCCAGGCAGCCCATTGCAGCCATCAACCACCCCCACATTGAAGAACTTTTTTCTAATATCCAGCCTCAATCTCTCCTTTCCCAGCTTGAACCCCCTGCTCCTTGTCCTATCTGTACAAACCCTCTCAAGAAGACCTTCCTCTGTGTTCATATCAGCCCTTCTCAGGTACTGGAAGGTCAAAAGAAGGTTCTCCAGAAGCCGCCTTTTCTCCAGGCTGAACAGTCCTGGCTCTCTCAGTCTGACCTCATATGAGAGATGCTCCCTTCCCCTGATCATTGTGGTGGCCTCCTCTTATCCAGGTGTCCTGGGCTATAGACACCCTTATTTTCCTAGAGGGATCTGAATCCACATTGTCTCTCTCCATGGAAGTGTCCTCAGTAACAGGATAGGCACTTTCTGCTTCTAACCTACTTCTGGTGCTTCCCTTGCCATGTGAGATCACATCTATGATACCTCTAGAAAGGCCAGCACAGCGACCTGAGCTGCTGTCTCACTTCTGCCTTGTGCCAGTGATTTGGATCGTGACTAAAGTGTTTTTACAGGATTCTTGAGTCAGGCAAGATTTCTGGTGTCCTCTTTCTCCTGCAGTGGTCCGTAACTGGGACAGGATCGATCTAGCTCTCAGAGTATTGACAGGGCGATGAATTTGCTCACTCTGGGTGTGTAGTTACTAACACGCAGGACTGTATTGGAATGAAAGAGTTCTCTGAAACAACTGCAGAATCACAGAACATGAGGGATTGGAAGGGACCTCGAAAGATCAACCAGTCCAATCCCCCTGCCACAGCAGGATCCCCTAGATCCAGTCGCACAGGAGCATGGCCAGGTGGGTTTTAAACATCTCCAGAGAAGGAGA
>JAOXOE010000001.1:108710665-108725251 GCA_028565055.1 Phoeniculus purpureus
GGAAGGGACCTCGAAAGATCATCTAGTCCAATCCCCCTGCCAGAGCAGGACCACCTAGACCAAGTCACACAGGAACATCTGATATGAAATAAATTCTAGCATCTCAGTACATTAGGGATTGGAAGGGACTGATGAATTTTATGAGAATGAGGAAAGTATTGGCGAAACTGCAGAGATCAATAGGCAACACACAAGCCTCATGTTCACAGGAAACTGCCCATTTCCGTATCTCTTTTGGATCTTGCACTGAAGCCAGCTAAGCAATCCTTTACCTGTTTCTTTCTATAATGTGAACACAAAACAGTCAAGGCAGGATTGGGCAGAAACAAGGTGAGGCAGAGGAAAAGCAGCCAGCTCCCAGAGCAGTCCTCAGCAATTTTGGCAGCCCATTAATTATTGCTTAGTCTCTTCTCCTGACACTTAGGAATGTCCCTGGTGGCAACATACGGTAAGCAGTTACCAAAGGTTGGATGTAGACACCTCCTGAGTAACACAACCGAGGCTGATCCTGAAATGAGCCCTAAGACTCAAGAGCTATAAAGTCATCGGTGTTTTTCCTTACACAGATTTGGCAAGTTACTCAGTCTGGTAGCTAATAACCTTTTGTAAAGGTGAAAAATCTGTAATCTCAGTATTAATCTGGAATAGTGTGTCCAGTTCTGGGCCCCTCAGTTCAAGAAGGGCAGGGAAATGCTTGAAAGAGCCCAGTGCAGGGTCCCAATAATGATGAAGGGAGTGGAGCATCTCCCTGATGAGGAAAGGCTGAGGGAGGTGAGTCGTCTTGAGCTTGGAGAAGAGGAGAGTGAGGGGTGACCTCATTAATGTTGATAAATCCATAAAGGATGTCTGTTAGGAGGATGGAGCCAGGCTTCTCTTGGTGACATCCAATGACAGGACAAGGGGCAGTAGGTGCAAGCTGGAGCACAGGGGATTCCTTTGGAACATAAGGAAAAGCTTCTTTACTGTGAGGGTGACAGAGCACTGGAAGGGGCTGCCTATAGAGGTTCTGGAGTCTCCTGCTCTGGAGACATTCAAACCCCACCGGGACATGTTCCTACGTGACCTGATCTAGGTGATCTTGCTCTGCCAAGGGGGTTGGACTAGATGATCATTCGAAGTCCCTTCCAACCTCTAACTTTCTGTGATTCAAACACAAACTACTATTCTTCTTTGGTCCTTTCCTTCCTCCCACCTTCTCTCAGGACTGAGAGTCAACACTCATACAATAATATGAAGGTTACAGAATCACAGAACATAAGGGATTGGAAGGGACCTCGAAAGATCATCTAGTCCAATCTCCCTGCCACAGCAGGGGGACCAAGTCGCACAGGAACATGGCCAGGTGGGTTTTAACCATCTCCAGAGAAGGAGACTCCACGACTCCCCTGGGCAGCCCCTTCCAGTGCTCTGTCACCCTCGCTGGGAAGAAGTTCCTTCTCATATTGATGTGGAACCTCCTGTGTTCCAGCTCACACCCAGCGCCCCTTGTCCTATCATTGGATGCCACTGAGCAGAGCCTGGCTCCATCCTCATGACAAGATACTCAGAGGGAAGTGTGGCAAAGGTGGTTTTGATAAGCAGAGGGTCACAAATGCTGGCTGACACTCCTGGCTGGGCACCTCTACAGAACCAGTGATGTAGGTTAAACAAACCCAAACATTTCCGACTCAGATGTGCATTTCTTTTGCGTTATTCAACCTCATGTCAGTAACGTGTCTGGGAAAAGGTAAAACAGAGGAAGCCGAGAGGACTGGCCATGCAGATCTTGAGGCCCGTGCCAGGCGACAAAAGGAAGGTTATTACATGTCACTGAACGGGAAATTTTTGTCCAAGAGCTATTTTTATGTTTCATTCTGCACACACGTAAACGATCATCTGTGCCCAGCCTGTTTTGTTTGCTCGCTGCTGCCAAAGAACATCCCGTGTAATAAGATTGGCACAATCCCCAATTAAATCAGGTCAAAGGAGGTCAGGACCCAGCAACCTTTCCAGAAAGGGACATCAGAATTCTTTTTCTTACTGGACTTGGGATGAACATAGACATCTTCTCAAAGAGGCAACAGGCTCCTGACTTCCACGTGTGCAAAGCTTTACACCATCCTGTGCACAACAGGCACCCCCACCTTTCGGCTGAAGTCGTAAAAGAGAGCAGAGGATCCCTGCAAGCCCCAGATATCTCCCTGAAGGCACAGCAGCTCCCATCATCTGACACTGCTGAGTGCCAGGTAGAAGGTGCCTGAGGTTTCTGGTTCCTGGAATAAAGAATTACTTGGAAGGCCAACCCATCTTGCAAAAATACATACAGCTTCTACCTCCAGCCTGCGAGATGGCTGCTTTCCTTGGCTAGATGATCCTGCTCTGGCAGGGGGATTGGACTACATGGTCTTTCAAGGTCCCTTCCAAACCCTAAAGTTCTGTGACCCATAGTCCTGACTTCCTGACTGTACTCAGTGAAACTCTGTTCGAGGCTGGGTGCCTGGGTTATATTAGTTCTGGAAGACTGAGGGTGTGAAGGAAGAGGTGGAAGCTGGTCCACAAATGGACTCAGGACACAGCTTGGGCACAGTGACTTACATAAGACCTGGGAATCACTCCCCTGTCCCTAGATCAGGTCACAGAGGGCTGCATCCGGACTTCAGCACTGATTTTCCACCAGAGGAGAAAGATTTCCAGCAACATTGTAGGCAAAACTACAGGTTATGATTATCTCCTAGCTTCTGACCCCTACCACCACAGACCTCAGTGTGGTACTAACAGCTGTGCCACAGCACCCTAGAACCATGACCACTGGTGCAAGTGATACCTCATTTTTTACAACTATTTTCCTAAAACCCCTTCTTGGAATTTCAGAAGTCGTATGTAGTGGTTCTGAGTGATGAAAACATCCGAGAGCGATTGCAGTGGTTGATGGCAGCCAAACAAATACCACAAGAGCTATCTCCACCACCAACAGGGCAAATGGGAGGTCCCTTTCCTAAGGGAAACTAACCTGAGCAAAATGACCCACTCAGTGGACGCGGAAAGTGCTGTGGGTGTTGTGCATCTGGAGCATAGCAAAGCCTTTGGCACAGTTTCCCACAGCATTACACCTACCACCAAACACACCTAGGGCAGCAGGGCTCATCTGAGCCACTGCCACCTATCAAGAGCTAAGCTACGCATCACATTGACAAAATGTGCCTTCAATGAAGTGGTTTTAATTTGAAGAGAAGTGTTTGCCCTCAGAGAGAACCCACACTGATTATTTAATATATTGAACTAACAACGAAATGAATGAAAATCAAACTGATTTGCCAATGGGGTGTCAGAGTCATTACAGTGTTCACGAGGCTGCATTTATCCTGCCCTGTTTAGACAGAAAGAAGTAGTTTTAAATACAAAAAAAGGGAAGAAAGCTTTATGGAAAGTCTGTCAGAAACCCATGAGCCACTGGAAAAAGCACTTAGACTGATCACATCAGAATCCTGTGACACTGTCCTGGGTTTGACAGGACAGAGTCATAAGATAGCCTGGTCTGCAGACCACCAGCAGTTTGGCATCAGCCAGGGTAGCTGCCCCGAGCTGACTACGGGTACATCCCACGCCACAAGCTTCACATTCAGCAGAAAGAGGTGAGTTCTGCTGAGGAGGGGAGTAGTCTATCTGCTTAGGGCTCCCTGAGGACTGCTTCTACATTTATTGTGACCACTGTACATTCACTGGGCTAAGTATAATTTTGTACTGGAACAGGCTGCCCAGGGGTGTTGTGGAGTCTCCTTCTCTAGAGAAGTTTGAAACCCACCTGGATATGTTCCTGTGCAACTAGACCTAGGGGATCCTGCTCTGGCAGTGGGATTGGACTACATGATCTTTCAAGGTCCCCTCCAGTCCCTAATGTTCTGTGATTCTGTAATTATATATAAATACATAATCATACAAAAATTTGTATTAACTTTGCAATTGCATTAACCTATTTTTTGTTCAACCTACAGGTCTCCTCTCCTTTCCCTGATACCCCCTTTCTCTGCCAAGAAGGAGTCACCATGTGCCAGAGCACCACAGTGATGTGGCACCGTAACTACTGCTAGGGCTTAGACTCAGATACAGGCTGAACACAGACAGACTTGTTCCTGCAAGTCACACGCAGCCAGCAGCTTTGCTTCACATTTTTGTGCTAACAAAAACAGGGAAAGAATGTAGAAATGTGGTTTAGACCAACTAAAGATCTGAACGTGACTGTATCCCATACAATTTGGATTTATTCAGCAGAATCACGTGGGCACCCTTAAATCATTCCGTTTGAAGCAGGTTGCTGGCTCAATGATAACCAGTGTCCTTTCAAATTACACAGCACTGAAATTCTTCTCATGGTTTTGTCAGAGACCAAATGCATTCTCCCTCTCCCTGAGAGGGCTGAGCATTCTGATATAATCCCAGGAAATCCTGTTGTATTTACAAAAGATGCTGTCATCCCAGCTTGCACTTTACAGCTCCCCCCAGGTGTGGCTGGATGATTCCAAATGCGGTCATAGAATAGTTCTGGCCAGAAAAGACCTTCAAGGTCATCAAGTCCAACCTTTTCACAGAATCACAGAACATAGGGACTGGAAGGGACCTCAAAAGATCATCTAGGCCAATCCCCCTGCCACAGCAGGATCACCTAGATCTAGTTGCACAGGAACATGTCCAGGCAGGTTTTAAATGTCTCCAGAGAAGGAGACTCCACAAGCTCCCTGGGCAGCCCCTTCCAGTGCTTTGTCACTCTCACTGGGAAGAAGTTCCTTCTCATATTGATGTGGAACCTCCTCTGTTCCCGCTCACACCCACTGTCCCTTGTCCTGTCACTACATGACACTGAGCAGAGCCTGGCTCCATCCTCCTGACACCCACCCTTCACATATTTATAAACATTAATGGGGTCACCCCTCAGTCTCCTTTTCTTCAAGCTGAAGAGCCCCAGCTCCCTCAGCCTTTCCTCACCAGGGAGATGTTCCTCTCCCTTCACAATCTCTGTGGCTCTGTGCTGGACTCTCTCCAGCAGCTCTGTGTCCTTCTTGAACCGAGGGGCCCAGAACACAATATGGACGTGTGGCATTCTTCAGGACCTGACCTCCCCGTATCGATTCTGCAGGGGAAGACACTACGATACCGCGTGACGCAGAGCAGTCTTTTATATTACATTTTTATTTTGCAAGAAAATAAATTATACAACTTAAAAAATAAAATCCAAAAAAATTAAGCAGTACATCAAAATAGTTCAGCTGGACTCGCCATACAGAAACTACCACCATTCCAAACTGTACAGCGTCGTTCATCCTGGTAGTGGCACACATTCAAAATCGTAAATACCATACGTAGAGAAGAGATTACAACTCGGGAACTCAAGTTTTCTCAACACTCTGGACTACATATAGTGTATGTGACAGGAAAGCTTTCGGCTTATTGTTTCTCTCACAAATAGGACCTTGAAAGAAATACAAAGGTAGCGTCCCGGTCGTTTAAGATGAAAATAGAAAACGGTTTTGAGTTCAAGATAGCAAATCTTTCTGTAAAACTATCAAATCTTGTTGCTGCTGTGCAGGACAATGGCATCCCAGCGCAAAGAAATGAACATTCAGAACGTTTATACTAAGTTTAAAAAGGTGAGACTGAGAAAATCCCAGTTGGAAATGCAACTGCATTACAGTAGGAACGAATGGAAGAGAGATGAGTGAGAAGCTAAGCACACCGACTGCGGGAAGAGGAAAGTGGAAGACTTAGGAATTGAAACAAAGATCGGCATCGAGTTGTTGGGACAGAGAAAGATTTAACAGCATTGTTTTAATTAAACCCATTAAGAGTGATTTTTTTCCTCCCCCCCACTTCTTCCTACACCAGTTTTCATTCCATAGCTATTCACCGTGGCCACGGGCTTTCAGATGTAGCAGCTCTTTGGAAGTACGTAGTCTACAGCTAAAAACCACGGCCTCAGAAGCGTGCCGTTGCAAGTGAAGAACAAGTTCACGTTCCATTTAAATTTGAACTCTGCCCTCCCCAAGATAACAGCTGACCCTGGTATCTCCCTGCGCCCCAGGCAATCCTAGGTGTAAGTGCATACTGGTGAGGCGACCTGACGAAGGATTCTGCATCTGTAACAGATGTGCTGGTGCGAGGCTCAGATTCCATAAAAAAACCCAACATCCACTTCCAGTATTAAATGACCACGTCACAGGCACGTTACCAGCTCTATGTCTGCATCCCAGGTCTTGAGAAACATACGGGTAGCATTTGGGTTGTACTATATTATATTTATTAGCTGAGGGAACACGAAGCTCCTTTTAGCAACCTGCTGGTTTCCGCATCTACTCCAGCTTCCTGAATGGTTGTATCTGAGATGATGCAGCTCTTAAACTTCTCTCTCCAATCTAAATCAATGGCTTCAACACCAGCATTATCCCCTCTGCAGCTCTTTCAGCGTGACAGTTCCACACCTGCTCTCCTCTGGCTAGGGGCTGGAAATGTTTACTTTGAGAAGAGCGTGCTCAGGCCATCATGTTTTCTTCTTCCCCTCGTCATCCGGAGAGAGCGTTTGTCACTTTTAACTTACAAAGACCAAAAGTCCTGCAGCACAAATGAGTTTTACTGGCTACCTACAGAAAGCACCACTTGCTTCCAATTCTGAATTGCAACAGCACAGGGCCAACAGAAAAGATGCAGCATTTTGAACCAGCGCCTACTTTTGAGGATCGATAAAAGCAAGGACCAGAAGCTGCGGGGTTTCAATCAGTCGTTAACTGGCCAAGTCTCAATTTGTCTCAATCTCTTCTTGTTCCTGAAACCCTCGCTACCAAAAGTGTCCAAGTACACAAGGGCAGTCCCATCAGCACTTCTGTGAGCGACAGAGCATGCGGCCCGCTTCAGGGTGCAAACGGCTGTTCCTGCAGGGTTTGCTTTCAAACCACTCTCAACGAGTTCACGACTGCACCCATGTCAAAGCACAACTCCTCCTCTCAGTTACTGGAAGGTTTTTCCTTTCTGGCTAAGTTAATTGTATCCTCTTCTCCCTTTCAGTTATCAAATACGAGACCTCTACGTGTTGTCCTTGAAGTGGTTAATCAAAAAACCCTTTCAATCATCCAATACGGGACCTCTACAAGTTGTCCTTGAACTGGCTAATTAAAAACCCAACGTGCGCACTGGTGATTCACAGAAGAATATTCATAGAGAACTGAGTAAAACACAACTTACCTTCTGTCCCAAGACTCTGCTCCAGTCGTTCATGTTATCAGTCCAGTACGTGCTGGGACACTTCAGAGTAGCAGAGAGGCAGGAGGTGCCAAACAACTACTTAAGATGATTGAAAACGGAAGAGGTAACGTTAAAAGTTGACAATCTTGATGTGTATTTGGCACTCGCTCTGCGCACAGCAAAACCAAACAAGGTCTTCGTCCTTTGCTTTTCACCACTTTTGTTAGAATCGTGTTTCCTTCCCTGCCAGTTTCAAAATCAAAAAGCAGAGGGTTTCTTTTCCACCTGAAGATGTTGACTTCCAATCAACAAACCAGACCAACCGGATTAACCTTGCAGCACCACTACATAAAGTTGCTAACAGGGCGTTAGTAGAGGGATCTTCAAGTGTTACTTTCTTTTGGGGGAGGAGGGGGTGGTGGTGCATCAATTCCTCTTTAATGTGTTCAGATAGACGTAGTCGTAATTCAATATTTGGAATACAAATATTAAATGTACAAGGAAATACACTTAATATTTCTGTCTGGAATAACAGACCCACCCGCACAAACTGCTTTTAGAGTGAAGAGTCATTCAAGAAAGCTTTACCTTCTCAAAAAGGATTGCAGCAAATCACCCATCCCAATAACAAATATTGTAGATCCACTTGTTTACAGCAAACTGTTTAAAAACAACGATCTCTTGCTTAAAGGAAAAAAATATCACCCGTGACTTGGAATTACTTGGATGTCACGTATCGATTTGAAAATCCGGTTACTAGATCGAAGCACTGCTCTAGCAAATTCCTATCGGTCGTGAGGCGCGTGTTTGTGTCTCTCCACTGCTATTACATAAGAAGGATCAAAGGTGGACAGTACGTGACTCTCTTGATCCAAAACACAAAAGTGAAAGTGCTACTTCTAGTCCTAATTGCATTAAAATAAAATTAAACAAAACAAACAAACAACCAACCCCAAAACCCCAAACCCCAAACAAAACTAATAGCAGTTCCTCAGTGCATGAATATTTGAGTATCTTAGTTTCCTTGTGCAAGTACTGGTCATCTACAAACGCAAACCTGTCTTCTTCCTGGTGGGCGTCGATCGACTCCATTTCCCAAAGTTCACAACGGGCTCTTCGTGAACGCAAAGTTTCCCACAAAACAGCATGCTGTTAGAAGTGTGCAACATGAAGGGAATGCCGTCATGCTAGCTGAACGAGATTGGCAAAACACAGTCCTCTGTAAGGTAAGGCAGGGATTTTCGAATACGTCACCAAAGTCAAAACAAGTCCTCCTGCAGCGCAAACCGGTGCAGCTCTCTGTCCAAGCACCCTTCAGTTTATGTTCTCGGCATCCCGCAGAGTCCTCGAGTTATGCCATGTAGATGAAGGTGTTGATGTCGGACTCGTCTCTTCTGATGTATTTGTGCTCTATAAGCCATTCGATTTGCTCTTTTATCATTTTCTTTTGTGGCAAGAACATGTTTTTCAATATTTCTACCAGTTCAGTCTGAAGCTGGGCGTTCGTGATTTTCTTGCGCATTTTCATGATTTGGATGATAGCCTCCTGGTGGGGGACGAGAGACAAGGACATTAATTCCTTTCAAATTAATTCCTGGCTGAAGTGGCAACGTGAATCACAGAACATTAGGGGTTGGAAGGGACCTCGAAAGATCATCCAGTCCAGTCTCCAGGTCTTTGGCACAGCAGGGAAATCTTGGGGGTGGGTGGGTTAAAAATCAAATACAGGTTGCATTTCTTAAGTAGATACTGAACTGCTTTTACCAAGAAGCTGGTAAAGGAAAAGAATGAAGCACTGGCGAGTCACAAGAGATCACAGAACATTAAGGATTGGAAGGGACCTCAAAAGACCATCTAGTCCAAAGCCCCTACCAGAGCAGGATCACCTAGACGAAGTTGCACAGGAACATACCTGGGTGAGTTTTAAACGTCTCCAGAGACACTAACTCCACAACCCTCCCAGGCAGCCCGCTCCAGTGCTCTGTCACCGTAACTGTGAAGACGTTCCTTCTCATATTGATGTGGAACCTCTTATGCTCCAGCTTACACCCATTACCCCTTGTCCAGTCAGAGGAGAACCTGTAGTTCAATCTTCTATCTCAAGTGTCAATTACTCACTAAAACCTAATGTTCATTCACCCTCTGAGCCGAAGTTGCCCACTGCAGGGTGGTGTGTGATGTACCTTGAACACCTCATGAAATGCAAACTTCAGGTCAAACTGGAAATCACTATGAGTCTTCCTTTCAGAAATATAACCAGGCACTAATCGTTCTGCTGGAGGTGTGACCCAGGGGTTGGGTTAGGTGGTGCAGTTCACAATGTGCATGGCCTGGAATCTAGGATGTCTGATAGAACAGACTTGTAATTTGAAGTTGACATTTTGAGACTCCAGTGGTCTCTGATGACCCTCCTCTGGAGACACTGAAAACACGCCTGGACATGTTCCTATGCGACTTGGTCTAGGTGATTCTGCTGTGACAGGTAGATGGGACTAGATGATCTTTTGTGGTCCATTCCAACCCCTAATGGTTCTGTGATTCTGTGTGATTCAAAATCAGGTCTTTTTTAGAACTGTCAGCTTGAAAGATTTCACCCGAGTACCTGGCTGAAGGACAACCAAGCACAAAGCTGCAGTCTGTACATCTGAGCTGCACTTATGAACAGCCCCTTGAAAAATCCTCACACAAAGTCAAATTGCTCTTATTAAGGTGTGATCTCATCTCTGTGATTCCTGTCTGTCACAGAATCACAGAACATCAGAGATTGAAAGGGACCTCGAAAGATCATCCAGTCCAATCCCCCTGCCACAGCAGGATCACCTAGAACAAGTTGCACAGGAACATGTCCAGGTGGGTTTTAAATGTTTCCAGAGAAGGAGACTTCACAACCACCCTGGGCAGCCCCTTCCGGGGCTCTGTCACCCTCACCCTGAAGAAGTTACTTCTCATTGATATGGAACCTCCTCTGTTCCAGCTCACACCCATTGCCCCTTGTCCTGTCATTAGATGCCAGTGAGCAGAGCCTGACTCCATCCTCCTGACACCCACCCTTCATATATTTATCAACATTAATGAGGTCACCCCTCAGTCTCCATTTCTCCAAGCTAAAGATGTGCACACCATATATGCAATTGAAGTGGTGGAGGTTCATCACTGCTGTAGCCCAGCTGATGTGGCAATACCTGAGAGGATGAGAGGAAAACTAAAAATGTTTGATTCTTTTGCTCTGATGAGTTGCCGCAGTAATGCTTGGGCCGTGGAAATTCATTTTACTTTGAGAGGAGGAAAAAAAGCTTTAATGGGCACCTAACCCAAAGGCCATTCACCCCCACGGGTTCTTTGCCTTTATTTTAACAGATCTTCAATTTTTTCCTCTAATAAAGGCACAGCCAATGCGCTATTGGAGGACATGACACAGTTGGAATATGAATTCCCTGTACAGAAGTAAAGATCTTTATGCAGTAATGGCTAAGGAGTAAAGAGGATGTTTCAGACAAAGGTTATAAATATCCCTATTAAAGGCCCTCATTTTCACTGCTATCATTAGAGAAAAAACAGGGAATTATTTAGGGACAAAACCAATGGTCTTCATACAGGCTTTCAGCATTGACAAGGGCACATGGTTTAATGCTGACCAAGTCAAATGGGCTCTTCTGTAAGTGCTCAGATGTGAAGGGCCTCAGTTTTTTATATCTGATCCAGTGCACATGGGCTGTTCTTCACAGCCGCTGGGTACAGATTTTGCTGTTGAAACCAGGTGAGCCTAGTCCAAGTTTTGCATAGTCGTGTCTCCTAAGTGGGCTGTGGAAATCAGCAGCTATGGCTAGGGAGCAGGGAGGCTCCAACAGAGGACCCTACTTCTTCAGGGGGTTCGTCTCACCCTCCCATGTTGGGAACACTTGCAGGAGAAGACAGATATGAGCTGCTTGAAACACAAACATTTTTCATGCACGATAGCATAGCTCATTCAGTCCTAATTAGCTGTGACCAGTGGAAACCTAAAGCTTACACAGTAGAGAAACATAAAAGAACACATCCCTAGGAGGCAAGCTGGCAGAAAAGTACTGCAGTAGAAGGTGAGCCTCTCTTAAGTAACAGATGTATGGTACAGTGGGTGTGTCATGAGGTGAGGTGGTATGGTTAACAGTGGAAAACAAAGCTGTACCCTAACAACTGGTGTCTATATGGAACTAAGTTTGCAATGAATCACAGAATCACAAAATATTAGGGATTGGAAGGGACCTTGACAGATTATCTAGTCCAATCCCCCCGCCACAGCAGGATCCCCTAGATCCAGTTGCACAGGAACATATCCAGGCGGGTTTTAAACATCTCCAGAGAAGGGGATTCTACAACCTCCCTGGACAGCCTGTTCCAGTGCTCTGTAAACCTCACTGTGAAGAAGCTCCTTCTCATCTTTATGTGGAATCTCCTGTGTTCCAGCTCACACCCATTGCCCTACCATTAGATGACAATGAAGTGTCATTGTGATTGGTCACTCCAGGGTGGACTAAGCTGTAAAGCTGAGATCTAGATTTCCGTATGTCTACCTGCTCTATAATTTAGAGTATAAACTTTAAAGGTTATTCCTCCATTCCTCCAGGGTTTAAAACTGCTGTTCTTCAGGCACAGTTTGGATAATAGTTTTGAATTAAAATAGTTGATGTAGTTAGGGAAGAAATGGACTTGGTTTGGGTCCTACCTGTCCTCCTTAGGTGCAAGAGGATTTGAGTTAGACTTTGCAATTACTTGCTGGCCATTCTCAGCTTGAAAAATGACTAGGCTTAATAAAGTTATGTTTTTACATGTTTCATCAGATTTGCTATATAACATGAATTATCTTTTACCTTAATTCATGCACAAATTAAGAGCAAACAGATGTAGCTGTGTGTTTATGAAATATGGCAAATCTCATTTAAGAAAGAAGGGACGAAGAAAACACTACTGACAGCAACTTCCCTTCTCTGGCCTTAGATTTGCTGGGCAAAACAATAGCGCAGCTATGGCTATTTTTACAAGTTTTGTGCAAATCAAGGTGCCCTGTGGCTGTCAAAAAGAAAGTAACAAGTAGCTTCCAAAAGGCAGAGATTTAACTTGTGCTGATGAGAAACTCAATGATGGACATTATGGGTTCAGTTTGTTAGATCCAGTAGAGCTCCATCTTAAGCTGACGGGAAAAGCTCATTTGATTTTTCTGAGATTTGGGCTAACAAGTTGCTGCTTACCTTTAGCAGCAATTAAAAATGACTGATGAAGATGGCACACGTGGTATGCACAATGATTCTTAAATTGTTTATTTTCTAGTCAGCATGTTTCACTAGGTTCAGTGGGTGCTTGTTAGAGACAGTCTTGGGTTGGAAAAATGGCCCATGAAGGTGATTATTTTTTTCTGAATTATTCATTGGGAAATCTTCTGCTTGTAAATGAGATAAATGTCTTTGACACGACCTGACTACATGCCGGTCTGAGTAATTGCTGGCTCACTGTGAAATCACCAGGCAGGGGCTGTGAAGCGTGGAGACTTGGCAAGACACTCTGTCTTGCCAATTGGAGTGCCAAAGAAAGCCTGTCCAGGGTTAGAAGTGTTCCAGCTGATGGGACACCAGGCATCTGACACCATGTCAGGTCTACCAGGAGAACTGAAGACAGATACAAAGCTTGCACTGTGCTATATATGCACACACAGAGAGGGAGCAAGCATTTGTGCCTGGACATAACACTCTTGTAACACCTTCAGCTTACTTGGAGCCCAAATTCAAGTGTAGAGATGGTTGTCTACAAGGGTTGGGTTTTTTTTTCGAAGCAAGTGATCTTGACTTCTGCCAGAGTGGAATCTACAACTGTAGTCACTTGTCATATCACATAGTCCCACAACATTAGGGATTAGAAGGGACCTCAAAAGATCATCCAGTCCAATCCCCCTGCTACAGCAGGATCACACAGACCAGGCAGGTTTTAAATGTCTCCAGAGAAGGAGACTCCACAACAACCCTGGCAGCTCCTCACAGTGCTCTGTCACTCTCACCATGAAGAAGTTCCTTCTCATATTGATGTGGAACCTCCTGTACTCCAGCTCACACCTATTGCCCCTTGTCCTATCATTAGATGCCTCTGCCATCCTCCTGACACCCACCCTTCACATATTTATCAACATTAATCAGTCTCCTTTTCTCCAAGCTCAAGAGACGCAGCTCCCTCAGCCTTTCCTCACCAAGGAGATGTTCCACTCCATCATCTTTGTGGCTCTGCACTGGACTCAATACGCTCCAAATACGCTCCAAAATCCTCATTTGTAGACCCTAGCTTGTGAAAACTGTAATGTTTTCTTTGATTTTAAAAAACCCCCAACTTCATAAAAAGTGTGAGGAAGTGAAAAATTGCACATTTGTGCTGGAAATGTTGAAAGGGTTAACTAAGGGCTGCTCAGCTTACTCTCCTTTTCTTTCCATCCTTTGTTTCAGCTTTCCCATTACCATATGGAATAGACTATAATGAACTACACTGTGATTTGGGGGTTTAAGGTTACTGTGGCCCTGGCACAGGGCAGTGAATACGGCATGGCGCACAGCCAATCTGGTATTGAACAGTCATTTCCGAACAGAACCATTACCAGGGTGATCAGCTCCACTGAGCACTGCAAGGTTAGTTGTGGATCACAGTGTGACAGATGGTCATGCTGGCCTAAGAAGACACTCATATTATATCCCAATAAAGTACAAATGCACGTTCAGTTATTAAGGAATTTAAGTGGGGGAGTTCTGATTCTTCTCTTGTGAACCAGCTGTGTATTTTGAAGGGTCAGGAATGCCTTTGTTACAAAACAGTAAGTTTAGTTAAACAGATAAATTACAGCCCTGTCACCGTAACTTCCATGGGAATAAACAAATATTAAAAATAAGGCTACCTTTTTTCTCTGTCCTGAGCAGTGGAGAGCAATCAGCAGCCCTCAGACTGCCTTGTCTGAAACAGGCAGCCTGTTTTCAACAGCTATAGCTGCCTCAAGATGGTAGTGGAGTAATCAACACACTGAGCACAGAACTGTCTCATCTGGTCAAAACACAGAGCGGGGAGGCTGTATCTGAAGTGACATCCTTGTTTAGGGGCTCGGGTGCCTCATTCCCAGACTCCATGGAGATGACTGAAGCAGAGCAAGGGCCAAGTCTCTTGGACATTGGTACTGCAATTTTCAAAAAGGGGACAAAGCTGGCAGAGCCAATTTTAAGGATTCAGTGACTGAAAAATGAGAGGGTTTTTCTCTTGGTTTCAGGAGGCCAGATCACAGAATCACAGAACATTAGGGATTGGAAGGGACCTCAAAAGATCATCCAGTCCAATACTCCTGCCACAGCAGGCTCACCTAGATCAAGCCGCACGTTAACA
>JAOXOE010000001.1:108725351-108742527 GCA_028565055.1 Phoeniculus purpureus
AATCTCCTTCTCTGGAGATGTTTAAAACCCACCTGGCCATGTTCCTGTGTGACTTGATCTAGGTGATCCTGCTGTGGATTGGACTGGATGATCTTTTGAGGTCCCTAATGTTCTGTGGTTTTTCATTTGCTTTTAAGCTTTCTTATATACTACAGGTCTTGATTATATCCAGCATATTGTTTCTACTTAGTTTCTGAAACATGAAAAGAATCCAACGGTGTTCAAATTCTAGATGCGCAGAAAAGCCAAAGCTTTTAGGTAGGGGTTGTATTGCTTGAAATCAGAAGTAATCATTTCCTCATCCCTCTGTTTTATCCTGATTTTCAGTTGCTAACAGTTTTCAGGAAGACGTGGAATCAGTCTGTAGACTATGATATCCCATCTTATTATAAGGTTTGTCACGTAGCTGGGCACCGACTGGACAAAATCTCTCTATTCTCCAGACTTCAGTAACACAGAATTAATCCGGATAGACCTATATTTGCTCAAATATTTCCTTGAAAGATGGTTTTAACAGAACAGAGCAATTGCTCAAAATAAATCTATCCAGACACAGAATTGAAAAACATCTGGAATTCTGCGTCCTTAGCAGCTGAGCCATCAGGCAGCTCGTGCTTCTGTCATACCAGAGCAGCAGCAGAAAGTAATCATGGCACAGTGACATCGCCTTCCCGTGCCCTGCAAAGCCTCTAACCTCTAACAGATGAACCTTATGGAGATAATTGTTTCTGGAGGTACAGTGAGGGGAAAAAAAACCCCACAAAGCACGCTCTGATTTACCCCATTTTGATGACAGAGCGGTTGCCCTGCAGTACAAAGTGTGTAATACCTCCTAATGTGTTTCGCCTCCTAACTGCTAACTTAAAATACAGGACAGATTTTAATTTAATGTATTTTAAATACAACTAATCAAACAAAAATGTGTAACTCTTCAGCATGAAAGGTAGGTTTTTTCCAAATAAGAGTTGACAGCTTCTGGATGTAAAAAGTGTTATTTTCTAAGCCAATTTCAGGGCACTACCAGCTAATAATATTTCAACACTGCAAGTTTGTGATGTGTAAGAACAAAGACTCGGTGAATGCTAGGAGAAGACTAGTTGAGGAAAGAGTGAAATGTATGAAATAGAAATGAGACTGGATATGGTTTAGACACAAATAAGCAAAAAGATCATTTCTTACTGCATGTTTGCTGCTAACTCTGCCCTAATCTAATAAACAGCAGCTAAATTGCTGGCCCCAGTCACTTGTTCAATAAGCCACCCACCCTCCACACAAGCAAACTCTAATTGCTCTCAGTGCTTCCAGTCTTCATTTTTAGTACATGATGTGTTGCTTTTCTGTCGGTTATTGATTCACTGAGTGTTTTAATTTCAGAGAAATATTGTCTCAACCGCTCCGTTGCAGATTTCTTACCCAATTTGCACTATTTGTTTGAATTCCGCAACATCTGGAGATGCTAAGTTAGAAGCATTGGGTGACTTTTTTACCTCAGATCTAACTATAACAAACATACAGGCTTTAGGAAGCCTTTGAAGAACTTAGAAAATCATCTGGGGAACTGCAAGGACTGTTGTAATCTTGACTTCTGAGGCAATAATGCACGCCGGGCATTTTATCTGGATGTCATTTTTTTCAGATATAAGGATGTCGTTACTCGTGACAACTTTGCTATTTCTATGCAGCTTAGGAACTGGAACCTTCATGTCAAAATATGAAGTGTGTTTTTGGAAGGAGCTGAAGAGTCCTCCAGCTTTCTCCAAACATTGGGTCTTCTTACAAAACATCGCCCAGTCACTGAACACACGTGGTGGTGTCTCCATGGGGTGTTTCTCCCATCACAAAAGAGGAATCATCCATGTGTCGCAGAATCAGAGAATGTTAGGGATTGGAAGGGACCTCCAGAGATAATCCAGTCCCATCCACCTGCCACAGCAGGATCACCTAGATCCAGTCACACAGGAACATGGCCAGGGGGGTTTGAAAAGTTTCCATAGAAGGAGACTGCACAAACCCCCTGGGCAGCCCCTTCCAGTGCTGTCACCCTCACTGGGAAGAAGTTCCTTCTGATATTGATGTGGAACCTCCTCTGTTCCAGCTCACACCCACTGCCCCTTGTCCTATCATTAGATGACACCGAGTAGAACCTGGCTCCATCCTCCTAACACCCACCCTTCACATATTTACAAACATTAATGAGGTCACCCTCAGTCTCTGTTTCTCCAAGCTCAAGAGACCAGCTCCCTCAGCCTTTCCTCATCAGGGAGGTGTTCTACTCCATCATCTTTGTGGCTCTGTGCTGGACTCTGTCCAGCAGCTCTGTGTCCTTCTGGAACTGAGGGGCCCAGAACTGGACACAATATTCCAGATGCCTGATAAATCAACTCCCAAGTGGGGACAGCATGCAGGAGGGATACCACAACAGAAGAAATCACATGATTTTATATTCGTCGGACAGTTTACTTGCCTGGGTTCGTAATATCCTTAGCTGGACTATTCCTTCATTTTCCTCTTCCCGCATTCTCTCTGTAGTCAGCTGCAATCGACCGATCAAATTGATCTTGCCCCTTTTCTGAACTTTTGCATTTTTTCTGAAAAAGTTGTGTTGTATGAAAATAAGCACATAAGTTAAGGAATTCCTGTTAAACTACAGCAGCACCACACCACTAGGCATCAGACAGCTATAGGCTGGCAGCATTGCAGCAGGCAGATAGCTGACTTAAAAAACAAAACTCAATGCCCATCTCTCTGCACAACTAAACCCCGACACACCAGCACCACAAAAAACCCGTCAGCTGAAACCAGTATGGTCCACAGTTGAAAAGTTACCAGCATTAAAGAATAAAATTGAACATAAGTGTATTTTGGCTTAATGATATAAAAAAACTAGGGTTCCTTGCAGGAAGTTTGACATCAAAGCTCAGGAAACTGGAACTAGTTCACAAACTGCCTGTCTAGCAGAAAAATAAAGGACAAAACTCAAGTACTGTAACAAAGAAAGCTGATGGCATCTTCAGCAGTCACAGCCTCTCATCACTTCCCAAAGCTCATGATCCTGATGACAGGAACAAACAACAGGGCCCTGGGCAACAAACTAAGCCCCAGGAAAGCAGATTCATCACCTCTCTCTCCACAGTTCCAGATGTCCAGCTGCTACTGTGAATGGGGCTCTCAGTCTGAGTTACTGTCAAGGAGCCAGTTCTGATCACAGTCATGGACAGCAGACAGAGGCAAAACCCAAGTAAAACACACTGAATGTGGTATGCACCGTGCAGATACTCTACCCTATGCTCTGAAGGACTTCAGAGCACTATGATTCTCGCTGAAATAAAGGCGTCCAGCTTTGGACAGCACACTGGATTATGAAGCAGTTTTACTTACTGTTGTAACTGCTTTTGATACCCTGTGCCTGTGTAACAATCTGTGAAGCACTAGCGCTCTGCTTACAGGCTGCTCTTTCTGAGTGAGATGTGACAGGCTCATTCGTAACAGGCAGAGAGCAGAGGCTCTAATTCTGCACCTCATCCCTAGGTGTTTAAACAATTTAACTTGACAGAAATCAGAATCACAAAAACATTTGGTTGAAGGGGCTGCTGGAATTCATCTGGTCCAAGTACCTACCTGAAGCATGACTACTGCCAAAACTAATTGAGGACAGGGCAGCAAAGCACTGTGCCTAGCTAAGTCTTGAAAACTTTCAAGAACGAGGTTAAAGTGAATTCCTTTCATTATAAAACAGCACATTGTTATTTTACTTTGCAAACATTGTCTTACATTAAACTGAACTCCTGGTTCACCGAGAAGAGGGTTCCTTCTGTAAAGTCTTTGGGTGAATTGACTTGAGGTTCATACAATAAAACCTGACGTTTCAGCTTTGGAAATGCTACAAGAGACTACAGAGAAAAAGGGGGGGGAAAGAATGAAAATAAAACACCAGCTTTTCTAAATGGAAACAATTACTTTAAAAGAAAATCGCTTGCTGCTGCGCAGAGTGTAGTGAGGCAACCACGCAGCCTTGCTTGGAGCTGCTAGAGGGCAACGCAGAGATGCTAGTAAAATCAGAGAGGGGACACACTGCTTAGCAAATCTCCTTCTGAAAGGGATTAGTGTAAGTGAAACCATACAAAGAAGTAAAATGCACTAACCCACAGCTACACAAGTGGTGTTAAGTCTGATGTCTTCCCTTATTCTTGGCAAACACTGAAGTTATTTTTAAACAACGTGTATTTATCAGGTACCACTGATTTCCTAGAATTAGACCAGCCCCTCTCTACAAACCACAACTGTAACCGTCTGCTTTAAGCAGCACATGGCCCAAAAGATCTTGCTGTTTCCAAAAGCTTCGGTTAGATAACACCAGGCAGAAGAATGTGTTAATGTAAAGGCTGTGTTTCCTCAGCAGTAGTGCAAGGAGCCAGCTTGAATTAGGCAAGAAAGGTGTTCACATTTCAAAGTGTTATCTGACAGCTCTTTAAACACACTAATTGAGTATTTCCGAGTACGAAAATCAGGAAGACATCTGTTGCAAGAGAAAGGAAAATACCCATAAAGTCCTCCTAAGTTCTGCATCAGGGAGCTCAGTTGCCAGTTTAAGGTTTTCAAAGCTGATCTTCTCTCTGGGTCTTTGGTTCCATGCAAACAGCACAGCTAGCTGAAATGTTGTTACCTCCAAGTCATACTGGCCAACCTCATTCTTAAATGTTATCTGTGAACAGAAAGACAGTTTTATTTGTAAGTCTTCTTACTCACAACCCTTCTTAGGATTTATAGTAAGTTCATGCAGAAAGTACAGTCATCACAGAATCACAGAACATTAGGGCCTCGAAAGATCATCTAGTCCAGTCCCTCTGCCAGAGCAGAACCACCTAGACCAAGTCACACAGGAACATGTCCAAACTGAAAAGCACACACTCACAATTCCATTGGACATGAGGTGGTGCCAGTGCAGTTTTCTACCACTGTGATTCTTCTTATAAAATTCTTCCACTTCTGGGATGAGATCTTCTAATTCCGTGGGCAGCGAGACAAACACTTTCTCAGAGCTTCGGGACCAGGCGCCGGCATTTAAGATTTTAATATTCACAGAGTCAGCTGTAAGACAACAGGGCACTCTATGAACCTCCAGGTGGAAAAGACAGGTAAACAAAACACTTTCATTTCTTCTACTCCAAATACAATTGCCACGGAGGACTGAGTTTGGAGAAAGTAGCAGGGTGTCTACCTACTTCGACAGCAAGGTCCTCTATGCACCACTGGCTGTCTGCCAGCACCACTGACTGGAATCTCTGGGGGTTTTTTTGCTTGCCTCTGGAGAGCTCCTGAAGCAGCTTTAAAGCACAGACGCAGCTTTATAGCTGATGCTCGCAAGCACTACTCAAGGGTTTTCAGCAGTTAGCAAGTCCAAACCTGGATGTTCCTCAGCCTCTCTGATCAGTGAAATCTGACAACAGAAATGCCATTTCAGCACTTCATAGCAGACATCCAGCTCTCCCACTGACGCATGAAGGAGCAGCACAGCATGAAGCACTCACGAAGAATGATGAGGGCACAAGGAAGGGAGCAGTTCAGGCATTCACCTGGTTGATACTGATTTGAGCCCCTGCATGAAATTTATCTACAGGAGTAGGGAGTCTGTATCTACAAGACTGCTCATAACGAAAACCCACAGTAACTTACAGAATGATGTAGCTTCAGTGTCAACTGTAAGAGAAAGCAAAGTCTACAAACACTTCCAATCTAGGGGCAAAAATGCCCAGAAGACTATGTTCAACCTGCAGTCAATATAACTTTTAGCTCAGGAGTCAATCTTTGGCTAACAGAAATGAAAAAGAAGAAATCCCATGAATATGGTACCTGGTAAAGCAAGTTTGTTGTTTTTGTGCATCTCTTTGAAGGCCTGGTTCAAGTCTTCAGAAACTTTGATATCCTGGAACATTCTAGCCAGCTTGTTTACATAGTCTGCTGGCATTCCTACTTCCTGTACAAACAAACACAGCGCTAAGCTATGACATCGACACCCAGGAACAAAAAGTTCTATTTTAAAATCCACTAATAAAAGAAGTTATTAATGCTGTTCACATTCATGTACACAGGTATAATCACTCTATGGTAACTGTACACCTGCAATGCAGTACAAAGGGTTTTAGCACGGATCATAGAATCCCAGAACATTAGGGATTGGAAGGGACTTTGAAAGATCATCTAGTCCAATCCCTCTGCCAAAGCAGGATCACTTACAATCAGTCACACGGGAACATGTCCAGGCGGGTTTTAAACATCTCCAGAGAAGGAGACTCCACAACCGCCCTGGACAGCCCCTTCCAGTGCTTCATCACCCTCACCATGAAGAAGTTCCTTCTCATACTGATGTGGAACTTCCTATGTTCCAGCTGACACCCACTGCCCCCTGTCCTATCATTAGAGAAGAGCCTGAGCTCCATCCTCCTGACACCCACCCTTCAATATTTATAAATTTTAATGAGGCCACCCCTCAGTCTCCTTTTTTCTAAGCTAAAGAGACCCAGCTCCTTCAGCCTTTCCTCATCAGGAAGGTGAATCATTAGTAGTCACCCTTTAAGGGCACATAAGGATTCTTTTGAAGAAATTTGAGTGCTGAAGAACAGACGTATTAACAAATCAGTGAATTCTGAGATCTGGAAGAATATTAAGACATGCAAATAACACTGTAGGTAAAATGTCACAACTATAACACATCAAATTACTTACGTAGCTGACTGACAAGTACACATCAGTCTGCAGATGTGCGTATGGAACATGTGAAGTGTGTTTTTATATATATATATACACACACAATAAATAAATGAATAAACATAAATGTATATAAAGTAAATAAAATACAGATCAATATATTTTTAAATCTATCACTATTAGGATCAACATTCCTCTTAGAAAAGAGCAGTAGTGTTTTACTTTCAGAAAGTACTGCAATAGAGCACTAGATGTCCTGAGTATCCTGCAACTTAAGACAAAACTCACCTAAGCAAGAAGACATCTAAGTTCAAGGGTTGGAATTAAAACTGCAAGGAAGACACAAAGCCAAAGAAATACAGAGGACAGGCTACTTACTCTGAGCCACTCCACCATGTTCTCCTCAATTTCACTGTCAGCTGATATATCTAATATCAGGCGTCTTGTTAAGTGAGCTTTGTGGTATCGCATGAAAACATCTTTGTTCTGTACATATTTAAGTACCAAAAGCTGTCAGAAAAGCAGATTTTAAGGTATTTATTGGCATTGTCAATCAGACAAGTCTCCAAATGCTGATCTAATGCCATTGCAGACTATCAAGTAGAAAAAGAGCAACTGTGTTAGTATGAACACAAGCATTAGCTGTGGCTATTCCATACCACTCCTCCAATTTATTCATCTGGCAACCATCAGGAACATTCTTTCCCATCAGAAAATACATCGATACTGGTTATGTTGAAGTCTCCTGTAGTATTTTCTAGACTAACACTTGTTGCAGCCATGTTTTACAGTGACATAGGCATCCACTCAGCTGACTGACTTTAAGAACTGAAACACAACATGAAGCACTGCAAGATTTACCAGATTCAAACACACTCTGATGACATAGCAAAATCTGTTCCCTATTACTACACCTCGTATTTTGAACATTAAGGCCTCAAGCCACACAATAAATTCATTCTTCAGAATAATCAAGAAGTAGAAAGCAAAAACATACCACTTCTTTCAGCTTTGCTTCAATTTCTTCAGAGGTTAGTTTTTTGCTTAGTGGTGTTTTTCGTAACAACATGTCACAGTAATTAGCAAGAAGCTCAGGGCACTTGGATTCAGGCTGTGTTTTCAATCCAACACTAAATAAGAGAAGAACAACATGTCTTCAGACTGTATAGAATCCTGCTGTTCAGGACTAGCGGCAGTGTTAAACAAGACAGGCCACTCTTTCCTGAACCCCTTGGCAAGGATCCTGGTGGTGAACTCATATCCTTGTTAGACTACTGTAAAATTAGGGATAACTCCCTTTCCTGTTTGAAAGACTAAATACTACCCAGCATTTTCAGACAGCTTCTACAGCTTGATCATTCCCAGTGCTTTTAATTTAGAACCCCTACAATAAAGGATGACACTGAAACTACACTTTGTAATAACTAAGTATCACATGGCAGTAAGTAAAGAGAGAAGAAATGCTGCAGTGAAAGGTTTCGCTTATCTGGTCTAACGATTGTCTCAGGAACGGCCTCCTGCACTGCCATGTCACAGACTGCAAAACCCAGCACGGCTATCGTGTAGGAACAGGATGAAATGGTTTTGTAGCAGGAACAAACAGAGGACTATCCTATCAGCTTAGGGATTAGAAGCAGATCAAACAAGAAGATGCTACAGCAGATGGACTCCTGGTTCTTAAAAATGTGTACAGGGTCACATTCTGAGCTTTCGTCTAGACCGGTGAATAAAACAGCACCAAGGACCAAGCCGCTTCTAGAATCAGATGGCACCCATTTGACTGCTAGTCTTAAGGGTCCAAAACAGAGGTGGCAAGAAAAATACCAGACGAGAAGCTGTGGGGATAGTCAAGAATTCAGTGATCTTGTTCATTCTCTCACCCTCTCATCAACTAGTGTAGACAGACCTAAAACTCTTCGGACAACTTGTCCCTCTAATTCACAAAGCAGCTTGCAGTCTTCTGCCCTCCCAGTCGATTATTACAAGACAGAGCCCTTATTTAATCAGGGTGTTGGCAGGTACTTCTCAACAAGAGTCTTCAAGACCCTGACGGCAATGATAAATTACCAAATTCCATATTCTTAGGCTGAACTTAACGCCACAAGTGAAGCAGAACAAAGTTCATTTCTTCAAAGGGCTTAGGAAGACAAATGCAGAACAGACCACTGCCATTGTGCTGGTTTTATAGAAATCACGAGGCAGGTTTACCTTTAGGAGTGAAACACTGTTTGAATGAGGTTGTGATTTGGATGCTCCCAGGGAAAACAAAACATGAGGAGAGAACTAGGGAACTCCTCTACCTCTACCTATATGAAGTGTACAAAGCAGGGATCCAGTCTTTCATCAAAGTGATCCTCCAGTAACATAAAACCAGCAAGAGTAATCCCCGTCCCAGATTACTATCAGTCTAAAACCCAACACAGAATAAGTACCAGAATGCTGAACAGGTATTTATGCCCTTCCATCTCTAACTAGAAGTAACTGCAGAGGGAAGCTGACAGCTCAGCTACGTAAGCTTTATTTCTGCAGTCAATCAGACTACATACAAGCAATCCCAGCTACCTAAATATATACAAATTGCTGACTCAAGTGGCAAATCACATGTTAAATGTTAAAAATCAACTAACTGCTGTGTTCTCTTGGCTGAATTAGCAGGGTGGCCACTGCAAGCATGATTTCTCTTCTTGAGCTACATAGTTTAAACAACTTCAGTACATTTATCAGACCTAACACTAAGGAAGGTGTTGTTAAATTCAGCTGACATATCAATTCATTCCTCTACTGTAAAATAATAGATCTCCAATTAGTACAAATCTATTTGAGTGTAAACAGGCTGTTATTCACTGATCCACTGCCATCTAGAGAGAGTCTCATCAGAGGCTGACAACCCGAAATTCACAGAACATTAGGGATTGGAAGAGACCTCGAAAGATCATCTAGTGTAGTCCCTCTGCCACAGCAGGATCACCTAGACCAAGCTGCACAGGAACACATCCAGGTGGGTTTTAAACGTCTCCAGAGAAGGAGACTCCACAACCGTCCTGGGCAGCCCCTTCCAGTGCTCTGTCACCCTCACTGTGAAGAAGTTCCTTCTCATATTGATGTGGAACCTCATGTGTTCCAGCTGACATCCACTGCGCCTTGTAAATTCCATAATGCCAAAGACCACAAAAGCACTTTTAAATGCAATGTTACTTTTTGGAAAGAGATTTTTAAAGAAGAAACCCAATGTTTAGCAATTTTTAAACCTTGTTTCACATGGAGTTTTCTATGACTCACCCCTTCTGCTTCAACGGCAATTCAAGTTTAAATATTGTAGCATCATTCACAACTGCTTTGTATGCCTGCAACATAATCAGAGGTTATTAGTGCTTCGCTTTATTTTGATCTTTAACATATCAAAGGTTTTACTGCTTTTTCACTAACTATAATACGAAATTAAGACAATCTTTTTATTAGTTCAAAGTTTGCAGATTTGATTTTCAATACGAAGGTTCAAATCCAGTAACTGAGTTTCCCATTAACTGGTATTTTGCCTTCCCCTCTTTTCCACTAACTTACTACTCTCCTTTAAGCACCAAGATAGGGAGGGATTACGCAGAGTGAGTTGCATATCTGAAGTCATGACTCTAGCCCTGACCAGGTCGTGAATTCTAAACAAAAGGACATCGAGGTGCTCAACACAAACATCATCTTCAACGTTCAACACAAACAGAACTTTAAGCACAACTAAAACATAACTTAAAAGCTGATGAGTTGGTAGTAAGTTCTACCAGTAATTTAGTTTGCACATTTACTAGAGTAAGAGCAGCTTCTAGTGCCAGTGAATGGGCACAAGGGTTTCAGAGACATCATAATACAAATTACAATAACATAGATCACAACAGTTCTCAAACCAAACACAAACGAGCAGCAGAAACACATACCTTGTCTCTTGCAGTGAGAAATCTTGGATCATCTTGAAAAGCTTCTTTAACCAACTTACTAAAGCGATTAAATAGTGTGAGCAACTGCTCTACATATTTCTCAGAATCCTCGAGACAAAAATCAAATGTAAGAACAAGGCTCCACAGAATGCAGTGTGAGCATTCCCTAATCTTCCTGATCTGTAGTAATGGTAATATCCTTGAGCCTGCATACTAGGCATAAGCATTTCAACCCTCTTCTCTGCACTGGCGAGTTATACAGCAGGTAAGCCTCAGTGTGTACTGTCAGCATAGTATTTCTAATATACTTTTTAGTATATAAACATAAAAAATATGACTTCCAATAATGTATAACAACATTTTAAACTTTTAAAAAAAGTCTTCAAGGACCAGTAAAAGGCACATTCTAACCGCTGCAGACACTCAGGCCTCCTAAACTAAGAGAAGACAGACAACAAAAAGCTGAAACAGAAGAGGGGGGGAAAACCCCTCTTAATTTCCACACTAAATGACTACCCAGATTGAAAGCAAAATTCAAATTCAATCAGGAAGTCTGAATTCTGACAAAAAAATTGATTCTGCTTTTTTAATTAAGATGCTAACACAATCCTGCTGTACAAGCATCCCATGCACTTAATTTATAACCTCTTCTTTACTGCAAACTGGGTTAGTGTTTTTAAAGTTACAAGGGAAAACATAAAGAACAAAAAAACACTCTAAAGACATTTAAAACTTTCAGTGGATCAAAATGAGATGTTTAAAGTAAAACCTTCCAAAGTTATTTCCATTCATTTAACAACAGGCACTGGAATGGGCTTCCGAGGGAGGTGGTTGAGTCGCCATCCCTGGATGTGTTTAAAGATCATTTGGATGACATGTTGAGGGATCTGGTTTAGAGGTGAACTTGTAAGGTAGGGTAGATGGTTGGACTCGACGATCCCAGGGGGTCTTTTCCAACTACAGCGATTCTGTGAACTTCTTGAACTTCAAAGTTTTTTGTTATTTATTAAAAAAAACAACAACACACTTACAGTAGTAATAGTTTCGGCAGCTGCTACCATATCTGCAAGTCCCGCACTAACAATATGTTCTTCCAAGTCTTTCAGCATCGGCTCGATGCCATTTGGAACTTTATCCATCAGTGAAAACATTAAATGCAACTCTGAAAGACACAAATACTGATAAATCCACCAGTCAGAGACCACCATAGGAAAACAAATACACTGCACTTATGCTAGGGATCTCTCAAGTGGAACACTGAGTACGGGAAGAATACGTAATCCACTTAATCCCTTAAAGATGTTTTGAACACTGTCCTAACTCTGGTCCCACAAGGAGACTCCTCTGAAGTTAGAGAAATACATTGCAGTGCACTATTTGTTTATGCACGTAATATCACAAGCTGGAATAAACCCCCTAAGGCCAATGGCAACTCTGATTAAGTCCAGCTTCTCAGTATAAGCAAAAATGGTTCTTTCAGTTGGAAGCCTACAGCAGTTTATGCAGGAATTTATTATATGGATACAAGCTTCCCCCCATGTAAAGCCAGAGCTGTGTATCTTCCAATACCACCTGCAATATTTGAATTAAAAGCAAGTCAATGTCTAAAGTAACCAAAACTAAGGTAAACAGGCATCAGTTCAAAACCTGATAGGGTTTATTTGCCTACTTTTTGTGAAGGTATTTCAACACTCTTAAAAAAAAAAAGGTTATGCTAAAAAAAGGTTTTGAAACATCAATAATCATCTTGACAAGCTGTTCACAAAGGAGCACTGGGATTAAGGTCAGTAGTTTGCTTTAGAGAGACTACAGAGATTTGAAGCAAACATAGCAAAGGACACTGCTGAATGAAGTGGAATGAGCTGGTCATGGACTTTGATTTTATAGATTGGCTTAGTTTTCTAATACTGCATCTACTCTGAAAGGGGGGCCAAAAGCTACAGGCCCTGCTCCGTAACAATTTAGTCAGTGACATCAAGATCCTGTCACCACTGAGGGAAAAATGCATCTTATCCACTTCTGTACCCCAGTAACTGCTGCAGAACCAAACACAAAAAGCAATTCTAAATTCTTACAGGATATAATTATGCAAGTTAAAGAATAAAACTACTAACAACCTTCAATAAGAACATGCAATGTTACTAGAGGCAACTCAGAATGGGCTAAACCATGACATAAATCAGGAAAAAAATGGAGTCAGAGGTATTCTCAGTGCAATATAGATGCACTGAAAGTGACAGCAGCATGGTCTTACACAGGGGAAAGCCCAAAAAGTTCACTTCACTTTTACTGGATCTTTTCATCTGGAGCACCTGTCCAGATTAGGGCTGGAGCACCTGTCCTGTGAGGACACGCTGAGAGAATGGAGGCTGTTCAGCCTGGAAAAGACAAAGCCCCAGGGGGAACCTTATAGCAGCCTTCCAGTACCTGAGTGGGGCTACAGGACAGCTGGAGAGGGACTTTTTACAAGAGACTCTCTAGTGACAGGACAAGGGGGGATGGTTTCAAGTTGAAAGGGGGGCAGATTTATATATGATAGCAAGCAATTCTCACTGTGAGGATGGTGAGGCACTGGAACAGGCTGCCCAAGGAGGCTGTGGATGCCCGTTCCCTTTAAAACATTAAAGGCCAGGTTGGATGAGGCTCTGGGCAACTTGGTCTAGTGAGAGGTGTTGCTGCCCATGAGAGGGGTGTTGGAACTAGATGATTTCTGAGGTCCCTTCCAACCTAAAGGTTTATGAACCTGTACTTTAAAAAGGATGAAAGGGAGAAAAAGATGGCAAAAAAAGGAAAACAAAGAGCTAGATTGAAGGGTTCCACATCTGCTTCTGTAAACAAGAGGTGATGCAAATAATTCAAGAAAAAAAATATTCAGTGGTTTCTCCTAATAAATGCTGGCAAAGGAAAACTTCAGCAGCGTTTCGTAGCACAGCAGGAACCTAAAAAAACCCCTGCAAATTCTTCAAAGACAGATTTCAAAGTACCAAAACTAAAGGATCATTTCCTTGGAATTTCTCTCAGAAGCTACTATGACATTGAAATCCATATTGGAGCTGTTGGGGCACTGAGGTTCCCTTTTAATTTTGCATGCACAAAAGCCAAGAGTACTTTCTATTTCTGCTATACGAATAAAATCTCGGCCTTCCATCCCTTTACTACAAGCAAACAAAACCACACTAAGCAAATTCTGAAAAGCATTTGCTAGTTATGACACATCTCCAATAATTTTTAGTTTTAAAACATTACTGGCTGCCTTCCTTTGCATGGCACATAAATACTCATTACTCAAACTAATGGGATCTTTTACAGTAGTGCCCACCTCATGGCCAAACCAGCCAGTCCATTTTTTTGGTCAGATGCTGTTTCATAAACAAAACAGAATGAAATTCTTTGAGGTAAAATATCAAAGAGACACATGCAGAAGTCAAGATCTCCAGAGGTCCCTTCCAATCACCACCATTCTGTGACAGAGCAGAGGATGAGAATTCATGTTGAAGGTGACAGAGCACTGGAATAGGCTGCCCAGGGGGGTTGTGTAATCTCCTTCTCTGGAGACATTTAAAACCTGCCTGGAGATGTTCCTGTGCGACCTGGTCTAGGTGATCCTGTTGTGGCAGGAGGACTGGACTAGATGATCTTTCGAGGTCCCTTCCAATCCCTAATGTTCTGTGATTCTGTGATACAATCTGATGTACATAATACTATGAATAGTTCCAGTCTTTAAATAGTTTTCTTAATCATCTGCACCTACATCCTTCATTAAAACATTTTAAACAGCACAGCTATGTCTTGAAAGAGATGCTTGAGTTCTTACATACTAACATATTTCATAATCAAGCAATATCTTGGGGCAGATACAACCACAAGGAATTTGGCTGCCCAAGGGCTTGTGGAGTCTCCTTCTCTGGAGATGTTTAAAACCCGCTTGGATGTGTTCCTGTGTGACTTGATCTAGGTGATCCTGCTGTGGCAGGGGGATGGGACTAGATGATCTTTCCAGCTCCCTTCCAATCCCTAACGTTCTGTGATTCTGTGAAAGAGGACTCTGTGAGTACTTCAACAAGTTTCTCAAGCAAGATGCTTTGGATGCTATAGATTAATCCTTCTGAAGCTCTGCATTTAACTGAGTCTCCTGTATTCTCCCAAAGGCTGTAACATACACTCAATGTTTGCTGGCTTTCTAGATTTAGCTCTGGACTGCTGCCAACAATCATGCTGCCAGATGAACAGATCAGGATGACATAGTTTTGAGGTCAAATTGCCGGCTCTACAAGTGAGCATTTTCTATACTCTTCTAAGTCATGAAACAGATTTCACATCTGCATACAAATGAAAACTTCATATAGACATCAGCAAATACCCCCTGACTGCAGGATACAGAAACTTAAAAAACCCAACACAAAACCTATGATTTCAGCTTTTTGATTTTAATTTCCCTACTTAATGATGGCATTTTAATGACTTGTCTAGTTTAGTTTATCATCAGGGCCTTGCAAGACATCTGAACCACTCTAACATCTCAACTTATGATTGCAGAATTAAAGAACCACACGTTTGGAAACTTCAAAAAGGCAAGCAGAGCGAACTTTCAATACTCAGTGACCTATCAGCTGTAACACCAGATGAAAAACTTGCAGAGGTTTTGTTCACTGATCTATTGGTCCTGCACCAATAGTCAGAGCAGGAAAAATGTCTCCCTGCTTTTCAGAAAAACAACTTTGTAGAGATACTTTTTTCTAGGGGGAAAGGGGTAGTGGGGGTGGAACAAAGGGGGAGTGTTCATATCTGAACTACTCAAATGAAAATAAGGCTCCAGAACTGGTCTATGTAAGGACCCTAAGTTATAGGAATAAAGAGAACACAAAATAGTCTTTCTTTCAAGTAAGATGAGAGCTATCCAGTCATTCAAATAATGTGTAATTCATTCATATCATACACACACCTTCAAATCTGTCACTGTACACGCAGGTTTCAGAAGTGATATACAAAAATACTAACCAATGATCATTTCTTTTTGTGGGATAAAATTCCCCACATGCAGTAATATTTCATCTACGAAACACTGACACCATCTATTAAAAACAGTAATTTGATCTATCTACAAGCACATCTATTTTTACACAGTTGCTGCTGAGTTCATCCTGCACTGCTCTTGAAGCTTCACTTACTTTCTGTTTCATTTCGCTTGATCATGCCTTGGCATTCAGCTAAAATAGTCTCTTTAAAAGATGTCACCAGGGCATTGACGCAGCACTCCATTAGCTGAAATATATCAAACACAGAATTAGCTCATTTAGCAACGTGAACATCAAAGTCTGATCTCACTCAGGATGACAAAAAATCTTGCCTATTCTAAACAACTAGGCTCTAGAAAATAATTTGTTCACCAAAGTCTGAAAGTTACGTGTAGTTTGAATAAAATCTATTCGGGAAACTGTACTTCTTCAAAATGTGTAGGTTAGTAAATGTGCTAAACTCTCTTCCAAACCAGTAATGAGCTTAGTATTTCTGTCGCCTCTTTTCCCTCAAGGGAGCCATCACTTTTGGAACACCAACTACCCTACTTAGTTTCCAAGTATACATCCAAGAGCTAAGAATAGTTCTCATTCCAGCATACCCTATTTGGACCAGGCTGGCTGCCTTGAGCAAGACACTATGGTTGCGTCTAGAACAGAATCAGCCCGTACATGTCAGGACTATCTCTCTTTTGTCAGGCTCTTTACACGGGTCACAGTTTATAGCTGGTGAAATGAATTATTTACAACTTGACAAAAGACATAACATAGATTTTGATCCACTGCAAAAAGTGAGAGATTTAAAAGGCACTCATTGACTATAACCTGCTTCCTAAATTGATTTCAGTATGGACAATTAGGAGTCATTCATTGCCATTAAATCTCCTTCCAGAATCTGAACTGTGTAAAACACCGCTTAAGGGGGGGAAGTGAAATAAAACACACCCACAACATTCTTTATAGTAAATGGCCATGTCAGGCAATATAGAAGAGGTCTAATGTCTGGTGGACAGCAGGATGACTATTAGCCAGCAATGCGGCATCATGGAGTGGATCAGAAGGGAGGTGGTTAGCAGACACTAGTGCCCCTCTGCTCTGCCCTGGTGAGACCACACTGGAGTATTGTGTCCAGTTCTGGGCCCCTCAGTTCAAGAAGGACACAGAACTGCTGGAGAGAGACCAGCACAGAGTCACAAAGATGATGGAGTGGAACATCTCCCCAGTGAGGAAAGTCTGAGGGAGCTGGGTCTCTAGCTTGGAGAAAAGGAGACTGAGGGGTGACCTCATTAATGTTGATAAATATGTGAAGGGTGGGTGTCTGAAGGATATCACCAGGCGCTGCTCAGTGTCATCTAATGATAGGACAAGGGGCAATGGGTGTCAACTGGAACACAGGAGGTTCCACATAAATGATGTGGAACCATGAATTAATACGTCCACCATGAAGTAATGTCTTCATGGTGAGGGTGACAGAGCACTGGAAGGGGCTGCCCAGGGAGGTTGTGGAGTCTCCTTCTCTGGAGACGTTTA
>JAOXOE010000001.1:108742627-108753688 GCA_028565055.1 Phoeniculus purpureus
CTCCTTCTCTGGAGACGTTTAAAACCTGCCTGGATGTGTTCCTGTGTGACTTGATCTAGGTGATCCTGCTGTGGCAGGAGGATTGGACTAGACAATCTTTCGAGGTCCCTTCCAATCCCTTACATACTGTGATACTCTGATAACTCTTTCAGGTATTCTGAATCAGCATTGAGAAAATCTATGTTTGAAAACAAGCTAGCCAGCTCCATTCTCATCCACTGTTAAGCATATAACACACATAAATCATACCTGACTCAAAATGAAATACAAATCAGCTTGAATAGAAAGTTGTCTTAAATATGAACATTTCATCTACACTTAGTATTAAATATCTGCAGAATCAGTTAACTGCCAGATTAGAAACACAAATTTCTGCAGGAAAAAATGAATTATAAAAACCCCAGAAAATCAACTGCTTAGTATCAACCTACTGCTACCAAGTAACACTGTAACACACACAAAAATGAACTGCAGCCTAATAGTACTACAGAAATATAAAACACATCAGTTTTTCCACAGTTGTACTTACTGCTTCTACAGAGTTACATTCACGCCTTGTTTCTAAGTATCGTAGCGCTCTTTTCTCTTCTTCTTTAAGTTTAGCATCTGCCTGTGCAAAAGTAGAACAGCAATCACTTCAAGCACTAACGCTTTCCAAACAAAGTTAAACAGAATTTGTACTTACATATTTCATATAATTCTGTACACCGTTTTGTTGTAAATAAGAAGGAGCCTGTGTTCTATAAAACCTCTCTGTTGAATCCAAGTATGCCTTTTCAAAGTTATCCCGATATATCTGAAGTTTATCTTCAGGATTAGAACAAAGGTTAACTGCAAAGAGAAAGTCCAAACTTACTCTCAAGGCTTGAAACTTACATGGCTAATAATAAGCAGATCTCTCTCGTTTATGTGAGTCTTGTATGAAAAGGTTGCACTGAAAAATGGGAACTATCCTATAAATACAAAATTTTAGCCAAAATTGTCCAGTCTTCAATCCAAAAGAACTTAGATTAACTGTAGCAAACTCAAAAGAACCACAGACCTTTTTCCAGCATTTCAGATATTCAGATGTTGTAACCAGAAATACAGATAAAATGCTAAAATTTGAAAGGAAAAAACCCAAAACAGCCAACAAACCAATAAGCTCAACACCCAAAGTGAAAACTCCTCCACCTGACTGTAAAACCTGCTTTTCTTAGACGCTGTTCCTAGAAACCAAATGTTTTCACGTTACTACCATTTTTTTCTCCCCCCTTGTTTTACAAAACCAGACAGTGAGTAAACTTACTGCTACCCAGCAGTGCTTTGCACCATCTGAAAAGGTTTCCACTGCACTAAACTGTTACAGAGAAATAAATAAATACATAAATAAAGGCCTTAAATGGAACATGCTTAAAAACATTAGAATTGGACAACCTACAGCTCCTAGAAGGTGTCCAGAGGAGAGCAACTCAAATGATCAGAGGGCTGGAGCACCTCCCTATGAGGACAGGCTGAGCAAGTTGGGGCTGTTCAGTCTGGAGAAGAGGAGGCTCCCAGGTGACCTTCTAGCAGCTTTCCAATTATCTGAAGGGGGCTACAAAAAAGCTGGGAGAGGGCTTTTTACACAGCTGTGTAATGAGAGGACAAGGGGAAACAGTTACAGACTTGAAAAAGGGAGACCTAGTTTGGATGTTAGGAAAAAATTTCTTCCTGTGAGGATGGTGAGATGTTGGAACAGGTTGCCCAAGGAAATGCTTTGTGGCTGCCCCATCCCTGGAAGTGTTGAAGGCCAGGCTGTCTGGGGTCCTGAGTAACCTGATCTAGTGGAGGTGTCCCTGCCTATGTAGGGGGTTTGGAACTAGATGATCTTTAAGGTCCCTTCCAACCCTGGCCATTCCATGATGTCACTTGAGAAAGTATTAGCCACTAGTTTAATTCTATGGGCTGCACAACTTTGAAGAGGCAGGCAATGGTGACACATCACAGATACACAGATCTGCAGCCTTTTTAGTATTTCTGTCTTGAACTGCCTAAAGAATCACAGAACATTAGGGATTGGAAGGGATCTTGAAAGATTATCCAGTCCAATCCTCCCCACCACAGCAGCATCACCTAGATCAAGCTGCACAGAACATGTCAAGGCAGGTTTTAAATGTCTCCAGAGAAGGAGACTCCACAACCCCCCTGGGGAGCCTGTTCCAGTGCTCTGCACAGAAATACATATGCAACTCTAGAAACTCAAAAAGTATTCTTCTCCTTGAAAACACTGACTTTGCAGTAACTGATACGTAACTAGATCACTTAGAAGTGAAAGATTTCCAACAGAATTTTAAACAGAATATAACTGGTACCGCATACAACCACCACCATCAAAAAAAATCTATATAAAATGCCAAGACAATCACTTCAACCGTACAGAACTGCCAACTTTGTAAGAAATTCATGCTTTACAGTGAGGAGACAACAGAGACAGACGGGACTGTGCAAGACATACCATACGATTCTCGAACTCCAATAACAAGCTGAGAGTCGAAAGCTTCTCCTAGTCTTTCAGCATGAACCAGCTTCATGGCACTGTCCTGAAGTCTATTTTTTATATTTGAAAATATGGATTCATTCCACGTGTCTAGCATGAGCTGTGCATAGAGAAGGAAAAGAAGAAAACCCTTTCAGAAAAATACACTCAGGCCTTCAGGTTTGTGCAATGGATATACAAGAAATCAGAAACAGAAATCAACACATTGATAGCGCAGCTCCTTTTTCAGAGCTTGATCTCGCTCTGGACTTGTTACAGGAGTATTATCCAGCTGACATTCTAAGCTTACCTTACGGAACTGGACAGCTAGGGGAAGCAGGATTTCATTCATACATTAATTCCATCATTCTGAATCATTTCTACAAGTCCCTTTCCTGCCATGTAACGTGTCAGGAGTTGCAGTTTCAAGGGGTACTTCTGAGCCCAACACCCAAATACAATTCACTGTTTTGGCAGGCTCAGCCACAGACAAACCCAAAAATTCAGTTAACACCACAGTTATAAAAAGAAAGAACCTGATTGTTCTCGATTTAATATGTTCAATATTAAGTAATAAACATATCATTTACTTAAAATCCCCAATCTCACTGCTAAGTTTCAAAATCATATACAGAGGTTCCTAACAAAATCCTCATCACCCAACTTCATGCCTTCATATTTCATTGTGTGTTTCTGTCCGACCCTCTCCCCCAAGCTCTGTTTTGGTGACAGCTACTGACACTGCTGCAAATGTATTGCATTACCCTTGATCACCAGCCCTGATGTGCTGCAGCCAGGCAACACAAAAAGGTCCCTGGCAGGCCAGGCCAGGCCAAACTAATGCCCACCTAAGCTCCAGCAGCTGTTCAGTAGTAAACATTCGAAGCATGACACTTGTTTGATAAAAATCAGTATTTGCTTTAGAATGAAAGTTACTGCAGACATCTTTTTTCCTCTTAAACACTGGATCTGGCTCTTTCCATAGCCACTGAACATCCAACGAAATTAAGGCAAAGCTTGAAAGATAATGTTGATTTTTTTCCCTACCAACTAGGCCATTTCATTGCTTTAGAAGAAAGCTCCAACTTAGAGTAACTGTGCATGTAATTGTCAGCCTATGTCAGCAGCAGAAAGCAGGGTGGAATCGTAAAATCTACCAAATCAAACTTTACCTTGCAATGGTGAATAAGCTTACTAAAATTTATCTCAGGATAGCTTGACACAGTTGTATGGCAAAGTTAATAGTAATCATTAGAGGGTCTTATTCCATCCTTTGTTCTTAACCTCTCCTTAACTGCCTCTCAATTTCAGACACTGAAGTCCTGTGTGTTAGAAGGGAATTATTCAGACCACTGGAACACTCTTGCAAGCAAAGTTTTATCTGGTTATGCTTCCTCAGCTACTGCTTTCATTACTTTAACATTACTGATGTTGTACTGTACAATTACAGAATTGGTTTACAAGAGCTGAAACGATTAAAAGTGGATTATAAAACAGTGAGATAGCACCAAGCAGCCTGGCAGGCACATTAACAGCTTTGTCATGGTAAAACTGCTTTGAGACACCATGGATAAGGACGTTTACGCAGGGGTTTGAAGGAAAACACATGTAATTTTAGGTGACTTTATGAAGAGCTTCTCAAGTATGGGAAAAGTTTTCACAAGGTGTATTTTACAAGACTACAGAGAACCATGCCAGAAAAAGGATGTGACCTTCAGTGATGAATATGAAGACAGGCTTGGACATTCTGATTTGATGTCCTGATCATGAGATAGTCCTAACTAGACTGCATATGAGAGATAGGTTACATCTCTCCCAGTTTCAGTTCTGAACAAAATCTGCATTAATGAAACATCAGTTCTTTTCCCCACTTTCTCCACTCCACTTTGTTGTTTTTTTCCTGTCGGCAGGAGAAGTAGGAGTTCAGGTTCACCAGATCTTAGAGAGCCAAAGAACCACCCATGCCTTCTGCAACAAAACATGAAAACAAAAAAGGTAACTTGAGGTGGTGATTCTTCCTTTTACTACTGCTCTTTTTTCCTTTTTTCGAGAGGCACAGAGGATCAGATGTCACAACAGGAGGGCAAAGAAAATACCTAGCCCAATGTATTGTATTCTAACTATTTTGTTCTTCCCATAATGAGGCTAGGGGGACAGTTAAAATGATCTAAAGAAATTTCATTTCCCCGCAGATACCTTCTGCAATGAAAATGGATAATGAATGATGCTAACCTAAAGGACTCAACACTTTATAACCGATCTGCTCTGTTTTTCTTGTAATAAAAGACTGAAGTAGTTTCAAGGACCATTATTCATGTGACTCAGAACACTTAACAATACACTCACAAGACAGTATCATTTCCTTATCTGTTTGAATGAAATAGTAAAACTCATCTTCACAAGATGTTAGAGTCACATCTTTTCATTGATATATATGGCAATTATTTAATTTAAGATGACCGTATTTAAGCGGTCATTTATAAAATGCAAGAGTTGTGCCCCAGCTAACATCTTGGCCAGGGAAACAAATTAGGAGTAGAAAAACTACTCACTTACATACACAAGCACATTTGCTACTCACAAGTATGGAAACATAGTAAGTGAATGTACAACTGCCTCCAGCCCCAGGATTCAAGTCATAATAGCAAAACAACACAAAACCCAAAGCAAACAAGCAAACAAAATCCTAAACCCCCAAAAAACCTGAAAGCCCAATGAAGTGCTTTAAGCACCTAGAGAAGACTGCTAATGGCCAAAGCAAGAGTGAAACAGAATTAAAGTATCCTGAAGGGAGGAGAAATAAGTTGCAGCGCTGTTCTGGCCCTCACACTGAAGCAAAGTGATATGTCATATTACACAATCGGTGCAATTTCCTCTCGAGATCCAGAACCCTTTCTGTACTGTTGTAAGCAGAGCACTGTGTGACAAAACTCTTAATACCTCTCACATACCTTTCTAACAATACTGTCTTCTACATTAGACTTCTTGTTGCTGCCCTGCTTGCCCATTAACGTGATCTCCAACTGACAGAACGGCTTGGGCAAAATATCACACTGTGTGAAGAACTTGCGCCACTCCACGATATATGCCTTTAGTAAAGCTGTATCATCTTGATGACTCAGCACTCTCTGTGAGATGGGAAGAGAAGAGAAGGTAATTTATAAACACCTTATGCACAAAATACAGATTGGCTTTGCTTATACTGAAAATAACTGCCATTATTTCAGAATAAGAAAGTCTATGCATTTAAGTTTAGGGAAGTAGTTATCAACCCACAGCATATGGAACATTTGCCCAGGTGGTCAAGAAGGCAAATGGCATCCGGGCCTGGATTAGAAACTGTGTGTCCAGCAGGAGTAGGGAGGTGATTGTCCCCCTGTTCTCAGCACTGGTGAGGCCACACCTTGAGTACTGGGTCCAGTTTTGGGCACCTCAGTACAAAGGAGACTTCAAGGTGCTGGAGCGAGTGCAGAGGAGAGCAACGAAGCTGGTGAAGGGCTTGGAGAATAAATCTTATGAGGAGAGATGGAGAGTTTGGTCTGTTTAGTTTGAGGAAGAGGAGGCACTCAGAGCTCTCTACAACTATCTGAAAGGACACTGTAGAGATGTTGGTGCTGGTATCTTCTCACAGGTAATCGGCAACAGAACCAGAGGGAAGGGTTTCAAGCTCCAACAGGGGAGGTTTAGATTTTACATTAAGAAAATATTCTTCACTGAAAGAGTGGTCAGGCACTGGAATAGGCTGCGTCATCCCTAGATGAGTTTAAAAGACACTTAGATGCAGTGTTGGGGGATATGGCTTAGGGGTGAACTTGCAGAGTTGATGGTTAGACTTGATGGTCCCAAGGGTCTTTTTCAACTTGAATGATTCTGTGATTCTATGATTTCTAAAGGCTAAAGAAAAGTAAGAGCAAATAAGTCAATAAGTGTAAATTTTCCAAACCAACCTTTTTGTGCTTTTAAGACATTTGCAGGTCAAAAAGATTAAAACCTTTTGTCTCAAAGGTATGTACTGTACAGCCTTATCTAAAAGCAGTAACAAAATTAAACCTGTAAGGACCATGTTATATCCCACAGAGCTTAATTCAGTGGTATGTACTAATAGACCAGTAGACCCAGACAGCCAGTTAGCATGTTTATTTTAATAAATCTGTAAACTACACTGCAAAAAGGGTATCATGGTGCCTAGAGAAATGCCTCTCAAACAGTAGACAACACAGACCATATCAAAAGCCACAGCTCAGCAGAGCACTTATGCACATAAGCAAGTAACCTAGGTGAACTTTAAAATCTACATTTAAATTCCTGGTTATACATAGACCTTTGTAAGAAGCTATTTTCCTTCAAGCAAAGCCTTAGTGGCATAAACTTTTCAATAAAGGCTTTACAGACTTTCATTTTCTCCTTTCTGAACCTTTATGACAGGATTCCTACTCTTTAAAACAAATTGACATCAACCTCCCTTAAAATTCTTAATTACAGAAAACATCTTTTGCCATACACTTTACAAACACCAACATTTCCTTGAGTCTAATGACAATCTCAGTCATTTCGGAGGAAGCCCATAAAACCAGGCAGCAAAGATCACTGAGTCGATAGCAGGAGTACTTTTAGTGCTTCACACACACGGCTTATTCGAAAGCCATCCACAAACATGTCAGCATAGCACTGAAGCTACACAAACAGCATCTTTCTTCATACAGTAATTTCTTATAGAAAATCTTGCCTGAGGAAGTTTTTGAGTGGAAGAAGATTCCCTAAGTACTGTTGGATAAATGAAAATAGTGCTGTGTTTTGGGGTTTTTTAATACGACACAAAAAAAAAAAAAAAATCATTGCCCACCCCAGCTTCAAGGCCTATGAGAAAACAATGAGGCTAGGCAAACGCTCAAGGCTAAGGCTTTTTTCTGTCAATAGAAATCTGCAGGGTAATTGTGATCTCAAGAATATCAGAGAATTTCAAACAAAAAAGCAACGCATTTAGATACAAAGAAAGTCAGAATTAAATTGTTATTTTCTAACAGCATGAATACAAGTTATGAAATGTTAAGAACTTACTGCTTGTGCCTGCTTAATAAAATCGAGGATGTCTTCCTTCAGAGCCTGGTGGATTTTTGCTGGACCTTTATCATCCCACAAGCAAACTGCATGTACATCTCTAGAAAAGAATGTATCCGTCTCTTTAGTTAAACAGCTACTCAATGCCGCAGTGTATGAGGCTTAATAGAGTCATAATTTAAATACGTTTAAGAAGTGAATACACGTTCTATCTAACGTTGTTAATGACACATAACAGTGTTAGTGACACATGCAAGAAAACTCATTTGGAGAAGAGACTGAAGCTATTAAGAAGTCTGGGAAGGAAGTAACAGTAACCTATATAGGAAAAGGCTCTATTGCAGAAAACCTACCAAACAGCATCACAAAGCAAAATCCCATTAGTTTTAATGAACATTCAAATAAATTCCTGTTTTCCTAGCTGACAGCCCCAAAGTGTAACTCAATTCCTACATTCTTTCCATACTAAAGACTAAATAAAGCAAGTTATACTCCTAGCCATCCATCATATATAATGTCGCCTAGTAAGCCTTTTTTTGTTTTAACTCATTACTTTCCTTTGGATCGCCTTCCTCCTTTCAATATTAAGGCCACATCTTTGCAGGAAAGCAGCTCTATGACTTCATTCCTAATAAATCAATACCATTGATGTATGTACCATTATTTCAATACAAAAGTATCTTTTTAGTTTAACTGAAAAGACAAAATTTTCAAGGTAAAAAGTTCCTTTGGCGCAGATCTAAGGTGCTGTCCCAGGATTCACAAAGGTTCCACCTAACTTGTGAGACTTACGCAACTTCCACGCAAATAGAAGGTGCTTCTCCATTTAGAATGCCTGTTTCCTGACAGCAGTGGAAAAAAGCAATACTGGATAATTAAAGAGCAGGCAGAAGACACCTACAGATTTTGAATTCTTATTACAAAGCTTCACAAAGAGCACTGTCCAAAAATAGGGACCTGGAAGAGTCGGCTCTGTTCCCTCAATATCCTTAATTTAGCTATAAAAGTTACTTCAGTTCCATTCAATAGCTCAACTACAAGAAAAGTAATAAAACAGACATTTCAAGACAAACACAGAATTGTTCAAGTAGTTATTTTAAAATGAAAGCAATGACTCAGAACTGAATTTGTACCTTAACTACACCAGTTTTCTGGCAACTACTATAGCTGAGACATCGTAAAATATTAAAATTCATTACATGACAAACTACCTTTCCTTTTGTTGACAGAAAAGCGTGACAGGTGCAGTAAGATGGCTGTAAAAAGAATCACTGCACCGTCCTCATCAAAAAGTGCAATAAAGATACAAACTGCAAGAAAACACTTGGTGCCATGTTCTAGCCTTGAGCTCTGTGGTAGGGGTTGGACTTGATGATCTCTTAGGTCCCTTCCAACCCTGGTAATACTATGATGATACTATGAAAAGAAAGGCTAAGGGAGCTGGGTCTCTTTAGCTTGGAGAAATGGAGACTGAGGGGTGACTTTATTAATGTTTATAACTATGTGAAGGGTGGGTGTCAGGAGGATGGAGCCAGGCTCTGCTCAGTGGCATCTAATGATAGGACAAGGGACAATGGATGTTAGCTGGAACACAGGAGGTTCCACATCAATATGAGAAGGAACTTCTTCCCGGTGAGGGTGATAGAGCATTGGAAGGGGCTGCCCAGCGAGGTTCCTTCTCTGGAGATGTTTAAAACCTGCCTGGACATGTTCCTGTGTGACTGGATCTAGGGGATCCTGCTGTGGTGGGAGGGACTGGACTGGATGATCTTTCAAGGTCCCTTCCAATCCCTAATGTTCTGAGATTCTGTGACACAGAACACACTGGCACACTGACGGAGAAGAGAATTACTGCATAACCAAAAGTGGGATAACTAAGAGAGGAACAAGGCTGCAAAGGCATTTTACTTAAACAATGAACACTACCAACTAATTGTGGGCAGCAGTTATAGTCAGTTATACTGTGAATGATTGTACAGGTGCTACAAGAAATCGTAAAGATTATTTTCCTATTGGGTATTTGATATTTCAGCAAAAGGTTCTCTTATGAACCAAAATTTGCTAAACATCAATTTTCATCTCTTTGTTTTTTTAAGAGATCTCTCTCTTCTTCTCTTCCACTTTCTAATTAACAAATCCTGTTTGTGCTAACACGGGAAATGCTCAGGATTTGTTATTTTGATAAGTGAGGACACACAGAGCGAACACTTGCTGGTAAAACTCAGAACTTTTGATGGAACAGGCCATCCCCCACATGCAAACCAGTTTCATGCCTCTGGTGGAAGCATGCAAGAGCAATGACGTGAAACACCAGTATCTGCTTGAACTATCTGCAAAACACTTCATGGTTTTGAAGTTTTTTGATTTAAAAAAAAAAGTGTGCCTCAACATAACTTAAAAACAAGATCATAGTGATGAAACAACTTGATTTAGACTAACAGTAGAGCCCTCTCTCTGGAAGCTCTCAAAGCTCTTCAAAATTAGGCTGTAGCTGTCGCCACTTTCTTATTAAAGTTTAATAAGCTCAGCTTTTTAAACCACATAAAATTTTCATCAAGTTTCTCCTGACCTTTGTAAAAATCTAAAGAAAGAAAAAAGGTCATAGGAGCCCTTTCCCCATGGAGCGACTGTTTTGAAGCACGGACATTTGGAAGAAGCCTAGAACCATGTAGGGGATGCAGAGGGCACAATTCAGTATTCCTCAGACATCCATTGAGTAACAGTTATATTTAAACTTTCCCCATCCCAAGGGACCACGCTAAGGACCGGTTACAGTGTGGTCATTTAAGAACGACATCCTTAGGAAAAGCTACAGGATGCCCATGGGACCCGCAGCATCGAACACTATTTATAGAAAGTAAAAAAGGAAATCCTTTGTCACAACTGAGGCTTTATAAGTTTGCATTTGTTTTAGGTGTGACAAAACACCAGAGCACTCCTGCACATTATCTGTAATTCAGAGGGAACAGGGGCATGGTGACCACAGGACAGCAGCTTTGTACCTCAGCCTTGATGGGAGAGATACAAAGGGAAAAGGCGCACAGAAGATTTCCTGAGGTTTACTGACCCTTCTCAGTAAAAGCCAAGGTGCTATGGAGACAGTGGGTCATTAAGTCCATGCTAGTAAAACATTTACTTCTGAAGTTTAGTCTGTATTTGAGTTATAGTATGGCTATACTTGATTCTGTTCTTAGTAAGTTAAAAAAGAACATAGCAAAGGCACGCTGGGCAGCATTTTAGTTTGTATATACGACTAAGAGAACTGATAGTTCATATCAAGTGTGACCAGTACAGTTGAAAGTTAACACAGATCCCTCAGCTGCTCTCCCTCTATCAGTTTCCTTACCCCAACATTCACAACAGACAACAGAATCACAGAACGGATTGGAAGGGGCCTCAACAGATCATCTAGTCCAATCCCCTTGCCACAGCAGGACCACCTAGACCAAGTCACACAGGAACATATCCAGGTGGGTTTTAAATGTCTCCAGAGAAGGAGACTCCAC
>JAOXOE010000001.1:108763001-108796925 GCA_028565055.1 Phoeniculus purpureus
AACATAGGAGGTTGCACATTAATATGAGAAGGAACTTCATGGTGAGGGTGACAGAGCACTGGACCGGGCTGCCCAGGGGGGTTGTGGAGTCTCCTTCTCCGGAGACATTTAAAACCCGCCTAGACATGTTCCTGTGCGACTTGGTCTAAGTGATCCTGCTGTGGTGGGGGGACTGGACTGGATGATCTTTCGAGGTCCCTTCCAACCCCTAATGTTCTGTGATTCTCTGATTTAGCTGTGGATGGCACATGTATTCCTTTCAAGATATTATGTTCAGTACCTGAAGTTTGGACTCTGTCAGCAAGAGACTATTTTAATGCCTGTTTAGAGTCTTAACAAATTGCATAAGCACTAACATTTTTATGTGGTCTGAAAGAAGTTGTACAGAAAGATGCAAACCAGGTTGAGGAATTACGCATTTCATTATCTCTGCTTGCTAAAATGACAACTACAAGAAGCTTAAGTACCTATAACTCTTGATTTCAAAACATACCATTTAGCATCGTTTTGGAGAAAAATCATGGCACCTCTGCAGTTCTTCATTGTGAGGCTCACAAGAATTTTTTGTAATATAAGATGAGGAAAATCACTGTAAAAAAGGAACATGATTAGTGTTTTCTTGCAATCAGACAAGCTCTTGAGGTTCATGAAATGCACCCAAACATTAATCATATTAATTAACAGTCCATCTTAAAAAAAAAATTGATTTTTCAGCTAACATTTCTCACAAACAGTTCATGTCTCTGCTATGCTGTGGACAGACAACTAAATTACATCCCCAGAATGACATTCTACAGTAAGCTTAAAAACCCTTAACACTCTACCAAAGCACTCAGACAATACAGTTCTGCAAATCCAGTTTACCCAGCTCAGTTTTCTGTGCTTTAGGGTGACCTTACACATACAATTGTGCCTCAATGACTTTACCTGCAGAGCACAGAAGGCAACTCTGCACATTCTTCCATTTCTTCCTCCAGATAGCAGGACAGTACCCATTTCATTATTGCCTCCTTTAACACAGAATCCACATTTCTTTCACAGTTACTCAGTTCCATTCCTATGTCCAAATTCTCTGGCACGGAATAGGCAGACATGGCTAACGACAAACAACACACAGCAGAGCTGTAACACAGATGGAACACCAGACGTTTGTGAGAAAGAACGTGGTATTGCTGATCAGCACTTCAAAGCAAACTCAGTACTTGCACTATTTGAAATACTGTTTCAGTACTTAAAAATCAGAACAGAAGAAAACATTACTTTTTAACTTCAAAAAATTAACATCTCTTTCAGTCAGATTGTAATGTTGAATCCAGTTCACATTCTTAGTTAATTTTAAATCTGAAAACATGTACCCCTCCTCTTCTGCTAATGCCTTCACACTGTACTCCGCACTGGTGAGGCCACATCTTGAGTACTGGGTCCAGTTTTGGGCACTTCAGTACAAGAGAGATGTGGAGGTGCTGGAGCAGGGGCAGAGGAGGGCAACTAAGTTAGTGAAAGGCCTGGAGAATAAAGCTTATGAAGAAAGACTGAAAGAGCTGGGGCTCTTTAGTTTGAGGAGGACTAGGCTGACAGGAGACCTCATCACTCTCTACAACTACCTGAAAGGACGCTGTGGAGAGGTTGGTGCTGGTCTCTTCTCAAAAGCAATTAGTGATAGAACAAGAGGGACTGGGTTCAAGCTACAACAGAGTAGGTTTAGACTGGACATTAGGATGAATTTTTTCACAGTAAGGGTGGTCAGGCACTGGAATGGGCTTCCCAGGGAGGTGGTTGAGTCACCATCCCTGGATGTGTTTAAAGATGGTTTGGATGAGGTGGTTGAGGGATGTGGTTTAGAGGTGAAGTTGTAAGGTAGAGTAGATGGTTGGACTCGATGATCCCAGGGGTCTTCTCCAACCACAGTGATTCTGTGATTCTGTGTGATTCTGTGATTTAAATCTGTTTCAGATATTTAAAACAGAAATGTAGGCAGTTCTTAACTAGAAGCACAGCCACAGCAACAACATTTTGAATAATCCAGTGAGTTTGGTTGCAGAAAGGGCAATATGAACTCAATACAAGATGTTATCCTTGCTTCCCATTTTACCTTGAAGGCTTGCATGCAGGTCCAGAAAATATTTTCCAGAGTTCTTTATCTGTTACAACAAGGTTTCCTTGAATCATAGCTCTAAGTAGTCCAAAGCTCTCCACTTCGATTTGCTGGAAACTTACACTACGAATGGTAAGAGACCAAATCTTTGCCCAGGTTCTCTGGAGCTCCAACTCGTGGGTGCTTTTCAAATCACTTTTCTGGTTTTGACACAAAGCCACCTCTGTAAGACACTTCAGCACGTGCGGGGTCCTCTCTCCTCGGCGCTGCTGAGGGAGCAGCTGGTGAAGTACATTAAGTAAAGGAGGTAGCTCATTGTTAGGAAGACTCATGGGGTACTTTGATATTAATTGAGCTGTAATCTGTAACCTGGAAAATACAAGATGAACACTTAGGACTACAACTGTTAAGTTTTGTGAAAGTCTAGCTGTGGTCTTTTAACAATGACTTGACTTCCTGCTTCACTTTCTGTTTCTTAGTTCTTCTGCAGCAGTCAGTGGAAGAAGATGTGTAGCTATACCTCCAGTTCCCAAGTCCCTCATCAAACTAATTTCTCCTCAATCAAGATCCAAGCTAAGCTGCCAAACCTTGTACTTGCAACATTTTTCAGGCCGGAGCATTGGAATGGGCTGCTGAGGGAGGTTGTAGAGTCTCCTTCTCTGGAGATGTTTAAAACCCACCTGGATATGCTCCTGTGCAACTTAGTCTAGGTGATACTGCTCTGGCAGGTGGATTGGACTAGATGATCTTTCAAGGTCCCTTCCAATCCCTAATGATTCTATGACTCTAATACTCATAAGCTGAATCCCACACACAACACTTACATATGGTAATGCCTAGCAGAACAGACGGAGAAAAAATCAGAGGCAGTAATATACCACTCAGATGTCATTTGTTAATTCTTAAGAAACCAAATATCATAGAATCATGGAATGTGTTGGGTTGAAAGGGGCCTCCAGAGGTCATCTAGTCCAATCCCTCCGTAACAATCAGGGACATGTCTAACTAGAATAGGTTACGCACAGTCCCATCAAGCCTGACCTTGAATGTTTCCAAGGATGGATCCTCTACTACCTCTCTAGACAACCTGTTCCAGTGATCCACCACCCTCAAATTAAAGAACTTTTTCCTAATGCCCAGACACAAAAGTTTAAAAGCAAGAGTGCCAAGAACACTGTTCACTGCTTTCCAAATGCTGTGAGAATCTAAGCTTGGCGCTTAGATATGTAATTAGAGCATGTACAGACACCTAATTTGAAAGCACCAAGTCTTTGTGAGAACACTTAAACATAAAAAGGTGCATGTAGTGATATCTGTTGCATGTAAAGATGTTATTACCAAGGTATGACATCGAAATCCTTCTGGGATCTTTGCAGGTTGTCTCGAATTACCTCCCAGCCTAACTCAATCCTCCTGCGCTTGCTTGGCACTGATTCATCACTGGACTCTCTCTGTGTAACAGCATACGACTGAGTAATTTCCAGAACTTTGGTATCCTCTGTAAAAACCTTTTATAAAGAGAAATTGAAAGGTCTGTGTAGAAAGCATCTGAAGAAGCAACGAGAATTATTTACTCTTCTGTACTTTAACAGAAACTCAGCCACTAGCAAAGCCTAGTACGATGTAGGAATACACACATTTCTAAATGACACAAAAATAACCTACTAAACCCAACAGAACACAGATAAAAAGAATTAATGCTCCAGTAAATAATTTTTGAAGATCCAACACAGTAAATACATAGTCAATTTTACATTCAAATAAAAATATTACCTGATGACAAATATCAGCCATTAATTCAATCAAATTTTCCTTTACAGCAATGTTACGTGAGCCTGAAGAATACTTCCCTCTACTGCTGATGAGATTGATTTCATTCACCAGCAGATCGTATAGGTTATACAAGATACTTTGCCACTTTGTTGAGCTGTATGCACCTGCACATGCAAAAACAATTAAAAGACAGCATGTTCTACCCTCTTGGTACAATAAACCTACCTAGACAATGCGAAATACAGACTAAATTGACTAAAACCAAAGGTCAATAAATGCAGGTCAGGAAAATGAGTCTCTAGTGATAGAAAAGGACCCAAGTGAAAGTGTGAAACAGTTTAAAACAGGGAATTTAATCAGCGTACACAGGTAGTTATGGCAGGAACACAGTTTCCTACCAGCAATTCTGTATCTAACTGGAAAGATTATAATTAAATGCAATGGATAAATTTGGACTAACTGTAAATTCCCATTTGTAGAGAAAGTAATAAAAATAAATAAATAAAAGATGCTGTAACTGCCATCAGCCACAACAGACACAGCTACTGCATAATGTTCCCTAAGTTAGAATTCATAGAATCCCACAATCATTCAGGTTGGAAAAGACCCTTGGGATCATCAAGTCCAACCATCAATCCTACTCTACAAGGTCACCCCTAAAGCAGATCCCTCAACACTACATCTAGGTGTCTTTTAAACTCAGCCAGGGTTGGGGACTCAACCACCACCCTGGGCAGCCCAGTCCAGTGCCTGATCACTCTCTCCATGAAGAGTTTTTTTCTGATGTCCAACCTAAACCTAACCTGTTGGAGTTTGAAGCCCTGCCCTCTGGTTCTGTCACTAATTACCTGGAAGAGACCAGCACCAACACCTCCACAACATCCTTTCAGATAGTTGTAGAGAGCGATTAGGTCTCCCCTAAGCCTCCTCTTCCTCAAATTAAACAGCCCCAACTCTCTCAATTTCTCCTCGTAAGATTTATCCTGCAGGCCCTTCACCAGCTTCGTTGCCCTCCTGTGCCCTCGCTCCAGCACCTTGATGTCTCCCTTGTACTGAGGTGCCCAAAACTGGACACAGGAAGTTCTGTCAGTAAGTCAGACTTCAACCACAACAGTGATCTCTGGGCTTAAATAAACCTGGCAAGATATGAATACATGCAGCAACTTAAAATCAATCTGTACTATGATTTCCTTTCCCCAAACACATTGTGTTTTGATTTAGTAATTAAAATCATCTTTTCACCAAAAGAAAACTTATAAAATAAAAAACTTAGCAATAAACTTGTAAACTTACAAAATAAAGACAATACAATTAATGTGATCTTAGTTCACACGATTTGAAAACTCCCTTTTTACTGTCACTCAACATCAGCGTGTAACACATCCACTGACAAAGTAATCATCACCCACATTAATGTTTCAAAGACTCAGTATCTAAATTCAGAAAGCTGCCACAACATTTCAAACAATCACATACAGTGATAGGGAAAAAAACCAACCCATGGAGCTTTTTATTGTACCTTCTTCCTGAGTTTGTGCACCTTTCGGATGATGAATCTTAACTTGGAGACGAAATAACTCAATTATCGATTCCTTCAGGGAATCCTTTGGTCGATACTGAGTCCATAGATAAAGCACCATAGGCAAAATTTCTTCCCCTAATTTACAAATCCGTAGGCGACAGTCAACAGCAAACTTATTGCAGAAGATATTCATTGCCCCGACAATATGATCCAGGCCTGCGGTACTCTTCTCCTGCCTGTAACACAAACCAAACACTCAAACTTCCAGAAAAAGGAGTCATTTCTTTTCACAGGAATTATTCAAATGTAAATACTACAAGTAACCAAACGCAGAAAGTTATTTTCTTAACAAATGGGGGAGTTATTAACATTTTAAACAAGTCATTAAATTAGTGTTCAAAGACGTAAAACTTTGAGTAAAGTTCAAAGACATAAAACACAACCTGCTAGTACTAAAGTCTAATATAAACAAGAATGGTAAATAAGATAAATAAACATTAATAATCCAATAACTTTATGTATAAATACTTAAAACTACTCTTTACGAGTAGGGGTTAGCGTACAAAAGGAGCACCTGCTACGCACCTGGCACACAGCATTGCTTTCGAAAAGAAGACAAACATATCGGAACTCAACCCATCAGTTTGGAAGCAGAACCCCCTCGTGAGTGTGTGAATTATCCTAGCCACCAACACTCTGTTAATCTTCCCAGAAGGTCTGAGGTATAATCGGCCATACAGGATCAGCAACTCTGCAAATGTATTGAAGTGTATATGATACAGGGTGTATGCATGTCGTAAACACACAACTACGTGTACAAAAACATACAGAGGATTACATTAAAGAAGGCTTGAAGGAAAATACTGCATTAAATATGCAGAAACCACCATTCTGAATTCAGCTGCACTTTCTTATTCATAGAAGTTAACTGGGGAAAGAACATGTGGTGTTGCTATACTAGAAGTAAAGCTACATTCCTTCTGAGCTGGGACACCCCAAGGTACTCTGTCTCTTTAAGAGCATAGACAACATTCAACAAACGAGTCTGTAAAACTTCTAGTCCTCTTTTTTTCCCCCCAAATTACTCTTGTATCACATCAACACACGAAAACAGACAGCTTAGTACCTCAGACAATTCATAATACATAAACACCAGCTGATGGAACTGGGGCTGTTTAGTCTGCAGAAGGCTGAGATGGGATCTCATTAATGTCCCTATGTATCTGAAGGGTGGGTGTCAAGAAGAAGGGGCCAGTCTCTTTCAAGTGGTGCCACATGATAGCACAAGGGGCAATGGGTGCAAGTTGGAGCACAGGAAGATCCATCTCAACAGCCAGAAAAACTTCTTTACTGTGAGGGTGACAGAGCACTGGAACAGACTGCCCGAAGAGGTTATGGAGTCTCTTTCTTTGGAGAGTCTCAAAATCCACATGGACATGTACCTATGTGACCTGCTCTAAGTGAGGCTGCTTTTGGTGGGGAAGTTGGACTAGATGATCTCCATAGGTCCCTTCCAAACCCTACTGTTAGGTGTTTCTGTGATCCACAGAATCACAGAAGATTACGGATTGGAAGGGACCTTGAAAGATCATCTAGTCCAATCCCTCTGCCACAGCAGGATCACCTAGACCAAGTTGCACAGAACACATGCAGGCGAGCTTGAAATGTCTCCAGAGGAGACTCCACAAACCCTCTGGGCAGCCCATTACAGGGCTCTGTCACCCTCACTGTGAAGAAGTTCCTTCTCGTATTTATGTGGAACCTCCTGTGTTCCAGCTTACACCCTCTTCCCCAAGCTAAATAAATTAATTGCCTTGGACAGAAATCCAATCCTCTGAAAAGTGATAAAATCATGATTGCATTTCCACCCACTGCAGGTTACATTCTGCATCACGATCCAACTTTTTAATCTCTCTATTCAAACCTTAAGTTATTGTTTTTTCCTATTCTTTTCTTTATATGCAACACGTGTACATAACAACAGGGACTCAACGTTTTTTAAGACCTTCATAAGCAAACAAACCAGATAATAAAATTTCATAGCAACGTAGTCACTCTCTCAAAACTAAACCAGCCAACAGCAAATAACCACGCACAACCAAAACTGCTTTCACTGATGCTGTTTCCAGCACACACATTCCATGGATTTGTTGTACATGTTGAGACCACGCACGCACAGTCCCACTGTATAGAACTACATGTTTCAGCAAGCAATAAAGAAACAGCATGAAGACAGAAAAAAATCAGTTCCTAATCCTTGCTGCTTTGTTTATTTCAACTGTAACCTTTCAGGGCTATTTTGCACCGTGTTTTGTGAAGTACCTCACACAACAGGGCATCAAACACATTAATATGCAGTTATATAAATAATACGTATAAATGACTTGGTCTAGGTGATCCTGCTCTGGCAGGGAGATTGGACTAGATGATCTTTCAGGGTCCCTTTCAATCCCTAATGATTCCATGAGTCTATATTAAAAAAAAAATTATATATATTAATATATAATAGTAGCAGCATACATTAATATATTATTATATATATTATTTCTTATCTATGTATTAATATATTACAAAACACTCTTAATAGGAAAATAAACTTGTAAATAGGCTTAAAAATGTTACCTGACCACTGCTGCTGGGTTATCTCACACCAGTATTTCCTTACTGAGAGGATATCTTTTAGAAGTATACTACTACAGTCAGATCCATAAACCCCACAACTTGTTGGATCTCTTACAATTTCCATGACATAAATCAGAAGTTCCTGACATTTCAGCCTGGGTCCTCCTACATGAAGAAACAACACAAGACTGCAATTAACCCAAAGTGTGCCAAATAAACCTGGAATTAATGGTTTGTAAATGTTTACTCAAACATTAAAAAAAATCCTTCCCACTGCTCAGAAACAGTTCCATTAGAAATCATCTTTTTCAGCTGTTGCTAAGAAAGAAATTACTTATGAGAGGGGACATCAGCCATATAACATTGATCAACTAGTCAAAGGTACCGTGAATACTGGCAAGGACAAAGGACTGATTCCCAAGAGGACTCTCAAAATTGTAAACACTTGCAAAAGAGCCAGATAATCCCTACTCCGGTAACTTTTATCAGAGTAAAAACTCAAAGCTGAAAGGAAAACAACAAAACGAAACAGTAATTCTATACAAACACATATTACTGACTTTTATTAGCACATCTGATGAAATATTTGACCAAACTTCCAATTTCTCGCATCTTTTTCTCTCTGGCAGTTTGAGTTGCAGCAGATGCATTTGGTTTCGTCAACTGCAGGTTTTTAGTTTCTTTCTGGAAATATTTCTGCAAGACACTTCAAAAATATGAAGAGATATTAATCAGGGATTTGCGTATTTATGACCGAAGTAAAATGTTGTTAAGCCTAGAATGCCAGTGCTTGACTTCTTGCAATTCTAATTATCAAAGATAAACTAAACATGACGGAAATAATCTATAAAAGGAGCTGTACGTTTTAAAGATAACTTGAATAGGAACTTTGCACAGTGCTAAACATACAATTTCTAAGTAAAAGCAATATTTATGCTCCAGCATTACACAACAAAATAGAAACTACTTTTCGTTGCTGTTATTGGGGAAAACCTTCAAGTGCTAGTCCTCTGTCATTTAAAATCAACATACAGATTCGATCTCAGATCCAAGGAGACATTAAACTTTTCACTGGCTTTGTCACTGGCAGTTAGTGTAGATTTTCTGTCCTACTGCTCAGATTTGGTTTAGAATCTCTGTTTTTGTATTCCTCCTATGTATTTGGGGAAGTGTGGCTGGAAAGCAGTCTGGCAGAAAAGGACCTGGGGGTTCTAATTGACAGGAGGCTGAATATTAGCCAGCAGTGTGTCCAAGTAGCCAAGAAGGCCAGCGGCATCCTGGCCTGTATTAGAAACTGTGTGTTCAGTAGGAGTAGGGAGGTGACTGTGCCCTTGTACTCAGCACTGGTGAGCTGCACCTTGAGTATTGGGTCCAGTTTTGGGCACCTCAGTACAAGGGAGATATCGAGGTGCTGGAGTGAGGGCAGAAGAGGGCAACAAAGCTGGTGAAGGGCCTGGAGAATCAATCTTATGAGGAGAGATGGAGAGAGTTGGGGCTGTTTAGTTTGAGGAAGAGGTGGCTAAGGGGAGACCTCATTGCTCTCTACAACCCTGAAAGGACACTGATGTTGGCGTTGGTCTCTTCTTCCAACTAATTAGTGACAGAACCAGAGGGAAGGGCTACAAGCTCCAACAGGGGAGGTTTAGGCTGGACACCAGGAAAAATTCTTCACAGAAAGAGTTAGGAAAAACAACCACCCAAGTCACGATCAGTTTCCTAGAAGTTAATTTTCTATATGTGGTGTAATGTTTTTGGCTATTTAAAATTTACTTCCTTTAGAAACAGTGTCATTTCTTGCTTAAAAGCAGACAAAAAGTCTGCAGAAAAACAAGCATTCACAAAAAAACCCCTCCAACTACCTAAATACAGCATCCCAGTTGAGCTGCTTTCCTTGTTTTGAGTCTGAATTCCGGTCCAGCTGCAGAACTGTTTCAGAGTCACGGAGAAGTCTCTTGAAGTTTTCAATTTCTTTCTGAAAATGTGTTTCAAGACAAAGAATTACTAATGATTCCCACTGCTGCTAACTGAGGCACACACCCCAAAAGAAATCATGTTACCCTTCGCTCCGCAGCTCTCTCATTTTCAAGGCGACGACAGCAAACAAGCAGCTCATGTAATGCAAGACTCATGGTTCAGTTTAACAAGAGAGTCATTTGGATCTGCAAACACAAGAAAACGGTATAACTGGTTATTTTATTTAACAGAGTCAAGTCAAGCAGTCAAAAAGCTGGTAATGAAATATACTTCAAATCCAGTCTCAAACACAACCACAGCATCATTGTACTGAAAAGCTTGTTTCTGTCTGGATTAAGTGTTACTGAATTACAGAATCATAGAACGGTTTAGGTTGGAGGGGACCTTGAAGATCATCCTTCTACAGGCAGGAACACCTCTCTCTAGACCAGGTTGCTCAAAGCCCTGTCCAGCCTGACCTTGAACACTTCCAGGAAGGGGGCATCCACAACCTTCTTGGGCAACCTGTTCCAGTGCCTCACCACCCTCACAGTTAGGAATTTCCTCATCTCTAAATCTACCACCTTTGTTTGAAGCCATTGATCAGCCTCAAGACTGAAGCAAAGTCTCACAGCAAGAATATAACGTAATTCCCACAGACAACAGTCCTAGAGAACAACAGTGGAGACCCCCTTCATACGACTCTTACTTCCTCTCTTTCTATAAGCTATCAGTCAGACAATATGGAGCTAAATTATAGTAAGAATAACACAAGGCAGAGCCGAATACATCTAGGTAAACAGCACAATCCGCCAGCAGCCAGCTGATACCATGGGTTCTCTTAACCTGTTTGCTACCAGGAGAGGTGGCAATTCAGAAACTCTCCTCCTCTCATACATTCTATTTTTCATAGGTATTCAATATCATGTTGACAAATCTCTCTGGACTCAGAGTGGTTGTGGAGTTTCCTTCTCTGGAGATGTTTAAAACCCACCTGGACATGTTCCTGTGCGACCTGATCTAGGGGATTCTGCTATGGTGGGGGGATTGGACTAGATGATCTTTTGAGCTCCCTTCCAGTCCCTAATGTTCTGTGATTCTGTGATTCAACATGTCAAAGAATGTTGAAGTTTCAGTTGTAAGAGAAAACTACTTTCTCCTTCTGTAACCACTTAACATTTTGCCTCATCTCCTTCAACAGAGGTTGGAACTAGCTGAACTTTGCATTTCCTATTTACACAAAGCTATGCTGATGCAGACGTTGTGTACAACTTCCATGCTTCTCCTTTAATGTCCTTTAAACAAGTCCAAACACAGAATTACGGAATCATTTAGACTGGAAAAGACTTTCGAGATCAGAATCCAACAGTCAACCCACCTGTACCAAGCCCAAAACTAAAACACGTCCCCAAACTCCAGACCTACACAACTTTGAAGCACGTGCAGGGGTGCTGAGTCAAGCCCCTCCCTGGGCAGCCTGTTCCAAGGCCTGATAATTCCTTCTAGTGAAGGTGTTTTCACTAATGTCTGACCTAAACTTCCCTGGTGCAATATGAGGCCATTTCCTCTACTCCTATCATAGAATCATTAGGGGTTGGAAGGAACCTTGAAAGACCATCTAGTCCAATCCCCCTGCCATGGGCAGGGACATCCCACCCTAGATCAGGCTGGCCAGAGCCTCACCCAGCCTGGCCTTAAACACCTCCAGGGACTGGGCCTCAACCACCTCCCTGGGCCACCCATTCCAGGCCCTCACCACTCTCACGGTGAAGAACTTCCTCCTCACAGCCAGTCTAAATCTACCCAGCTCCAGCTTGGCTCCATTCCCCCTAGTCCTGTCCCCACCTGAGATCCTAAAAAGTCCCTCCCCAGCTTCACTTGAGAAGAGACCAGCTGCCACCTCTCTTAAGCTACTGAAGCAACACACAGTGGAGGAAGATTGTTCACGATACACAGCACAGCATCGTGAGCACTTAGGATGTAGAAATGTCCACTTAGACAAGCAGAACTTTAACTATCTCCTGTGTCCTTTGGCTTCCATCGAGGTTAAGCTCAGACTAAGTACCACCAGGGACATGAGGACCGACAGGTCTGCAGGAAAAGGAAATGCGGTTGTTAGCAGCAGCCATGAGCTGCTCTTTACTAACACAGAACCATTCAGGTTGGAAAAGACCCTGGGGGTCATCGAGTTCACCCCTAACCCAGATTCCCCCAACCTGCTGCTTCTGCCGAAAAAGAAACCGAAAGCAAGGAGTCGCTTTTCTAACACCAGAGGGGCTGAAAATTGGTTCCCTGAGACCCGTGGTGGCACGGGCAAGACGTTGTAGGGACTGGGGAAAAGGCGGGACAAGCCAGTGCAATCCTTTGTCCCTCATGGCTCTTCAACATCAGTGAACGACCCCGAAGACCCACCTCACCCACTCTTTTCCTCACAGGTCACTACCGACCACCCGCTCTGAGCCCCACAGGGCAGAGCCGGGGCTCCGCCACAAACCCCGGCCCGCGAGCGGCGTTTCCCGAGCGCCCGGGGCGATCCCTGCCGAGCGGTCTCGCAGCGCCCTCCCGCCAGCGCGGGAAAGGGAACGCGGAGCCTCCCCGCAGCCACACGGAGCATCGCGCGGGGTGGGGGAGGGGAAGCGGGGCGGAGCGGGAGGGAGCCAGGGGCGGGCCCACCTGCAGGCGGCGGGAGCACGAACGGCCGCGGTGTGCGGAGCTCCCCGTTGTCTCTGCCCCGGTGGAGCGGAGCGGAGCGGAGCGGCTGCCGCAGGCGGACCTGGAAACGGATACGGCAGCGGCGGGTTCCGGCGGAAGGGGCCGGGCGCGGCTGGCGGAGATTCCGCGCCTTCGCCTAGCTGGCGGGGCGGCCCAGCTGCGTCTGCGGGAGCTGCGTTCCGCCGCCTCCAGCCGCCTCCTTCGCCGCGGCCTCCGCTCCCCTCCCGCTGCGGGCCATGCTGCTGCCGTCCGACGTGGCCCGGCTGGTGCTGGGTGAGTGAGACACTGGGAGAGCGACGGGGCGGGGACCGGGCGCGCTCTGCCGGGTGGGTCTGCAGGGCTTCGCGAGGCGCCGGCTGCGCCCTTGACCCTCAGCCGCGTCGCGCTCGCCCTCCCAGGGCCCCGCGGGCTCTGCACTGGTCTCCAGCTGCCTCTGCCCACCCCTGGACTCGGTGTCCCGCGGGAAACAGCCTGAGCTCGGGCTGGACGGACTCGGGGCTTCGGGGCCTCAGGATCGGGCGCGGGGGAACCCGCCGGGCTGGGCCGGTCTGAGCTGCTGCTCGGCCGCGCCTTCAACCAAGATTCTCCACGAGTTCCAGGACATGGGGACTGGGTCTCTGCGTCCACCAGAAGAGGCGCCTGGCAATGAGGTTTAATGGAGTAGCTCCTTAGAGCAGTGCAGGGGCGATCCAGGATGCCGGAGGAGGCTCCTTTAAGGTTCAGCTGGTGTTTCTTTCCGTGTTTCTGTGGCCACTGAGGGGTTGCTCCCTGTCTGTGGAAGGTGCGTGTGTTCTGAGCACCAGCAGCAGACAACGAATTATTTTAAATGACCTAGTGCTTTCGGTTGTTTGGACACTGCCAAAGATAAGGAACGTCTGTGACTCCAAAATATGACCCACATATTTTAGTTCCCCATGCAGGCACCTATTGGCAGAGGTTGCCAAGATTTCGTGGCAGTTAGCGCTGTGGGATTCGATTTTCTTTGTCTGTAGGGGTTTTTCTAAGCGATTATGGCTGAATCTGTCCATCAGTGTTCCTCCAGCACAACTTATTTTTTAAATGCTTATCTGAAAGTTTTCTTTCTGCTTTGTTGAGAAACGAAGCTGAAGAGATGCGACGTTTTTATTATTGGGAAGTAATAGAGGATCTTTAGAAACTCCATGCATTGTAAAAGATTTTAAGTGGTGCAAGGGAGGTCTTCCACTGCACCTGATTATAGAAAATGGGTTACGTTACAAGGTACTGTGTAGAAAGTTTCCCTACAGAGACTTACAGACGTAGTGAACAATCTTGGCAACGTCTTGTGCACTAAGGATGATCTATGGTATCTTGTGTCTGGTGTTACTGGTTATAAATATGTGAGAAGCGGGTGTCAGGAGGATGGAGCCAGGCTCTGTTCAGTCGCATCTAATGATAAGACAAGGGGCAGTGGGTGTGAGCTGGAACACAGGAGGCTCTGCATCAATATGAGAAAGAACTTCTTCACCGTGAGAGTGACAGAGCACTGCGAGGGGGTGCCCAGGGGACTTGTGAAGTCTCCTTCTCTGGAGACATTTAAAACCCTCCTGGATATGTTCCTGTGTGACTTGGTCTAGGTGATCCTGCTGTAGCAGGGGTACTGGACTGGATGATCTTTCGAGGCCCCTTCCAATCCATAGTGTTCTGTGATTTTTTAACGTTTGGAATGCCTTGTTTTGCAGTAAGCTGGTGTGTGTGCCAGATGTTCCTGTATGTAAGTGTTCAGTAATCCTTCACAGTACTGTGGTAGTAAGTTAAAAACAAAAAATCACAACTTTTAGTGTCAATGTCCAGATGCGATCGTAAGAACAGCCGTGCTAGCACAGATCAAAGCTCCTCTTAGCCTCACACCCCATCTTCCACCCTGGCCAACAGCAGATGGTGAAGTGAATAGGAATGAGGCTGGTGTTCGATTGTCTTTCCCTCAAATTCTGCTTCCAGCAGTTTGTGACTTCAGAGTTTTCTACAAAATATATTTGAAAAATTAAATAGGACGGCCCTTTCCTTTCCACAGTACCAGTAATGTTTTCTGTCAGATAGGCCAGATCCTACAACGTGATTAAACTCGAATGGATCATTCCCAAACCACGTTTAACTTATAAGTTTGCTTCTTGGCAGAGGGATTGGACTGGATTAGTTAGTTTCTCAGCCTTCTGAGCCATGAAGTTTTATTTTCTTAGCTGTACTGAAGATCAGTCAGAAATTGTTCATATTGCCTCACTTCCAGTCTTGAATACTTTGTAAATACAATGTCATATCCGTAATGTTTTGTGCTGCTTCTGGTTTTAAGCGTTGAAGATACATTTTGCAAGATGTATGTTCTTTGAAAATGCCTTAATTTTCCTTGTCTGACATCATAGACTCATTCAGGTTGGAAAAGACCCTTGGGATCATTGAGTCCAACCATCAATTCCATTGTACAAGTTCACCCCTAAACCAGATCCCCCAGTACTACACCTAGGGGCCTTTTAAACTCATCCAGGGGTATGGACTCAACCACGACCCTGGGCAGGACATTCCAGTGCCTGAATGCCTGGCATACAAATCTTTACCTGATTATTTCAACACTGTATGGAGCTGGTTATGTTAATGTCATGGTACCTATTAAGTAGAAGTTGTGAATGAAATAGCAACCTTTTCCATCTGATTTGTTGCAGGGTACTTACAACAGGAGAAACTTCTAGCTACCTGCCGTGAATTTATTTTGGAAAGCTCAGATTTGAAAGAATATGCAGAGCACTGTACAGAGGATGGGTTTATTCCAGCCTGCTTGCTGGTGAGTTTGTATCTGCAAAGCAGAAAGTTAAATTGTCTTGCATCCATGGAAAGGAAAATTGAGATTTCTCAGTGTAACGGTTTCTTCTCAAATGCTGCTTAAAATGTCATCTTGTCCGTTCTGGTTTTGCAGGGTGGAGAGGTTTGCATCCTGTAGTATTGGTACATATGTGGCTGCCCAGGGAGGTTGGGCTGCCCAGGGAAGTTGTGGGGTCTCCTTCTCTGAAGACATTTAGAACCTGCCTGGATATGTCCCTGTGCGACTTGATCTAGGTGATCCTGCTGTGGCAGGGGCATTGGACTGGATGATCTTTCGAGGTCCCTTCCAATCCCCAATATTCTGTGATTTTGTGAAAATTCTTAACAGTTATACAGAATTACAGAATCACTAAGGCTGGAAAAGACCTCTAAGCTCATGAAGCCCAGCCTAACTTTCATATTTACTTGTTCTGTTGTTTCAGGACAAAGAGAACTAAGATGTTAAGGTTACTGCTATCATTCGTTGTCTTGTCCTGTTTGCTAGTGAGAACTCTGCAATGTTTGACAAACACAGCCCTTTCCTGCAAACATTTTGGGCTGTAGTGAGAGTTTTTTCTTAGACACTGTTGTATCATCACTTTCCTAGCAAAAATGTTTCTACTGAGAAAAAGAAGATTGTAAAAAAAATCTTCTTTTAATGAAGATTTTAAGTGGGTTTTAAATGTCGCCAGAGAAGGAGGCTCCACAACCTCCCTGGGCAGCCCCTTCCAATGCTCTCTCACTCTCAGTTTAGACTGAAGTTCTCTGCTTTTGCATCTCGACACGTGCTGTGTTGCAGGATGATACGTACTCTGTTACAGCCCTTCATCACCTTCTTTTGTGGTTTTCTTCCATAATAACAAAGGTGAATGGAGGTCACGCAGCTCTAACTGCTACACCAATGTTGTGCAATGACATCAAGCACTTCAGATTTTGTGTTCATAATGACAATTTGTTACACAGATCACTCTCTAGCTAGTTTGGGACAATTCAGCACCAGCAGCATAAAGTACAGTTCCTTGTGATAAGAGTCTTCTCAAGATAAGCTTAAGTACAGTAATGTGATTTTTAAGAACAGTTTGTTTTATTTTTCCAGTCCCTTTGTGGAAAAAACTTGACAACTATTCTGAATGAATACGTAGCAATGAAAACAAAAGGTAAGCCTTCAGAATAAGCCTCTTTTTCTCTCTTATTTGTCTTTATTTATTTTATTTATCTCTTGTGAACTCCTTGAGGAGGGGGTAGTCCCCTGTATATTGCCTTAGAGCAATCCCTCATCTGTGCTAGAAGTAAAAGGTTTCCATATTAAGCAGACATTAGGGTCTTGTGAGCAAAATCGATTACAAATAGTTTGGATTTGGCAGCATATAATTTCACTTCAAGTTTGAGCAGAAATCCTAATGGGATAAAGCACAAGGATACAGTAGTGTGCAAAGCGTGTGAATTTATACTTGTAAAATTATACTCTTAACTGTTTATACTATAAATATCTAGGTGATCCTGCTCTGGCAGGGGGATTGGACTAGATGATCTTTAAAGGTCCCTTCCAATCCCTACTGTTCTGGGGTTCTGTAAAATAGAAGAGGGAGGTTCTAGTCATCTTCCTCAGGTGAAGAGATGCTAGGAATGGAGCTGCATTGAGGAATCTTCAGCTGGATGTTAGGAGAAAGTTTGTCACTTAGAGTGTGGTTGGGTCCTGGAACAGGCACCTCAGGAAAAGGAGCACCAAGCCTGTCAGAGTGAATTATCATGAATTATCATCATTAATGTCTTTGCCTCAATTTCCTTTAGGCTTCTAAAACTGAGAACTTTGTCCATGATGAGTGTGTGTTCATATAAATCAAAGTTCTTACATCAGGATTTGCGGCTCCCAAATGACTAGAATAGGAAGGTGACTAGACACCTTAAGTTAGATGATGTTTGAAATGGCCTATAATAATTATTTCGCTTGTGATTATACTTCTTCTCACATGTGTCTATTTCAGGCATCTAAAATGTTTTGGGGTTTTCTTTAATGTTTTATTTTAGAAACAACAAATGAAGTTCCAGCGATGATGTCATCTCTCTGGAAAAAACTAGACTATACTCTTTCACAGATCAGGTAATAGAGTCTTGAAATCAAGACAGTAGAATTTCGGGTTTAAGAATGAGTGCCTCTATTGATCAACTCCTCTTATTGTTGTATGAGAATGGTTTTGCTCTCTCTTGCCTCCGAGATGATGAAATAAAAATAGCTGAGTAGAGAATTGATAGCTGAGTAGAGAATTGATAGCTGAGTAGAGAATTGATAGCTGAGTAGAGAATTGATAGCTGAGTAGACTTCTCAAGAATTTAAGGAAGATAAAGAGGTCATGACTATACTTGGCCTTCCTGTAATAAAGCAGTACAACTCAGTAAGTTTTGTTTGAAGGATCCATGACTGTTGTTTGAAAGAATAAAAATCACAATGGGTACATTGAAGCTTTCTGAAGGTAATGTGTGGCTAGGACAAGGCTGACATTAACCATGTGATGATTTAACACCCGCCTGGATGTGTTCCTGTGCGACTTGGTCTGGGGGATCCTGCTGTGGCAGGGGGATTAAACTTTCGGGGTCACTTCCAATCCCCATGTTCTGTGATTCTATGATACCATTGCGTTGTGTATCTGAGTGTTTCCCTTGTGCTCCTTTTATTTATGTCATCTGCTTTATTTTTAGGAGCATGCAGACTTCCATAGGATTTTCAGCTTATCAGAGGAGTAAGTACCTGAGCTTATTTTGTGGGATCAATAGGTTTTATGCTCAAATTATATATTTTGGCAAAAAAAAAGGAGTGCCGCAGCAGTCAGTAACATCCTTACTCTGAGGGGGATTGGACTAGATCTTTCGAGGTCCCTTCCAATCTCTAATGTTCTGTGATACTCTTAATGTGCTGTCAGATCTGTTCTGCAATGTTCTTTTAGCGTGTCTGTTGTCTTCAGTGCAGTCTCTGTGTTACTGTAATGATCAAGAAGGGAAAATAGGAAAAGCTGAGCCTTTTGCAGGGGGTTTAAATTCTCTGTACAGCATTTTCTTCTCCTGAAAACTTTTTTGATGTTTTCATGATTAAAAGGCTTAAAAACTACTGCTGCAGTTCTGAAACTGTTGATTTAATTTATAGCTAATAGAGGAAAGGAAAACATAACCAGTCCAGTAATGATGTAGTTTTATTTCTGTAAGAGGGGGAAGTAAAAATGTATTGCAGTCTTGAAACAATCGTTTTCAATGGATGCAAACATGGTTCTAAGCAAAGATACTTCTGGGCCTCTCAGTTCAAGGAGGACACAGAACTGCTAGAGAGTTCAGCGCAGAGCCACAAAGACGATGAAGGGAGTGGAACACCCTTCAGATTTGTTGGATTGTGTGGTTTTAAATTTGCCAGATTTACTTGATAAATCGAGCTTAAATTTTTTTAGCTGTTTCAGTTAGGGTCAGTTGTGTGAGTGGTGGTTATGTCATGCATTACCTTTTTGGGTTGATTTATTCCTGTAAATCTAAGCGGTGATACATGGCTATGATGTCTGTGTAAGCAAACTGTACTTCTGTGCTGTAGGTTTGAGCCCAAAGGTTTCAGGAAAACAAAACCAGACATTGATTACTTTTTGAGATTCATTAATTGGTTTTTGAAGTGCAAAAAAAGTCCAAATGGAACATCCTTAATTAAGTCTGGGAAAATCAGCAACCTCCTTAAGTTCTTTTATCATCTGTTTTCCTCTTGTCTCTGTTCTCTCCAGCACGTACAAGAAGTGGAATTGCAGAAATAAAAAGACAGAGAATGCTTCAGCAGTTGGATTCTGCAAACTCAGGGTTGTTGTCCGTAGCCCATCAGGCAGGGCCACAGAATTCCTCTTCTGTTTTATCACCTCAAGTTATGCAAAGGCCAACAATAAATCCGGGTGTGTCACAGACAAGACTGAATACGTTGTTTGTGCACCAGTCACAAACCCAGGAAAACAAGAACAGCAGTAAGTTGCAGACTTTTAAGATACTTTCTTCTTCCTGGGAAAAATCTGTGGATATAGATAAGAGTTTTTTAAATCAGGGTACTCTTCCACCAGAAAAGTTTCACGACGTTCATGCTTTGTTCCCCTTGCTCTCCAGACTGGTTCAGGTGTTTATAAAAAAAAAAATAGCACCCAAAAGCCTATTTCCTAGCTCTTGGGTATTTGCTTGTTAATGTAAGAACTGCTGGAGAGAGTCCAGCACAGAGCCACGAAGATGATGAAGAGAGTGGAACATCTCCCTGATGAGGAAAGGCTGAGGGAGCTGGGTCTATTGAGCTCAGAGAAAAGGAGCCTGAGGTGTGACCTCATCAATGTTTTGAAATTATTTTACACCAATTCCCAGGAACTGATTGTAACATAGCAAGTGCTGTGTACATTTGTGTAGTGCTTTAATAATGTCACTAGAAGAGGTACCAGCGTAGTGGTCTTTTCTTTTTTCTCTTATGAAGCAGGAGATTTCATACACATCCAAGTTCCAGCATCACAAGACCGAAAGCTTCATTCAAATTTGCTGTCTCCAGGTAGACGGAAAAGGTAAACAGGGGGGGTTTCTCGCCTTTTTTTTTAAAGGTTGTTTAGTGATTTTGCAGTGTTGTGACCTCTAGTGTAAGTTTTCCTAAGTAGTGGAGTGTTTCACAGCTAAAGTGCACTGAGAATAGCCCCGGTGCATGATGTCTCACAAAACAAAGTCAAAGAACTTTCTGTTAGACTAATAGGAGGCTACTTGTGCTTTTTCATCACATCTAGCCTGTCTTATTCCCATATCAGACAGAGGCAAATGATCTTGGAGTCTGAGGTTGAGTGTTCCTTCCAGACTATTCCTGAATGACTTTAAAAGACGCTTAGATGTAGTGTTGCAGGATCTGGTTTACGGGTGAACTTGTAGAGTAGGATTGATGGTTAGACTCTGATCTCAAGAGTCTTTTCTAACCAGAATGATTCTGTGGTTCTCTATTCTTACCAATTAGGAAAACTCTCAATATTGATTCTAATTAACTGCTGAAGTGGGGGGAGAACCACAGAATAGCAGGCCTGGAATTAAATTTGCTCTTGTGCTCTGTACCCCCAGTCTTTATTCTTGTCTGTAGCTTCTCTAAAGTCAGATACAACATATGCACATGACATAATGAAACAGGTATCAGCTTTCATTGTATTTCCAGCTTGTGGTTCATTTTCTGTTGATTAGAACCTTTCTAACCTTGTTGTTAATTAGAACGTTTGCTGAGGAGGAAGAGAAATGCTTAATTTACCAATCATTAGGTCTATTGTTTGCAATGTTGTCACAAAATACATCATAGATTTCCTGGAATGTTTCAGTGAATCTCAGAAGAGGAAAAACATTGCAACATCTGCACCTCTTTCAACAACTAGAAGTTCTCAAAACCCTGATGAAGCAATAGTAGAAAAAGAAAGTGAGCCGTTGGAAGAGTTCATAGATGGGAACTTCCCAGTGAGTACAGATTTATGAAAGGTTTAAGACATTTAAGAAATAAATTTTTATTAAGGAGAACTGCTCTGACATGTTGTTGTCTTGGGTATTAGAGAAACAAGCTTCAGAAGGTAAATTTATTGGTTTTATTTCAACTAGCTCTTCTAGATGAAGGGAGTGGAGTATCTCCCTTACAAAGAAAGACTGAGAGAGCTGGGGGGTCTCTTAGCTTGGAAAAACAGGAGACTGAGTGGTGACCTCATTAACGTTTACAAATACGTGAAGGGCAGGTGTCAGGAGGATGGAGCCAGGCTCTTAGTGTCATCTAATGATAGGACAAGGTGTGAGCTAGAACATAGGAGATTCCACATCAATACGAGAAGGAATTTCTTCACAGTGAGGGTGACAGAGCCCTGGAATGGGCTGCCCAGGAAGGTTGTGGAGTCTCCTTCTCTGGAGAGTTTAAAACCCATCTGGATATGTTCCTGTGCAACTTGATCTAGGTGATCCTGCTGTGGCAGGGGGATTGGACTAGATGCTCTTTCGAGGTCCCTTCCAATCCCTAATGTCCTGTGATTCTGTGTACCAAACTAGTGGGGATGGCATGGCTGTGTAGATGCGAGGCTTTTTCTTCGCTCTGCTGGCTTTATTTTATACCTGCAAGCCCTCTCAGAACAATAAGTCTCACTGTACTTTAGGAATACAGGGATGTTTTGCAGTGATTTCCATAGCAATGTCATGCGGTCATACATTGACTGTCTGTCATTAAGAGTGTTCTCTGTGTTTAATTGATTTCTTTTCTCCAGTAAGTTGGAAATTCACACTCCTTTTATAGTTATGATAAAAACAGAAACCTGACCGCTTCAAAATTGTGTTTTCCAGCAACTTGTTATTGAAAATGCAAGAGAAAAAATCTTGAGCAACAAATCTCTTCAGGAGAAGCTTGCTGAGAACATTAACAAAATCCTGGGCAGGTAATAAAAGGAACCTTTAAACTTCATAATGATTGGATTTATTTTTGAGTTCTGAACTTAATGACTAATGTGTTCCAGTGATGGCAATGTCGCTCAGGCCCCTAAACAGACAGACAGTGGTCCTGTGGAACAGGAGACTTCAATTGATGAAATCCTTGGACTTCAGGTAGGTGTGGATTGCTGTGGGTTGCCCTGTTTACATTGTTTTAAGACCAGACGCAAGCGAATGATGAGTTGTGGGAACAGTGATGAACCTGTCTATGCCTGACGTGTGAGATTGCTCTCCTTTTTCTGGTTTGGTTTACAACACAGCTAAGCCTGTCTGATGGCTGGCTTCTGCCCGTGGGCAGTTCCATAAATTCCCTTGCCTAAGCATTGATTCTTACCTGGGTTTGTGGTGATGGGCATTTTGCTGGGGTTAATTCTGAGCCAGTTTAGCACTGTGAATTCACTCCCAGTGCCCGGACAAGGCATTGTAAGGATGTAGCAAGGTCAGAAGGAAAGGGAGTAGGACTGCTTGTGGCAGGAGTTAGCTGTTACCATTGCCTACAGAGACCTAAGTTCACTGTCCCACACTCACCAGCTGCCTGCTTGTCACTGGATCTTTGGTAAAACTAAATGGGTCCCAGCTTCTGAGATCAAAAGCTCTGCAAAGGAAAAGGGAATTTAAAATGCTTTGTGATCTCCAGATCTGTTCAGTTTGCAATTTTCTGATTTGCTTAAGATAAAACATGGATAGCAAGAGAAATTGTATTTGGACTACATGAGGATGGTTTTATCTTAGAATTTTATATTTTCTTGCATTTGGAGAAAAGATACATTCTGCTTCTGCAAACTACACTTCTGATGTGCTTCCTTCGTTCTCCTACAGCCTTGGAACTGGCAATTGTAGAAGTATAGAGTTCTTTATGGGAGAATATAGACACTTTCACGTGGGTTTATTTTTGTCAGAATTTGTGCGGTCCTTGAGGCCTAAACTTGACTCAGTCTCACCTCATCTCACTGGATCTACTGGCATTGACTGGTCTCCTGCTCTGGCAGGGGGATTGGACTAGATCTTTCAAGGTCCCTTCCAATCCCTAATGTTCTGTGATTCGTGGTCCTCATGAAAAGGGCTGTAGTGTGAAGGCAGTTGCCTGTTTACAAAGTAGAGCTATCTGGTTTTTAATAGCTGTTGTTCGGTCACATGGCAATAGGTAAAATTTATCAAAATAGAGCTAAAAAGCTCTATTTCTATTTTCTGAGCAGAACAAAATCAAAGCACCTTCTTGGTTTAGTTAGAGTAGCTGAGATAAAATAATCAAGCATATCACATGGGATAATCCACCCCTACAACCACCATATCAAAAGTTGTAGAGCTGAAAGTGAGGAAAACCTTTGTATTTGAACACTTGAGTAACTTAGTGAGTGTCTCACTCATTCACTTCCTGGGCTACTACCAAACAAATCAGCCTCAAAGAGGACTGACAGAAGCAGTATCTTGTGTAGGTGGTATCTTCCAGCTGCCTTCTGCACATTGGAGGTTACATCATGAAAAATTTAAGGCATAAATAAAATAAAACTTCTCTTTGCTTAGAAATCACAGAACATTAGAGACTGGAAGGGACCTCGATATCCCCACCAGAGTAGGATCACCTAGACAGAGTCACACAGGAACATATCCAGGCAGGATTTAAACGTCTCCAGAGAAGGAGGCTCCACAACCCCCCTGGGCAGCCCCTTCCAGTGCTCTCTCACCCTCACTGTGAAGTTGTTCCTTCTCATATTGATGTGGAACCTCCTATGATCCAGTTCACACCCATTGCCCCTTGTCCTATCAATAGATGACACTGCACAGCCTCATGACATTCATGCCATCTGCATCAGCTTCTGGAACAGCACAAGATGTAGCTGATCTTAAACAGTGCTGGTCATTATGTGGCAAGTACTCCAATGTGCTTGTGCAGGGTGTTACGTCTGACGGAGGTGTTTTGGGGGCTTAATTTCCAAAACTGAAATTAGTGGTGTTTTCCAAACAACGTTAAATTTGTGGCAGAACTGTTTCCAGCAATAGGCTCTATGTTTCTGTGCCCAGCAGAAGGAATGCTGCTGACGATAGCTCTTGTCTGTTTTACTCCTAAGTGATAAAATAACTAACAGTCCTATGTGTCTTTTCTTTTCTCAGGGTGAAATTCATATGTCAGAAGAGGCTATACAGGATATTCTAGAGCAGACAGAATCAGATCCAGCTTTCCAGGCACTCTTTGACTTGTTTGATTACGGTAGGGTACCCATCCTGTTCTACTCTGTTTCTGGATTTATAATGACTATCAACAAAGTGCTCGTTTTGTTTAGGATAGCATTTCTTGAATTTGAAACCTCGAAGCTTCATTTAAAATGTAATAAACACATTTGTGTGTAAAATGACATAGTTAACCATTCTTCATGCTTTACTTTGAAACTAGGAAAGAGCAAGGCGAACAAGAACTTACCTGCTGGTATTTCTGGTCAGAGTGGAGTAGAAAATGCAATCCTGGATGAGGATAACCTGGAAACACTTCGATGTTCTTTAGGAACAGAAGAAACTAGCAGATGTAGGTTGTTTTGTTTTTCTCTAAGATCTCTTATAGTCTGTTCTCTTTTCATTATGAAAAGATTTTCCAGACCATTTGTGCCTTTCAGAATCTTTGTATTCAATGGCAATAGTGTTGTAGAGTTGGGAGATCTGGTTTAGGGGTGAATTTGTAGAGTAGGGTTGATGGTTGGACTCAGTGATCCCAAGGGTCTTTTCCAACCTGAATGATTCTTTGATTCTGTGAATATCCAAGCAGACATTTCCTTTGCATGGTCTTCTACAAAACTAATTCATTTTCTGTTTTACAGGTGATAATTCTAGAGAACCTTTATCCTGTAAAGGTTTTCAGTTAGGAGAAGCATCATGTGCCTCAAAGACCAGCTTTAATGATGATGATACAGCAAAGAAAAACACAGCCAGTGAACAGTTGCATGGAAACTGTGGAGCAGGGAAGCAGAGTGATGGACTTAAAACTCATACTCCTGAACATATTGGAGAGCTTGAAGTTGCTTTTGATTCTGTGCGTGGTTTGACTGACCCTAACAAGAGGCAGAGTTCTGATGGCGAATGTAATGAACATTGTGGAGATTCTTATGAGAAAAGAGAGCTCTCTGCGCTAGTATCTGAAAGTGAAAGAGCAATGGAAATTGAAAAAAGACCACTCAGTGGTGGGGCTCAAAGTAGTCCTCATGTCGAATATGTTCATTCTGGTAGCCCACAGATTCCTTTGATTGCATCGACAGAGGGTTCTACAGCCAGTGAAAACAAAACGCAGTCTGGAAGTAAGTGTTGCTTGTCACCAGATACATCACTGTCTGAACAGACGCTGGCTGAAAGCCCTTCTGATGGAAGCCCTGGCCACAGTGTGCTGCTGACAAAAACCAGCTCATCCATTTCCAGCCCATCAGCAGATACAAAAAAAGAGCAGGCTGTAAAAAACGATACAGCTGCCTTACCTGCTGTTTTGCAGGAGAACTGTGACCGCCAGGAGCAGGGTACACAGTCAGACTGTGCTGCAAGGGCTGCAGCGAAGGCTTCAGATCTTGACAAAACAGACTTGCAGCTTGAAGTAGTCGATGCTTCTAACAAAACCTATACAAGCGATGAGCACGTGCTTGGTAAGCCTTGTAAGAGTGACTTGAACCTCCCTTCAGGACTGTCAGAGAGAACACAAGGGGAAATCCAAGAACCTTCATCTTCTACAAAGGTAGATGCAGATAACGTGTATTTCTCTCCTGGTGATGACACATGTGCAGATATTTCTTTAGGATCCAACGACAACAATCTGACCACGATGGAAGCACACCACTCTCCTCTTCCAGAAGCTGCGTCCTCAACAGATGAGTCAAGCACTGAAGCCAAAAGTATAAGCAGTGTATCTTCTAGTAGTCAACCAATGGATGTTGATCCTTCTAATATAATGTCCCTCAAGATCATCATCAGCGATGATCCGTTTATTTCATCAGACACAGAGTTAAATAATGCTGTTTCCAGCATCACGGGAGAAAATTTGCCAACTATAATACTGTCTTCTCCAGCCAAATCCCCAACCAAAACTGCAGGCCTGTCCAAATGTCTGACGTCAGAAGACACAGAAAAAAGTGTGGATTCAGCTTTAGCAGAGCAGAATCTTCTTATGCTTAGACCCAAGGATCCTGTGGTCACCTCTGTTAACACCCAGAACGAAGACTGCGCTGTTTTTTCAGTTGCAGGTACAACAAATCTTTCCAAGGAAGGGGGATTTATACAGCTGATGCCAGCAACAAGCACAGCTTTTGGGAATTCCAACAACCTCTACATAGCCACCTGTGTGGCTGATCCAGCTACCTTGGGCACTGCTGTAACACCATCGAATGTAGTTGTGTTGCCCGGAAATTCTATGCCGCTTGCTGCCCAAGCTCCAGCTGTACAACAGTTACGGACTCCTCCCAGATCCAGCAATACATTTGCAGCAAACCCAGCTGTCTCCCCAAACTTCCCACAAGGTAATTTCTTTAAATGACTGAAGAGCAATGAAGTTTGTCTGCCAAGCCAGAGGTTTTCTTGCAATACGGTCGACAACACATAATTTTAAGAAACCTTACCTTGAAGCTCTTCTTTTCACTGAAATACTTTTAGTTGCTCTACATCTTTAACACTTTGATGTTTTTTAGGTTCTGCCATTATAATCACATCTCCGGTGCAGCCAGTTTTGCAAGGAATGGTGGGAATGATCCCTCTCTCGGTAGTAGGACAAAATGGAAATGCGTTCTCGGCGCCTGCCCGCCAGGTAGGACATCACAAACCAAACTGTTCGGAAGTCAAGTTGATGTGATAGGAGTCTTCTGGTAAATTGTAATGGAGTGTTTTGATTCTTTCAAGGTTCTACATATGCCGGTGGCTAATCCAACAGTCTGCAACAGAAGTGTCCCAAAACTTCCCATCCCTCCCAAATCACAAAAGATTCCTGGAGCAAGAAACAAGACTAATGCAGGTACCCACCTCCTTGTATTCTTGAGAAGAGCAGAAGGAAAGTGGGACTGTCAGTCTGAGCACTGAAGTTTTGTAAATCTCAGTGCTCCTCTGCCAGGTAACTGCTGCACTGGCTTTGGGAGAGGTCCGTACCTGCAGCTAGCAACTGGATCTGCTCCCTTTACAAGGAAGAACTGTCTACCTTCATTTTGGGATGAAGCTTACTTCCATAATCAGATATCTCATGGCTGTATTGCAGCTTAAAAGTCTACTATTTTGTATTTCTGATTAGTTTTTATCTTGGTTTTAACTGTAATTTACTGGTTCCACTGAAACCAAGCCATGTAGTAACGAGACGTTATTAGAAGAGTCAGCAATTCTAAGCACTTAGTAAGGAAGATGCTTAATAGCAGTGTTGCCTGGTTATACAAAAAAATGCACTGAGCTGTTTCCTGTTCGCCTTCTCAGGCATTTCATTGAGATCTATTCATTTCTTTATTCATATAGTCAATGTATATTCATTTCGTTGAGACCTTGCTTCTCCAATAGCAAAGGCAAACAAGCCTGGAGTTAATTGAAAATAGAAAGTGAATTTAATTGTGAAGGACCACTTGTGCTTCAGCTTATCTACCTCAAACGGAAACAGAATGAAGTGGCCCATGATGAAAATAACTCTGATTGCATAGTTAGTCTGTGTTCTGGTTTAACAACGGATAACTGGGAGTTCTCTGTGGTTGTTTCCCTTCTGCTTGCAAATCCCTGATGTGCATTTTTAAGTCCAGCGTAGCTGGTCTGGTCTTACTGGGCCTGCGTATTACCCACGTGTAGACAGCAACTAGCTGGCAAACTTTGCCAATCTATTAACCTGTAAACTTTAGAATTATGACAAAATTGGAGAGTTTTGTTGCTGGAACGTCATTGATTCTCTGTGCAGTGGAACGTTGTACTGACTGTGAAAAGATTTACTTGGGATGCTCTAGTTTATTTATTAAGAACTTCCTCTGTCATTTAGGAAAGTTGGTGCCAAATGTTGCTGAGACTTTGAACCACACAGCTTCTCGAATACAGAGGTCAGTAGTGCTGGGTATCCAAAGCTGCTTTGTTTTTCCTGCTAAGGATTTCTTTGTACAGTATTGGTGGAGAGGAGAGCAGCTTTTTTTAGCTATGACATAAGCAGTCCCCAGTGTTTCCTCCTGTCTGTCTGTCTGAGTATTGATGCAGATGTGTGCCGGCGCTGGTGCAGCCTGTGCTAGAATTGTGCTGTTCCTGTGTTGATTTTCTATGGCTTTGTGTTTATTTTCGCCTCTCTTATTTGTCAATACAAATGGCTTGAGCAGAGCCTGAGCTAGGAGAAATTGCCTGTTACATTTACCGAGAGTTTTTAATGGCTGAAACCTTTTCCCTTCGGATGAACAGTGCCCGTGGTTTTGTAGTGCAGCCTCACTGCCTTTACCACGCTCTGGCCTGTATCCAGTAGAGCCTGGTAGCTTGGGTTCTGACTCTGTGTTCCAGCTGTGCAGATTGGAACACTGCTGGTCCTGGTGGAGAGCAGGATGACAGTGAGCCAGCAATGTGCCCTTGTGGCCAAGAAGGCAAACGGCATCCTGGGGTGGATCAGAAGCGGGGTGGTTAGCAGATGGAGGGAGGTTCTCCTCCCTCTCTACCCTGCCCTGGTGAGATCACAACTGGAATATTATGTCCAAGTTGCTGAAGTCTTTTCATCTAACTTTTAGAACTGGAAATTCAGACAAGCTTATCACCACAGAAGTGGGAAGGAAAGCAGAGGAGAACTCGCCTGTTGCACCAGCAGAGAGCACAAGCTCAAATTCAAGGCAAAGCGAAAGTCACCGGAGAGTGCTCTGCTTTGATAACGTCCCACCTGCCCCAGGAGGAAACACCCAAACCCAGACTACTAAGAGCTCGTCCCAGAAAGAAAGAAATGAAAACACTTTATTTACTGCTGACTCTGCATCATCCTCTGTTAAGGCACAGCAGGCAGCAAAGAGAGAGAAGGATAAAACGCTGCCTAGAATTCTGTGTAAGCCGGAAGTTGGTAGCAACAGAAACACATCGGCAAAGGAGCCACAGCCCGAGCGGAAGGTGGCAGCTGGAGGGCTTCCGTTAGATCCCTTCCACAAGACTACAGCCAATAAAGAAAATGAATTGCGAAGGGATACTGATGAGAAACAGAAGAACCAAGACACCACCAAACTCTCAAACGGCCAACAGAGTGCTAATTTATGGAATGAGAAGACAGTTGCTTCCGTGCAAGACCTGAACAAGAAGCAGGGATTGCTGTCGAGTGGGAATGGCAAATCTTCAGCATCTGTTTCTTTGTCTTCAAAGGAACCAAAGCGAGAACCAGCTAAGGTTTCCAACCAGAACCTTTGCCTGTCGAGTCCTTTCACTAAACAGTGTGTGGAAATGCTGCAAGACATTCCGTGGCATAGCCCGGCTGGTAAAACAGTTGAAAATGGAGAACTGCCAGTCCCCCGGACGCCATCTGGAGTTGGGGATAGGCACACAGATGACACTACAGACAGCGTCCGGACACCGACCTGCCGCCGCTTCAATGAGGACAGTGCGACCCCTAGAATAATGGTACCCCCTGCAACACCAGACCTGCCCGCCTGCAGCCCTGCAAGTGAAACGGGGAGTGAAAACAGTGTCAGTATGGCCGCTCACACGCTGATGATACTGTCCCGGGCAGCTATTGCAAGGACTAGCACTACCACCCCCCTGAAGGACAATACTCCACAGTTCAGATCTTCAAGGAGCACAGTAAAGAAAAGGAAACTAGAGGACTTGAGCGAGGGTGAGAGGAATTCTCGTTCTGCAAACAGAAAAGACCTTCAGAGCTCTCCAACGCCATCCAAAAAGAAGAAAATAAAGGCAAGTACAAGCATTAACTTTTTAATTTAGAATTCTGAATAATATATTTGGGGATTTAATGACAAATAGCAAAGGTATGAGACATGAAAAGGTGATGTATGTAAGTAGTCAAAAAGGAATCGTAGAATGGTTGAAGTTGGAAGTGACCTCAGATCATCTCACTCCAGATCCCCTGCCATGGGTAAGGACACCTCTCACTAGACTAGGTTGCCCAAAGCTCTGTGCAACCTGGCCTTGAACACTTTTAGGGAGGGGCATCCACAACCTCCCTGGGCAACCTGTTCTAAGAGCTAATCTAAATCTCCACTCTTTTAGCTCAAAACCATTCCCCCTTGTGATAGGGTGTAATCACTAGATTCTCTAGTAGAAAGTAGATCACTAGATGCCCTAGTAGAAAGTCCCTCTCCAGCTTTTCCTGTAGCCTCCTTCAGGTACTGGAAGGCTGCTAGAAGACTCCCTGGAGCTTTCCATTCTCCAGGCTGAACAGCTACAATTCCCTCAACCTGTCTCCAGTCCTCTGGTCATCCTTGTAGCCTCCTCTGGACTCACTCCAACAGCTCCATGTCCTTGTATTGGGGACTCCACAAGTGCCACAGAACTCCAAGTGAGATCTCACAAGAGCAGAGTAGAGGGAGAGAATCAACCTCCCTTGACCTGCTGGTGACACTTCTCTTGATTCAGCCCAGGATACAGTTGGCCTTCTGAGCTGCACTCGCACACTGCCAGCTCATGTTGAGCTGCTCATCTACCAACACCCCCAAGTCCTTCTCCTCAGGACTGCTCTCAATCCATTCACCACCCAGCCTGTATTTGTGGTTGGGATTGCCCCAACCCCGGTGCAGGACCTTGCACTCCTGGAAAGTGCTCACATATACTCCTGCTGTGGATGTGGCCCAAGGCTGTGCCTGTCCAAAGGCTGGATGGGCTCCTGCTGAAGCCAAGAGCTCAGCTGCTCCTGTCCCACAGCCATGAGGTTTGTGCCCTGGGGGTTCATGTCAGTGTCCGTAGCTGCATTTCAGTGTCTCATTTGTGGGAGAGCTTTGTCCAGTTACATCTACAGACTAGATGGAAGGGTGAGGAAGAAAGGACGAGTGTTCACAGGCTCTTCCCTATCCCCAGGTTCTTTGTATTTAACACAATTCCTTTTCCTTTCCCACAGAAAAAGAAGCTACCGCATTCTTTTCCAGCTGGAATGGATGTGGACAAATTCTTGTTGTCTCTGCATTACGATGAGTGAAAAATGTAGTTGAACTGTGACTCTCTAGCTGAGTGGTGCTGCGCTGAGGTTTTGCGTGGGAAGAGAAGCTAATCCTGAAGGGTGAGTTGCACTTTCAGTGCACTGAAGTTTCACTTTATAGCGAAGTCGTGCTGTCGCCGAAGCAGGTTGCTAAGTGTAAATATCCTTGAGGTGGTAGATGTTTATTTTTGGAAAAAGCACTTGCGTGACTCTAGAGCCATTTAATTTGCAAAGCTGTACATTTGTATAAATGTAATGTAAGAGAAGTTGTACATTTCCTGTTACACCTCGTTGTCTGTGTTCTGCTGCATTCTCTGCTTACCCCCGCGGACTGCTCAGCCCGTCCGCAGAAGGTTGTTGGTAGTTCACAGTTCTGAGACGGCAGCTAACTTGGCCACTTCCCATTGCCTTGTTGAATCTGAAAGGAATCTTCAGGTGTGACGGCCTTGTACTAACCCTCTTCTCTCCTAACTGTCAAATCCATGTCGTAAGGCTTTGAACAAGTCAACAAAACACCCCAGCAGTAACTAAACATAAGGCCAACAACACTCCCACCAGTTTTTCTCATCTAATCAAGCTTTTCCCACCTAGTCGTTCAGGTAAGAGCTTTCAAGTAGCCAGGCTTTGTATTTCCTTCACGGGATGTCAGGATGCACAAGCTGTTTTCAAGCAGGTACATTGTGGGTTAGGGCCCGTTCTCCTATCCCGATGACCACTTAAACAGTGGCCGGACAAGAATTTCATCATCTTCTGTTGCAGAGGTGAATTCTTTTCTCTCTTATTTGTATCTGATCTTTGTGTTTAATGTAGACTTTCTCATAGTTGTTACACATACTCTTCACAACCAGCTCAGCCTAAGTTTCAGTAACAGTTAGCACAAGCCAAAACTACCACACCGGGCCTTGCTCTGAAAAGCCAAGGTTTTCTCTGCCAGTATTTCCTCCTTCATTCTCAAATTGTTGAAATCCTTGGAAATGCAAGTTTTCCTGCAAGAGATCAGTACAGCAACAGGGCAATGTTTCACATGGTATACAAGGATTCCTAAGGAACCAGTATTATGCAGTAGATGTTTATATTAAACCCATCCAATAACTTAATACTGCATAGCATTTACAGTTGGAATAAATATTTTTGGTTTGTTAAGAACTTGTGTCTCTTAATTCATTTTTTTCCAAGTCCAGTGAACAGCTCTGGGGGTGCTGTATACAAAAGTCATGTTGATCAATCATTTCTTAAGATGGAGAGCTCGCCACTAGAGCTTCAGCGTTTAATAGCAGCATGAGCCAGCAATGTGCCTTTGTGGCCAAGAAAGCCAACAGCATCCTGAGATGGATCAGAAGGGGAGTGGTTAGCAGATTGTCAGCGTTCCTGCTGACCTTAATGTCAGAATAAGGCGGCAGCTGTCCTAAATCTAAGAGTCTTCCAAGTGTTGGCTGTTTATCCCATGTGAAAAGATTGAGGTAGGAACAGGCTTTATAGCAGTATTTCACTGCTATAAAGTTTTGACTTCTGCTAAAACACCAGCTGAAGAAACTGCATCTGCTTCTCACTGAAGTCTTCAACAAGGTCCATTCCAACAAAGTATTTTCCTGTCTCTCTGTACTACTGCTTAGCCCTGTGTTCCTGAAGACGTAACTGTGAGCTCAAGTTCTTGGTCCTGCATCTGCCTCTACTTAAACACGTGCTAGGTAGTTCTGTTCACACCCTGTTAAATGAACACAAGGAGCAGCAGCATTTTGAACACATTAGTAGCTGCCTCTAAGTTCCACCATCAACCCTACTCTACAAGGTCACCCCTAAACCAGATCTCCCGTCACTATATCTAAGTGACTTTTAAACTCATCCAGGGATGGCGACTCAACCACCACCCTGGGCAGCCCATTCCAGTGCCTGACCACTCTCTCAATGAAGAATTTTTTCCTGGTGTCCAGTCTGAACCTCCCCTGTTGGAGCTTGAAGCCCTTCCCTCTGGTTCTGTCACTAATTCCCTGTGAGAAGAGCCCAGCACTAACATCTCTGCAGTGTCCTTTCAGATAGCTGTAGAGAGCCTCCTCTTCCTCAAACTAAACAGCCCCAACTAGTGGGTTTTTGCTCACCCAAACCAGGGTGAGTGTGTGCTACAGCAGGGCTCCTTTTCTCATTTGACCTGGTACACAGCAGCGGAAACCCAACCTCTGAGGAACATTATTTTTTCCATGGAAATCAGTAAAAATGAAGCTGCACAGCAGTAAGAGACCAGCTGCTTCTGGTGGCATTTTAGAAACCATCCATCAGTGACAGGAGCCACAGTTAACAAACATCCTTTATTGTCAGGTCTCAGGGCACTACCATGATGGGACATTTTCTATTTGTAATGTATAAAAAACTTGCATGGAGTCACAAGTAATAAAAGCAAGCTGTCTGTATCAATAATCAGCGATGTTCTCAAAACATTTAGAATAGCAGTTAAGGAACTCATCAACTTATTGATAAATAAGATGTGGCCAGTGCCCATCATCACTGTGATCAGAGCGTGTTCGAGGCTTTGCTTCCAGCCCCCTGGGCCTACAGCTTCTCTATCAGGATGGCAGAAGCTCCTCCTCCTCCATTGCAAATTCCTGCGAGACCATACTGTCCTTGTTTCAACATGTGGGCCATGTGAACGACGATTCTTGCTCCAGACATTCTAAATAAAAGAAGACACGGACAGAGCTTAGCTTAAAGGACATTCTTAATTTGCACCCCCTCGGAGCAGTTGGCAGCACGTAGTTCACAGAATCACAGAACATTAGGGATTAAAAGAGACCTCAAAAGACCATCCAGTCCAATCCCCCTGCCACAGCAGGATCACCTAGATCAAGTCACACAGGAACATGTCCAGGCAGGTTTTAAACATCT
>JAOXOE010000001.1:108801647-108830733 GCA_028565055.1 Phoeniculus purpureus
ATGTTAGGTTTACTTGGTTTATTTGGATTTAGGTTGGACTGGATGATCTTTAAGGTCTTTTCCAACCTTATCATTACATGATACTGTGAACTAAGTAAAAAGCTTGTATTCTCTACAGCAAATTATTTAAACATAGCATTTACTATAAATCTCCTAAGATGAAGCAATGAAATCCAAATTTGATACTATCAGTCTATTCTAATTAATTTTTAAATAATGAAAGTGTACATGAGCCTTACACTATACTCCTTTATATGTTTCCAAGCTGTGTGGAATCTCCTTCTCTGGAGGTGTTTAAAACCTGCCTAGATATGTTCCTGTGCAACTTGGTTCTAGGGGATCCTGCTCTGGCAGGGGGACTGGACTAGATGATCTTTCAAGGTCCCTTCCAATCCCTAATGTTCTGTGATTCTGTGCATATGACAAGAAAGAGTAATGCAGAAAGCAATCAAAGAACAATGGAAAAAGGGCAGAATGTCAGAGGTAAAGGCTAGGAATTTGTTTAAAATAAATCTTTCCTGAATAGCATGGAGTTGGTACACTTGTTCTTCAACTAGTACTGAGACAAGGCTCTGGAATATGCTGTTCAGAAGCTGGACTTAAAAGGACTTAAAATGAGATGCATGGGGAAATGGCTGCTACAGCAACATTTTATCTGGAAAAGATGTTTGTTTGACAGGAATGGTCTTCTCATGTATCCTTGTGGTATAAAAGTACAAGAACTGCTAGTAATCGGTAGCCTTGGTCTAGGTGATCCTGCTCTGGCAAGGGGATCAGACTTGATAATTTTTTGAGGTGCCTTCCAATCCCTAATGTTCTGTAAAAGCTGTAAAAAGCTTAAGCAACAGCAGTTTCTTCTTTTACATGCTATGAAGATGCACTGAATTTATGATGCAATTGAAATATTTCTCCAGTCACCTTGAATATCTCCGAGATGCAACCGTAAAATAAGACAGTAGGTTTAAGAAATCCACTCAGACAAGTAACTTTAGATTTTGCTGCAGGATGTGTCTTTATTTCAAGGACTTTGTGTATCAAGGGAGTATTGAATCTTTACGGTATTTGATCAAAATTAAAATGCTGTTAGAAATCATCTTTAAAAGTTTCACTTGAATTAAAGATCTACTTTGTTTTCACAGTATATTTGCTTGATTACTTAGGACACCACTAAAGTATGTACTGTTGATCGCCTATCCTTATCCTTTTTTCCCTAAAATCTATGTTCTGATCACACTAATTCAAAACAGTCTGTTCTTAAAAAAAGCAAAACCACCTTTAATTTCAGTGAGTGGCTATTTTGAGCTATGTGAGTGTTCTGACATTAAAATAAAACATCATTATGGTGTGAGAAGAAAAAAATATTTAAGATCTTCTGTGTGTTTCCTTAAAATAGGTTTTCATAATTCAGCTCTACAGCGTGAGATGGTCATATCAACATGTTTTCCAGCATGCTGTGTGCAGTAATTTTCTGCTTTTAAGGGGGAAATTTGATGGGGTTTTTGTTTGTTTTGCTTTTTTCCTGTTTACTCCTAAGATAGAGGTTGCTTGTAGAAAGAATTGTTAAGAACTACGAACAGTTTATACTGCCTGAGCACTTATTCTACCTGTCACCTATCCAACAGGAACAGATTACTCCAAGAACTGGATAGGCAACACAAACTCTCTACCTTGCATGTTCCCAGCCTTCCTATCATAAAAACATTTGTTCCACCTCAGCCACAGGGTGGACTTAGGTCTTTTACGGATACTTACATTTCCCTGACACTAAGCACAAATGTGCTTCCTTCTCCACAATGTTTCCTTGAGTATAAGATTTAGAATTTCACTGACTACACTTTATTTACCTTTTTTTGTGAGATTAATACAGTTGAATTGAAATTTCCTGAGATACCTGAAAAAAGCCTCACTTAAAAGCATGTAGTGTTGACCAAAGTATAGTAGTTCTTCATTGCATCATCAGTCTGATTTCTCTCCTCCCAGCTGGATAAGCTAGGAACAATAAACTTATCAGAGTAAGACGAAATATCCTAGGAACCAGAGAGGAAAACAAATACGGAGTCTTAATTCATGTCAGTCTACAAGAACCCATCAAAACCAGTCTGTTGTCCATGTTCTGAGAAGCTTTAAATTTAATCTACCACATCAGGATGATTTACAAGAATTGTCTTGCTTTCAATTTACTGAACACGTCACCCATCTTAATGTATTTTTGATTGTTTTCAGATTTCTCTTCCTGATAGACAAGTCATAGATGGACTCTGTCTTTAGGTTTGGGGTTTTTTTTAAAAAAATTGATTTCTCCACATTGAAAGAGATAGTGTAACCTTATTATCAGTGGTCATGCTATTTTTTCTGTACAATTATACTGGTATAAAGACATACAATATTTTTACACATCCACTAAACTTCAGACTTGTGTCCTGATTGCTTTAAAACCAAACCAAAACAAAATAAAACCACGGAGAAAAAAAAACAACCTGACAAACAAATCCCCAACACCACCCCCCTCAAAAACAATCTGAGTTTGAAAGAAGAAATGGCCAAGAGTGGTTAGGAGAGTCTATGACTCTGTGATTCTATGAAAAAGAAGAGGATGAAACTGAAATTCCTAAAGACCTCCCAGATGAACTATCAGTATTTGGGAAGACATCTGACTTAAGGAACCTGTGTAGGTACTAATATTTCTATGTGTCCAGTTTTGGGCACCTCAGTACAAGGGAGACATCGAGGTGCTGGAGTGAGTGCAGAGGAGAATAACAAAGCTGGTAAAGGGCCTGGAGAATAAATCTTATGAAAAGAGATCTCTGAGAGACTTGAGGCTGTTTAGTTTGAAGAAGAGAAGGCTTAGGGGAAATCTCATTGCTCTCTACATCTATCTGAAAGGACACTATAGAGATGTTGATGTTGGTCTCTTCCCACAGATAATTAATGACAGAAGCAGAGGGAATGGTTTTGAGCTCCAACAGGGTAGGTTTAGATTGGACATCTGGAAAATATTCTTCATGGAAATACTGGTCAGGCACTGGAATGAGCTGCCCAGGGTTGTGGTTGAATCACCATCCCTGGATGAGTTTAAAAGATGCTTAGATGTGGTGTTGGGGATCTGGTTTAGGGGTGAACTTGTAGACTAGGGTTGATAGTTGGACTTGATGATCCCAAGAGTCTTTTCCAACCTGAATGCTTCAATGATTCTGTGGTAGAAAGGAAGAAGTATAAATCTAGAGAGGAAATTATGAATATAAGCGTAAGTAAGGTACACAAGAGTTTTGTAGGAGTGCATTTATTGAATCGACATCCCTGGATGTGTTTAAATGTCACGTAGATATGGAGCTTAAGGACAGGGTTTAGCAGTGGGCTTGGTACAGTTGGGTTAATGGCTGGACTTGATGATCTTAAAGGTCTTTTCCAAACTAAACTGTTCTGATTCTGATCCTAGTACTAGCACTGAAATCACTAGCCAACACTGACTAGGGTATATCACAGCAATGAAATGGCAAAAAAACTTACCTGGAGCAACCTTCTTTATGTATGGGCAATAGATGCCAATATTCAGCCTCTATATATGTTATTGTCTATATTGAGAAATTACTGGAGAACTTAGAGTGTTATGGCTTGCATAAGTTTAATAATCAAAGATAGTGAAGTACTTGCTCTGATGACTGGTATGAGATCATCTGCCATGCCACTTCATCTCTGTGGCAGTGGTTCACCCTATTGGCAAAAGTCCCACCAAAATTACCATAGTAGCACATCCTTGAGTTAACTTTTTCCAGTGTCAGTGGGCTTCTTGTTAACTTTTCTGTGAAAGCTATCTTACACTCTAAAGCCATTACTGTGGGGGCTGGAGATGAGGTGTTTTGGGGATTTTGAGGGTATGATTTTGCCTCTGGTTTATCGAAGCAGTATGTTGAAAATGAGATCTCAGAGGACATTCTCACGCACTGGAGACTAAGTTATAAACCAGTACATCTGTGTGTAGGGTAGTGAGTAATAACAAGTGTACATACTTTATTAGTTTGGGCAAAGCATCTTATTATTACAGTTGTTCAGTTTTGAACCAAAGCCGGCTGACGTATGACTCTGTGACTTTCTATTTCATCAGATGGTAAGTTTCATAGGGTCAGGCACTGAGAGAAAGAGCACCGTGTCTAATTTGTCGTATAATCTTTCATCCTTTCTGTTGTATACCTGCCGAGTGCACTGAACAAACCTAGAGGCGATTTAATAACTGATCATGATGTGATGCTAACCTGCCTGAATGAAGTCCTGCGTAACGTGCTGTAGGCAATCCTGCGTTGGCAGAGGAGCTGGACTACATGATCTCTAGAGGTCCGTTCCAAGTCCAACAATCCTGTGATTCTGTGAAAGATGCTTGTATTTTTCAGGCTAAACAACTCGCCACTCTGCTACATCCCAGCTTATGTACTATGTGTCATGTCACATTTTTAAGCTCTTGGTGCCAGATCTAGCTGTGCTACGGTCCTACAGTCTAGTCAGCTCTCCTTACCTTAATCCGCACTGCTTTAGCTATGATAGCTGAGATGAGCAATTTTACAGAAAGTGATTTTCTTCCAGCTGGGATAATAAATTCATAGGTCTGAGATAGCAATCTACAGCACTTGAGATAACAATACCCCCCACTTCAACAAATTATTCAGCCTACAAACCTCTACCTGTAACAAAAGGCTTAGGCTGTGGCTTTTCTAGACCCGCTGTGTTGAAGTCTAAGGAGATTCTAAACAGTCACCCTCCACTAAAATTGTTCTAGAAAACAACACTTTAGCAGATGGCTTCCAGTAAAGTAAGAACTTTGATGTAAGAACTTTACTCTCCATTAAAAATGGAGATGGACGTTCTTACGTGTCCCTTCTGAGGAAGCATGTGAGTGACCTGACAGGTGTAACAAACAACTGGCGAGGCTGCTGCAACTGGATGAAAAGCTGTTCGTACTGATCAGTCACCTGTTCCAATATGCATTCATTCCATCATCGCTGTCAGACTAGAAACTGCAAAAGGGTTTGTAACAGACTTGTGATAGACTTCAAAACTGGATTCCCATTGTATTTTTCTAGGTCGTAGAAAAACCCTGGCTAATGAGCCTGTGACAGAATAGCATTTATTGGAAGGTCACAGCAAAATTGAGTCTCCTGAACTGACAAGGGGGTAACCCATTATGTGAGGATAATTCATTTTCATTCCTTGAGTATGACTTATAGTATCATTAATCATGATTAAATGTGCTGCATAATTTCAGATTTTCGATTTGTTTTAGTGCTGTTCAACATCAAGCATAAAGTATCCCTCCCAATGATAGTATCTTATGTGCATAGAAGATGCAGTAATATTTTTGTTTTGATTATAAAATGAGTTCTCCTCTTACAAGGCTAAAACAAAGTACTCATTGTTTAGTGTGAAACTTTTTATACAATATCATGAATGTTGTTACACCACTAAATAATTGGAATAACTCAGCACAGCTAAAGGAACTTTACATGGACAGTCATATTTTTAATTTATTTCTTACAAACTTTTCCATTGACAGTAATCAAGACTTTTCAGAACTTTAAAATACTTCATAGATAACTCAAAATATTATAGATTAAATGTCCTTCCTTAACTAAAAGAGAGAGAAAAAAAACCTCAACCATTTTAGATTAGTTGCTGTGAAAGGTCAACATTTTTCTGCACATCTAGCAGTAGATTATCAGGAACCTTTCTGGTTTTCTGCATTAATTACTTTTGAATACACAGGTAGATACTGTGTTATCACAGGAGGCCACAGTGTCCTAGCAGTTGGTAAATGCTCAGGGTTTATTTGTTTGTTCTAGTCTTTTGTTTTGTTTTTTTTTAAAGGATTGTATTTTAAAATGTGTTTTCATACGTTTCTTTTGTGGTGTTTTTGAGGTTGTAAATATTAATCATCTTTCCAGAAAATGGAAGCTTTTCTGAGGGAATTGAAGAGTTTTCACTACGTTGTCTTTGCTTCTGGTTTGTGATGATTTTGAGATGCTGGGTATCTTCTTTATAGAGGGTGATAAACAAACAGAAACGTAGTATGAGACTTTAAAACTGCAACAACTAAACTGCTGGCAACTAACAAGAAGCTTGCATGACGTCTAGGGTCTTTTGGACTAGGGATCTTTCAAGGTCCCCTCTAACCCCTAACTTTCTATCATCTCCTTATCTCTGTGTCCCACTATAAGATTTACTGCTGTCATTCTGTTGATGACAATATTTACTTCTGTTGTGGAGATAGATTTTTAAGATTTCACACCTTTGGACAGCAGGGCAAGGAAAACCAAAAGCAGAGGAGGGGTTTATATGTCTCTGTTTGAGAGAGGATGAGGATATGGAGTTGCTTTATTTGTAGCCTGTTAATCTGTTTTCTGGGTTCAGATCTACTTACTTTCTGTTTACGCTCTGCTACCAGGACTGATCACTTCTATCTCAGGACATAGGTAATGGAGAGAAATGAAACTGTGCTTTGTCAAGAGAGTCATGTGCTGCTTCTTCAGGAGATGAAGTTGTGTTGTAGCTTGTGGTTCCAGTGCTGCAGAAGAGAATGGCACTATCCTCACCAAAACTGATGGTAAGTCGGATTTATTCTTTCTTTTATTGTTCCTCTGAAGCTAGTAGTAATACACTTGGAAGGAACCTTTCCCATTCCCCAAGGCACTGGTAGGATAATAGAAGCCAAATTATTTTGTGACCATAATATATGACTTTTGGACACGGATGAGTCCCTGACTGCTGTAGATCTACAGCACCACCTATGATACCTTAACATGTGAACCAGGGGATTTATTTAGACTGTTTTTTGCAAACAAAACTAGTTCAGTGAAGCAACTGAAGTGACTCTGCTTGAATTAAATTATAGGATCATACTATACTTAGCTGCTTTGTTTGCTTGGCAAAGATATCACTGACAAAATTTCACCAAGGCAGCCTCTCCCACTGCCCTCAAGTTGTTAAATAACAGGACGTAATGCTGTCTGCTTTGTGGGGGTTTTGTGGGTTTGATTTTTGTTGGTGGTTTTTTTGTTGTTTATTCCCTTTTTATTGCTGCTCCTTCCCACACAGCTTGTCAGTGTTCTACAATGAGTGAGAAAAGAATGAAAAATTAAACTGAGTGTGTTCTCTATGCAACAAAAGAAGAAAGTGACAGCTGCTGACTGAGAATTAGAATGGAAAATGCTCCTCTCTACTCTGAAGGTGAATCTGAGATGAAACTCATTTTACTAATAAAAAGCAGTACAAACACCTGCCTTAAGTACAAAAAGCCGATGTCCCACTTCAATGGAAACTCGATGCAGCGTATATGCCAGGAGTTCCCGCTCCCATATGGGTTTTGATTTTGTTTAGAAAAACATTGAGCACAGTTGAGCATTTGTGGGCAAAACAGATCAGGCAGTTCAGGCTTTTTTCAAGTATTTTTTGCCATTGCTCAAGGTAAATTGATAATTCATGGTAGAGAGGAGAAACGTTTTCAACAGCCCTTTGAAACGATCACTGAAGGTGGCTTGGAAATTGGATCCGTATTAAAAGTAAGGCACTGTTGGCATACTAAGGAAGGGTATAGTGAAGAAGAGGCTTCCAGGGCAAAGCACAGCTGGTGAGAGAAATCCATTCTATGGAAGTTCCCTGAGCAACAAGACTTGCAGCCATAGAAACTGCATGGAAGGTGGAGCAGAATGAAGACATTACAGCCAGTTTCTGTGGATGTTACTGCAAGAGATAGGAACACGATGGTACCTCGTCTGGGGCTGATTAGTTGCATATTTCTAGCCCTGGGCCAACAGTCTGTCATCTTTTGTCAAAATTCTGACCTTTGTGTGAACTTTTCTCGTTGTAACTTCATTATAATGCCAAAACACACCTCCATCCCAATACTTACCTGCATCCAAGGTACAACCACTCCTCCTCGAGTCTGCGCTCTGAGATTTTCGTAACTTGTACCTTTAGAAACCAATTGTAATAAAAGGAACTATGACTAGAGTGACTCAAGCTCCATCTGAAAAGTAAAAATTAGTATAAATATGGCTGAGCTAAGAGGGAGCGTTAGGGGAGATGCCATTGAGACAGTGAAGTTACCATCTTGGACAAATCAGAGAAAATACCATTGGGAAGAAGATACCTTCTCTGGCCCTGGGTTCCATGGGTGGACTGAGCTTCCCTTCCTCCTTAGAGACAATTCTTTGGGTAAGAATTAAACTATTCCTAAAGTAAGCTTAGAAATCTCTGTAGAGTTGTTCTAGTTCCATGTGTTTAAAACCAGGCTGAATTATTTGTGACTGATATTTGCATGTGCTTTTGCAGACAGTATGTTATCACAGGCTGCCTAAACCCACTTGTATTACTGTTGCTTTAAGAAATTGCACTAATCATTAAGTTAGCTGTAAAATCTTTTTAACAGGCACGACCAAATTATTTAGGCTCTGGCTATGTGAGTCCATGGAGCATGACTGGACTGCAGGTGCAGGTAGGAGTTCAATATATTGACCATGATTGGACTTACAGCACTGAGTTTGGTATCACTCAGAATTTAAACCTAGCTGTCCCCAGGCCCTCTGACATCTGACGACAAGCTGGAGCACAAAGGGGTTCATTTTGAACCAAATTATTTTACTATCTTGCAACAAGCCCTGGAGTATGTTTTTGCCTCTCTCCACACTGAATATCTTGTTCTTCTGGTTTAAAGAAGATTGACCCACCAGCAACCCCATAGAAAGATGAACATCAGTGCTTGCCTCTGAAATACATTGCAGTTCTGAGGACACACCAAAAAAAGAATATCTTATAAACTTTTGCGTAAGCCTTTTAAAAATGGCTGTTGTATTACACAAGATAGAAGAGGTCTCTGAGCTCTCTGGTTCTGAGTAATTTTTGAACAGCCCATAATGCTGAGATTTAAGCAACGAGAAATGCAGCTACGCTTAAGAACCATGAAAGTTACTTGTGCCAGGACATGCGTAGCTAGCTGATACGAGTGGTGAGATTGCTTTCAGAAGGGTCTTTGTGCTTTTCAGTGCATAAATACTTTTCTGTGGGGAAAAAATTACGTTAAGGGAAGAAGCTATTTCAGAACCTAATTCTGGCTAAAGACACTGTCCTTGACCTTAGATACAGTAAGTCTAGGATTTAGACACAGTGCAGCCAGAAAGTCCCAGAGCCTGATGCAGAGCATAAGTGAAAAGTCTTTGAAGTTCAAGCATGTTGAATTTTGTCTCTCAGGCTAGGCAGAGCTCTGAATGTTTTAGAAGAAAGAAGCAGACCTGACTCAGGAGAAGGTGTCTTCTATCATGAACACTTTCTGTATTCACTGAGCCTCCACCAATCCCATAGTGAAAAGAAAATCCACTGTGCTCCCATAGCTTGTTCCGTTGTCTCCAGCGGCGCCCCACTGTCGGGGCCCCTTGGTCTGCTCTTAGTGCCATGCGACAACTAGCCTGCCCCTTAATTTTTATCTATAAGCTCTAGACTCATTTTTACCCCCTCTATGCAGAGCTCAATACATTCTATTTGCTCTGAAGTTGCAGTTCCACCACCTCACCTGGCTGGCTTGCCTGTCCTGAAATGTGCATAGCCATCCATGACAGCATTGTACTCATGGGAGCTATCCCACCATGTCTCTGTAACTTCAGAGAGATCTCGGCTCCTTGAAATTACAAAGACATGGCTCTGTACAAAGGGATGCACCGAAATCTCTAGTTCTTCCTCTTCAATTCTCATTATATACACACTGGTGTACAGGCACTTCCGAGAGGTAACCAGGCACCCAAATTTCCTTGGATTTCCAAAAGATTCTTGAAGTGGTTGGCCTCGTGATTCTCATTTTAGCTACAGAACATTTGTTGTTCCTTAGGATGGCCTGGCTTAGACTCCAGTTTGATTCAATGGCATGAGCATTACCATTTTGCACCGCACCCCTGGAGTCCTCATGTTTAAAGCCCTTTTCATCAAATAGACCAGCCTGCTGCCAAAGTCTCCCTTGCTGTTCTACACAGATGGATTCCATCCCTTCCCAAGAGCTTATAGTCATCAAAATATGTCCTGTTGTCATGAGAGCCAAAACCCTCATGACAGCATCAATCACATATCCAGAAGCTGATATGGATTATGCATCTATTGCTGGCTGCCCCTTTCCTACAGCTGGCAAATTGGAGGAAAGGATGTCTTGTTTTACTAGTCAAGTTTTGTTATATAATTTCATTTATGGTGAATCTGCAACAGATTAAAACAGTAATAACAGTAATAAAATTCCCAATGAGTTAAAAGAATTTTATTATTTAAAATGTAGAGGAAAACCTAACGTCATGTATTATTTAGGAACACAGATGTTAATGTATAGTTCAAGAGAAGCAGCAGAAATACTTTCACTGTGGGATGCTTTCCATCAAACAAACGAGCAAAACGCTGTGATGCCTTCAAAACTAATTATATTTCCATTTACCCTTTGGACCCCAAAAGACTGATATTTCTTGGGTTTGCAGTGGCATAGCATTCAACAATAACTCTTAATGATGTGATTGTTATAAAATATAACAGGATGTGGTTACTGGCTCTATGCAAATGTCTGGATTTTTCATCCCTAATAAGGTCTCAGGAGACTGCTTTATCTTGAAACAGCATTCTCATGTATGACTTTTCTATTAAGTTTTTTGGAACTTGCACCTAGTGTTGCCAGACTGTCTCATACAATCTTCTGAATTGCTTCATGTTTATTGTAGCAATAGAATTCTTCCAGTGATGAATGAGGCAAACTTTTGCCTGTCATTTACTCTGATGGTCTTGTGCTCAAAATGCACACAGGTCACTTGCAAAGACGTTTTATAACGTGGCTTTGGTTGCGTGCTTTGGCTATTTTATTCTAAGTAAGTAATCTGTTGAAAAATGTCAATAACTTTATTAAATCAGTCAAGATTAGCATTTCTAAAAGGTCTTGATGCTAGGTGGATTTTGAATGACTGATGCTGGATAAATTGCTTTTGAGATATTAGGGTGAGCACTAGACAAGTCCTCAATAGTTTTGTTCAATGAAGTGAATTTATGCTGTCTCCAGCATTCTTGGACACTGGAATACTTCAATGGAAACAAAGAACTACCCTAAAGTAATAATCTTAAAACATTATGATTATATTAATGACTTTCAGTATTTTACTCACACAATTCAAATCAATTTCTTACTGTGGCACCTTAATGAATTTCAGCTTTCATCAAGTTTGTATGCAGTTCAGCACTAAAATGAAGATGGTCTGTCTAGGCATGTAATCAACATGTGGGTTACAAGACTCTTTTATTCTCCATTATTCACTTGAGTATGTTCCTAATTACAGACACTCTGTTTGAGATAATCCAGGGTCTTTGCTAACCCCTACCTTCAACCTTTTGAAATATGAAGAGCATCCATTTAATTTTTTTTCATTAATCTACTCACTCTTTTATGAATCACAGAATCACAGAACATGAGGGATTGGAAGGGACCTCGAAAGATCATCTAGTCCAATCTCCCCACCACAGCAGGATTACCTAGATCAAGTCGCACAGGCGGGTTTTAGATGTCTGCGGAAAAGGAGACTCCACAACCCCTCTGGGCAGCCCATTTCAAAATGTTCTTTGTATAATCTGACAAACTGTTGGTATATCTGATGTGCATGACCGTTGCATCTCAGAAAGTGTATCACACAATTTCTGAAGTAAATCTGAGCCACAGGAACATTTCCTCGTTTAAAAGCTGCTCATATAGTGGAGCAGGTATCACAACACTGAGCTATATCAAACACCAGCAGCTATTATAAATTTAGACAATCTTTGACCAATTGTATTAATCAATTCTGTAAAGGAGATTTAAATGCTGAATTAAGAGTGAAAATGTTCTGCAAAACAAGCTATATTTAAAATAATTTTATAGCAGTCCAGTTTGCTTTAAAATTTTGTGTCCTTAACAAAGAATCTCATTTTTAAGTTCTCACTTTGTATATGAGAAGTTCTGCTCAGAGCAACAATGTCAGGAAGATTACATAAGTCACTGAGAGTGGACCTCATGATGTAGCCTTTAAAATTGTAATAAAGCATCTGTTCTGATAGAACTCTAATAGATTTTGTTGTGTCTGAAGTTCTTTTTGCATCAAAACTGAGAGAATCCTGTGACTGATTTTAATGCGGGTCAGAATATGACCTCCAGTACATTTACAGGTTGTATTACAAAATTTTAGTTTCCTTGAAAGTTGAAAAGATTTTACTTCATCAGCAAACTGCAGTAACATATGACGCTACTATTTCTGTCTTGTTTGACTTATCTTCTCAGAAAAGTCTGAGAAAGGTGGAGCATCCGCTGTGAGATAGACAGAACTGCTGCCTGACATCAGCTGTCTTTTGTGTTCAGTTCTGGGCCCCTCAGTTCAAGGACACAGAACTGCTGGAGACAGTCCACTGCAGAGTCACAAAGGTGATGAAGGTAGTAGAACACCCGCCTTATGAGGAAAGGCTGAGGAGCTGGGCCAGTTTAGCTTGGAGAAAAGGAGACTGAGGGGTGACCTCCTTAATATTGATAAATATGAGAAGGGTGGGTGTCAGGAGGATGGAGCCAGGCTCTGCTCAATGTCATCTAGTGGTAGGATAAAGTGCAATGAGTGTAAGCTGGAACACAAGAGGTTCCACATCAACATCAGAAGGAACTTCTTCCCAGTGAGGGTGACAGAGCACTGGAAGGGGCTGCCCAGGGATGTTGTGGAGTCTCCTTCTCTGGAGACGTTTAAAACCCACCTGGATATGTTCCTGTGTGACTGGATCTAGGGGATCCTGCTGTGGCAGCGGGGACTGGGCTGGATGATCTTTCAGGTCCCTTCTAATGTCCTGCGATGCTGCGGTATAAAAGAACAGAACGAATCCCACCTGAAAGCGAGGCTGGTTAGGCAAGGCTGCAGTCACGTCAAAAACTGATTTGTCACTTGGGCTTTGTTTCAAAACAACCCACCAGCTTACAGACAAGCGGCCTCAGAGTCAGAAATGCCCGCAGCTCGCACAGAAGATGCCAAGTCCCTTCTCAGGAGACAGGTGAAACCCCGTTAGCTGCTGATGCGGTGATGCCTTGCTGCCCCCGTGTGAGGGTAGCCGGAAGGGTAGTGCTGTGAAAATGCCATCGCTGTAGGGTCTGCGCAGGGACCTGCTGTGAGCAGAGTGCAGTCCTTTTGGAATTTCATAGGCTCACTGAACGACCAGGGTCGGAAGGGACCTTAAAGTCCATCTAGTTCCAGCCCCCCTGCACAGGCAGCGACACCTTCACTAGAGCAGGTTACTCAGGGCCCCATCCAACCTGGCCTTCAACACTACCAGGGATGGGGCAGCCACAGCTGCCTTGGGCAACCTGTTCCAGCATCTCAGCACCCTCACAGCAAAGAAATGGTTCCTTGTGTCTGACCCACATGAGGATAGTTCCTAGAACATATGAGCTTAACTTAGCGGAGTTTCCTTCTCTTCCTGCCCTGTTATTAGTCCCCTCTACACCTTTCGTATTGTTTAAACGCCATCAGTGCTGTTAACAGCCCAAACTGCCGCTCCAGCTGTGGTGTTACTCGCACAAGCCAGACTGGGTTTCATTTCTGCTCAGGGAATATATTTAATAACTAGATTTTAGAACGCATTTGTGAGTCCAGAGGAGAGCAACGAGGCTGGGGAAGGGACTGGAGGGAAAGTCTGATGAGGAGAGGCTGAGGGAGCTGGGGGTGTTTAGCCTGGAGGAGACTCAGGGGGGACCTTCTCCCTGTCTCCAACTCCCTGAAGGGAGGCTGTAGTCAGGTGGGGGCCAGGCTCTTCTCCCAGGCAACAGTGCCAGGACCCTCTGAAGAGGGTTAGGTTGGATGTTAGGAAGCCCTTCCTCCTGGAAAGGGTGCTCAGACCCTGGAATGTACTGCCCAGGGCAGTGGTGGAGTCCCTGTCCCTGGAGGTGTTGAAGGACAGCCTGGCTGTGGCACTTAGTGCTGTGATCTGGCTGCTGGCCTAATGTTAGATCCTGGGGTGGGCTGGGTGAGCTCAGATGTCTTTTCCAACCTCAACCATTCTGGGGTTCTGTGATTTTGCAGCAGAGAGAGTGTGAGCACCAAAATCAGAGATATATTGTGATACTTTAAAGTTGAGAGCATAAGAGACACACAGAGAAGTGAGGAGCCTACAGAGCAGTTGTGTATTTAGTTAGATAGTTCCTAACTATCGTAGTCACACAAGAGCTGAAAAAGAAAGGAAGAAGAAATTCTGCATGCACCAGCATAGCTTTGTAAAAGCAGCACCTTCCTTCTGCTTGGGGACTCGCCTTCCTGGCTGCTGCTGGATGCCTCATCTGTTGACCATAAAATATGAGAAGAAATGGTGTCATTGGAAGGTGTGTGAGTAAGAGCTGTAACATGTCCTATTACTCTGAGGATCCTATTACCCTATAGTCCAGGCTTTGCTGAGGGTCTGAGCAGAAAGTAGGCACCAGCCTCTTCCTCTTACAGCTTGAAATACAGGAGCAAAACAAAACCTGGACTGATAATGAGGTCTCAAAGCTTGTAAAGTTTCTCCAGCTGTGCTGTGACAGGAAATACCCAAATCAGGTGCCCAGTCACAGATTCCTTAACCTTAGTTTCCCCTCTATTCAGTTTAAGTGTTGTGTCTTTTATCTTTTCCTTACAAGACCACTGCAGCAGTCTTTTCATCCTTTTGTGATCCATTTAACAAGAGAAAAGTTAGGTTCTTTTATCTTAATACCATTGCCTGTGGCATTCCTCAATCCTCACCCTCCACCAGTGCATTTTCACTTTGCTCCTGATTGCTCTTCTTGTTTAAATGAAATCTCACTGAGCCTGGATATGTTCCTGTGCAACTTGATCTAGGTGATCCTGCTGTGCCTGGGGGATTGGACTGGATGATCTTTTGAGGTCTTTTCCAATCCCTGATGTTCTGTGATTCTGAGCCATATAGCTGGATACCCCCAGAGTCTCTCTCCAGTTTTCTTCGTGATAAGTTCGCAAGTAACTGGCAAGCACTCAGTTACTGCTCACACAGAACAGCTGTATATACACGCAATAGTACACACGCATAAATCATGCATATGGGAGAGTCTGGCTTCAGCTCTCCGTTCAGCATGACAAGCCTTTCCCTGCAACAATTCACTGCTGTTTGTATGTTGATGCTCGCTCTACTTCAGGTGTGGAGAAATACCTCTTCCTTCCACAGACCTGCAGGAAAAATGAGGAGAAATGGGCTGCCTGGAGCTCAGCCGTATCTCTACTCACATGACAAGGTCATCTGTGTGTGCGTGGCTGTGAGAAGCTGCTGGGATAGAACAAGATAAAATCCTGTGGCTGCTTGGATGCAGATAATTCAGATTCTCATTACTAGCAAGTGCAAAGGAGGGCAAGCAAGCTGGCGAAGGGCCCAGAGAATAAATCTTATAAAGAGCAATTGAAGGAGATGGGACTGGTTAGTTTGAAGAAGAGAAGGGTGAGGGGAGACCTCATCGCTCTCTACAGCTACCTGAAGGGACACTGTAGAGGTGGGTGCTGGTCTCTTCTCATAGGTCATTATTGATAGAACAAGAGGGAAGGGCCTCAAGCTGCACCAGGAGAGAGTTAGGCTGGACATCAGGAAAAGTGTTTTCACAGAAAGAGCAGTCAGACACTGGAACAGGCTGCCCAGGGAGGAGGTTGAGTCCCTGTCCCTGGGTGTGTTTAAAAGTTGTTTAGATGTGTTGTTGGGGGATATGGTTTAGCTATTAATTTTGTAGATTAGGGTTGATCGTTGAACTTGATGATCCCAAGTGTCTTTTCCAACCTGGAAGATTCTATGATTCTCTATCTTTTTACCTTTAAGTATGGTTCATGAGTCTGTGTATCGTACACCTATCCAAACATAGACCTGAGCAAGAAGACAATCAATCGTATTGAAAACTGTAGAGAGTAACCCAGATTCACTTAATACATTGATTACCTGTGAAACTTACTCTGTGGGTAATTTCTCAGCAAGAGGTGCTTGGTTGTTTTTTTCTGGGTTTTTTGTTTGTTCTGTTATTACTAGGATTTTTTTTTTAAATCATTTTGCAGGACTGCTGTTGTCTGTTTCAATAATCCTGTGCTTTCTCTTTTGGGTGTATTGTAGCTGCTGCTTTTGTAGACAGACAAGTATCATCCTCCTTTCTCTGTGTTCTGCAGTACTTTCTTTGCTTTGCCTTCCACCAGGCCTTTGTCTGGAAAATTCTGTATCTCTTCTCATTGATACCTCACCTCAGTACACTGTCTGAGAAGAAAATGACGTTGTTTGTCCTCCAGTGCAAGGAAAGGGTTGATCAGACCAAAAGTGTTACTGAGAGTACTGGCGTACTGGGTCCAGTTCTGGAGTGCCCAACATCAGAAGGACATAGAACTCCTGGAACAGGTCCAGAGGAGAGAAACTCTAATGATCAGAGGGCTGGAGCACCCTCCCCTATGAGGACAGGCTGAGCAAGGTGGGGTTGTTCAGCCTGGAGAAGAGCAGGTTCCCAGGAGACCTAGCAGTTTCCCAATCTGTGAAGGAAGGGGGCCACAACAAAGCTGGGGGAGGGCTTTTGACACAGGTGTGTACTGAGAGGATAAGGGAAAGGGTTCCAGGCTTGAAGAGGGGAGATTGAGGTTGGACACAAGGAACAAATTCTTTGCTGTGAGAGTGCTGAGACGCTGGAACAGGTTGCCCAACAGGAGTCATGGCTGCCCCATCCCTGGCAGTGTGTAAGGCCAGGTTGGCTGGGTTCCTGTGTAATCTACTCTAGAGAAAGTGTCGCTGCCTGTGCAGGGGGGTTGGAACTGGATGATCTTTAAGGTCCCTTCCAACCCCGGCCATTCTATGATTCTATAATATTTTTCTAACTTTTTTTAGGAATTGGTTCTGAGGAAATCTGTCTCCGTATCTGGAAACATTTAAAACCTGCCTGGACATGTTCCTGTACGACTTGGTCTAGGTGATCCTGCTCTTGCAAGGGGGATTGGACTAGATGAACTTTCGAGGTTCCTTCCGTTCCCTAATATTCTGTGATTCTGTGAAAGAATACTGAAAAGAGAGAAGTTTGTTATTGCTTAGAAACATTATCATAGTCTGATCATCCAGTATTTATGTTGTCTGGATCGAATAATACACTACTGGCTTGGAAAGTGCTGCTTTTTGCTTTATTCCACAATCAGAGTGTTTTATACCAATCCACCCGTGTCATAAATTACAAACTCAGTGTTCAAGCAATCAGATTTATTATTTCAACTGTACTTCCAACCTGAATAAGACAGTGAATATCTGTGTTCATACTGAGATAGGAAAATGAAGCAGTTGCCTCTCCTTCCTGTGAATCAGCTCTGATTCATCTGAGTGGCTAAAAGAGCGTGATGTTGATGAAATGATGTTCCTGCAAAATAGAAGGTTGTTTTGCTTGAGACATTGATATGAATCTGAGTCCTCTGGTCATTGCTTTCTTTATGTTAACACGGCTAAGATTTTACAAAGGTGCTCACATCTATTTGAAATTCATGAAGTGCCTTTCTGTTTTTTAAAAATACTGGTTTACACTCAGAAGTAGCTACTGTCTTCCAGTCTGGCTTGGCTTTGAGTGTGGTAGGACTGAGGGGTGACCCCATGAATGTTGATAAATGTGTGAAGGGTGGATGTTAGGAGGATGGAGCCAGGCTCTGCTCGGTGCCATCCAATGATAGGACAAGGGGCAGCGGGTTTCAGCTGGAACAGAGGAGGTTCCACATCAATATGAGAAGGAACTTCTTCCCAGTGAGGGTGACAGAGCCCTGGCAGGGGCTGCTCTAGGGGGTTGTGGAGTCTCCTTCTCTGGAGACGTTTAAAACCTTCCTGGACATGTTCCTGTGCGACTTGATCTAGAGGATCCTGGTGTGTTGGGGGGATTGGACTGGATGGTCTTTTGAGGTCCTTTCCAACCACTTCTGCATGGAGCAGAGCCTGACTCCATCCTCCTGACACCTGCCCTTTCTATATTTATCAACATGAATGGGGTGGCCCCTCAGTCTCCTCTTTCCCAAGCTCAAGACCCAAATCCCTCAGCCTTTCCTCAGCAGGGAGATGTTCCACTCCCTTCATCATCTTTGTGGCTCTGTGCTCTCAAGCAGTTCCATGTCCTTCTAGAACAGAAGTAGGATTCAGTTTAGCTCAGGTACAGAAAACCAACCTGATACAAAAAGCAGGGGGAATTCTCTCTTCGCTGTAATGAACACATGGAAATACTAGAGAATGTCTCTTGATAGAACAGTTATTTTTTAATAAAGCAGGGAATAGAATATTGTTTTTTCTGAGATACACAGGAAGGCACAGAGATGCACAAATGAATTCACTAAAGGAAATGAAAAGTAAAACTGTGAGGAACACAAAGACATATTCTGAAAAGGATGATAAAACATCAGAAGAACAAAAGCATGCTAGACACTCTTTAGAAAAGGAAAGGGTTTCTTACAAGTGAATAATAATCTTTCCTGGTTCCCAGCTTCTTATTTTCTGTCTTTTTGTTGATCAGGAAATTCTCTTAAGCCTTGCAGCGTATTTCTTAAATGAGAGGTTGTTTCTTGTACTGTCTGTTCTCACATTCAGACCTGTGCAAGACCTCTTTACAGCTACAAACAACCATTGTTTACCTGTGAGATGTGCACTGGAAAGACACTGAAAGCTGCTTTTCCACCTTTCCTACCCCTCCAGCCTCTTTTATGGTTTTTGTAAGGGATTTTATCAATTCTGAAGAAGGCGGCTGTTTTGGGCTGTTTAGTTTGAGGAAGAGGAGTCTAAGGGGAGACCTCATCGCTCTCTACAACTATCTGAAAGGACATTGAAGAGATGTTGGTGCTGGTCTCTTCTCACAGGTCATTAGTGACAAGACCAGGGGGAAGGGTTCCAAGCTCTGACAGGGGGGGTTTAGATTAGGCATCAGGAAGAAATTCTTCCCGGAGAGAGTGGTCAGGCACTGGAATGGGCTTCCCAGGGTGGTGATTGAGTCCCCACCCCTGTATGAGTTTAAAAGTCGCTCAAAGTAGTGTTGGGGGATCTGGTTTAGGGGTGACCTTGTAGAGTAGTGTTGATGGTTGGACTTGATCCCAAGGATCCTTTCTAAATGGAATGATTCTGTGATTCTATGATTCTATGAAAGGCTCCTGCCTGTGATCTAGGGCAGTTGTATCCTGATGATCTGCTAGGAAATCCACTCAGTCTCCAGGAAAGTATTTCAATGAGTTCCTGATGACAGGGTGTGGAAGTGGGTGGACAAAATATGTTCGAGCTTGATTTATTTTTAAATTTCTATTTAAATCATTCTGTAGCCCCACCGATTCCCCCCAAGAGAGATAAAAATCAATGAGCCACAAACTCCACAGCCCATTGGCAAGTGCCTACCGTTCTTCAAAACTTCAGAACGAGCAGGGTGATTAATACATTTAAATTTACAGCAGAGGAAATATCAGAGATGGCAGATGCTTTCCTCAATTGTGATTTACGTTGAGAATGAAATTAAACCCCTCACCGTAACAATTAGTTGACTGCTTCACTAAATCCACCGCCATCTCTGCCTTTTCTTCTTGTGGAGAACGTGACTGGAAAATGCTTCCAGCTTTCATGACCGGAAGAACTGAGGAGCTGGGGCTTCACTTTCATTTTTCCCTTGTTGTTTTCTTTCTTTCTTTCGTTCTTTCTTTCTTTAATTATTAACGACATTCAGTTGCTTGCTTTGGGTGATGATTTTTGGGATGGGGAACCACTAGGGACTGCTGCTTTAGAAACTGATTAATCTGTAGTCATTAAAACACTTCACAGACACTAGCAAAACTGTCAGTATCTCTTCATTAGCGACAAGATAGGGAGGTTTATATAAGCACAGCTAAACCTCAGCTGTAATATCCTCCTCAGGGTATATTAGCGGTGCAGGATTTTGCAACATTTCAGGACTAATTTCCTGCTTATTCAGATACTTGTTCATCACAGAGAATTTACACAGCTACAGACATCTGTCTTAATAACCCTCAGCATGTTAATACGGGTCTGGAGTACATGAGGTGGTTGTAACTACAGTTAGTCAATTCTCATCATTTTGGAATCATCAGAAGAGAATCCTTCCTGGCTTTGGAAGATTTACTGTGTTCATTTGTTTTTATTCTGTAAATTGAAGAGTGATAATAAAGGAGTGATTTCAAGCCAACACAGCTTGAAGGGAGTAGAGCACCTCCCTGATGAGGAGAGGCTGAGGGAGCTGGGTCTCTTGAGCTTGGAGGAAAGGAGACTGAAGGGTGACCCCATTAATGTTGATAAATATGGAAAGGGTGAGTGTCAGGAGGATGGAGCCAGGCTCTGCTCAGTGGCATCTAATGATAGGGCAAGGGGCAACGGGTGTGAACTGGAACAGAGGAGGTTCCACGTCAGTCTGAGAAGGAACTTCTTCCCACAGGGTGACAGAGCCCTGGAAGGTGCTGCCCAGGGGGGTTTCTCTGTAGACATTTAAAACCTGCCTGGATAGGTTCCTGTGAGACTTGGTCTAGGTGATCCTGCTGTGGCAGAGGGATTGGACTGGATGATCTTTTGCTCTTTCAAGGTCCCTTCGAATCTCTAATGTTCTGTGATAATAAAGCACACGTTGCACTGAATATTGTAAATGAACATGAGGAACATAAGGCTTCCTGCAAGTAGTAAAAATCATTATTAAATGTTGAGAGGTATTACCAGAAGAGGTTAGTGGATACTAAAAACTAATCACTTCACACGTAGGATTTTTTTTTTTAATTAAATCTAAATTAAATTTTTATAAAAACACTTTAAAATATTAAAACATTCTAGTCTTTTTTAAAGCTAAATGCATCTGAAATATCCCAGATGAAGGCCCTTATTCTCAGCAGCATGAAGGCCACTTTAAATTGTTCCTGCATCAATTACAGTGAAGTGTGTTTCAAAGCCCCTATGCATTTGTGAAGAGGTGTAAAGAGGACTTAATGTAAATGAGAGTTCAGTCCTAATCTTTTAGGATGAATTGAACTGATCATTTAGAAATGAGAATAATTAACAAAAACCATACCTTTGCCTTCTTCACGTCAGTCCTTTCATCCCAAACTATGGACCAGCTCCCATTAATTTTACTTATCTGAATAAACATTTCCATGTGAGTATCTCCTTCAGTTTTGGATCTTTAATGTAATTATTTTCTAAAGGGATAGAGGACCTTCCATTTTACTGTTTAATTCTACCAATAATCTGTGAGCAGTGTGGTGATTCCATTTTCAGAGAGCACTTTGCAATCTGAAGGAAAAAATTAGCTCCTCTCCAGTTAAAGCTCCAATGTTTGCCTGGAGCCTTTCAAGCTGTTTGGAACTCCTCCAGTAATTCTCAGAGCCACCCTATAGCACCATTTGGATAGGAAAATCCAGTGTTCTCTTCACTGTCTGCATTGAATTTGATTTAATGATACTCCCTGGTTTTGAGACAAGAAGGGATTTAAGCCCTGGGTTGGGTGTTAGCTGTCTGCTTTTCCTCAGGCATCTTTGCAGTCGATGCAGAAAGACAGATAATGTGACTCACATGTTAAAGGAGTTTAGTTTGGAAGTGCATTTGTGTGCCCATTGATTACTCGAAGCCTTTAAATCCAAGAAAACTGTCGCTTCCTCTGATATCTGAGCCTTCTTCTGAATGTCAGGGTCAAACTTCTGTCATTATTCAGCTAAGTATAGCTGAGGTACAATGTCATCAGTCCTGGAATGAAAGTACATTGTTAATACAATAATGACAAAGTAGTGAGAGACATCAATTAATCAGTAGTTATATAAACACTCCTTTTAGCACAGCCAAGAGTGAATAGACTGGAAAAGCTGTCATTAGAGAAGGAAATATTATTTATATCATATTATACAGTGTTTTTTTCCTGTTCTGAGAGGACCATAAATTAGATAATGTGTTATCACTTTCTGCAGCTACCTGAAGGGACGGTGTGCAGAGGTTGGTGCTGGTCTCACAAGCAATTAGTGATAGAACAAGAGGGAAGGGGTTCAAGTTACAACACGGTAGGTTTAGACTAGATACTAGGAAGAATTTTTTCATAGAAAGGGTGGTAAAGTACTGGAATGGGCTGCCTAGTGAGGTGGTTGAGTGGATGTGTTTAAGGATCATTTGGATGAGGTGTTGAGGGATATGGTTTAGGGGTGAACTTGTAAGGTAGGGCAGATGGTTGGACTTGATGATCCCAGGGGTCTTTTCCAACCAGAGTAATTCTGTGATCCTGTGATTGTAATGGGTATACTGGCTATCCAGTGGTACAACCGGAAATACTCTAATCAAGAAGTTACAGTCCACTAACTGTAACTCCCTGTTATATCCCACTGAATCGACAGAGGGATCATCAAGTCCAACCATCAACCCTATTCTACAAAGTTCACCTTTAAACCAAATTGCTCTACATCACATCTAAATGGTCTTTACGCACATGCAGGGATGGGGACTCAACCACTACCCTGTGGCACTGCCCATTCCGGTGCCTTACCAACAAATTTCCTTTTCTGGAAGGGATAAATCTTCCCCAGCATAGCTGAGAGTACCCAGTTTCAAGTAGCTTTTAGCCCTAAAGTGTTGACACTAGGACTGAATCACTCCTTGGCGACCTGTAGACACATTATTGAGATGAGTATTTTCATACTGCAGAGAAGAGGAAAGCAAGGATTTGGGGATATTTCCTGCTTTATAAACAACAACAGTTTGAAAGACGCTTAGATGTGGCGTTGGGGGATCTAGTTTAGGGGTGAACTTGTAGAGTAGGGGATCTTTTCCAACCTGGATGATTCTATGATTTTGTGTTATCCATTTGGGGTTCATGAGTCTGGACTTCAGAACTGTGACACAGAAGTGTGTAGAGTAAATAAGCAGTTTTCTCTTGCTGAGTTTTGCCTGTGTGTCTCTAGGTAGCTAAAGTTCCTGTCTTTACAAAGTGATGCTAAGCAAACAAAAGACTTTCAATTATAACAATTAGAAACTCCCTCTGGAATCTCCACAGTCAGTTTTTTGCAACACAGGTACTACATTCAGATACAAAATGATGCCTTGCAATTGCAAAGCTCTCTTGTCCCTTTGTTAATGATCCAAATAAGTAATTCAAAGCTTTCTTACTCTGGAACAGAGAGATATTCCCAAATCACCATAATACAGATTCCCACTGAAATTAAGCAGAGATTGCTCTGATTTTTTAGGTTGGGCTTAAACTGAGTGGTATAAAAAGCTCAGGTCACTGACTTTTTTCCCCTGTATCGATGTGTAACTGTGAGATATCTTTGGAGTCATTGTAATTGAAAGCAGGGTGGAACAGACAGCAGTGTCCAGATAGTGTGAGACTGAAGCAAAAATGGAATTGCAGGGGTTTTTCTGTTGGTTTTGGGTGGGGTTTTTTTATTCAAGGTATCATTTCACCATAGGTAGCATCATGAAGGGAGTGGAACATCTCCCTGATGAGGAAAGACTGAGAGAGCCGGGTCTCTTGAGCTTGGAAAAAGGAGACTGAGGGGTGACCCCATGAATGCTTATAAATACTTAGATGTGGTGTTGGGGGATATGGTTTAGGGATGACCTCGTAGAGTAGGTTGGATGGTTGGACTTGATGATTCCAAAGGTCTTTTCAACCCTGAATGATTCTCTGATTCTGTGAAATTCTTGAACCATGGTCAAGCTAGTAGGCACAGACATGATGCATTCCTCTAATGTAATGAAGCGTCTTCCTCTTTTCCCCCTTCTCCACCATAAAAAAAAGAGTCAATAAGCTGAGAAAAATGCTGTGCAGGCTGTTAAACTCCCTAGATATTCAACGTTAGGATATATTAAAGCTGTTTAATCTGGAAACCTAATAAAGGCTGGCACTGCAGGTTAGTCAGGATGTTGGAAGTGACTAGTTTTATGCAGGATGCCATTAGAGGGAAAGCTAATAGAAGCTCAGATTGGTGACATTGTATAATCATTAAACGTAGACCTAATTTGGCTGGTAATTAACCTTGGAATATTATGTTGTGGGCAACTCAGGCAAGGAAAAGAAAAAGACCAATGACTTGCAAAGTGACCGAAAAATGGAGGCAGAGGCATGAGTATAAAAATGTAGGTGAATAATAGTCAAGATGCAGCTGACCAGTTTGGATTGCCTCTTAGAAACCTTTGCCTTTGCTGTTTCTGCTGAAGGAGCGAGCTGCAGAGCCATTATCGTTTGTGCTTTTTATTTCCATTGCCAATTATCCTTAATTATTTGAAACATTTTTCAATGGATAATGACTGCTGAAATGGTAGCGTGCTCATTAAATTGAAGCGCTAGCTAAGAAATAGATTTTGATAAGCGAGGTTATAGGCCTGCATTCTCAAGTGCTCCAGCCTCCGTTCATTTCAAATCTGTCTTTGCACAACATTTTCTGAGATATGTTTATTTAGTTAGCTATTTTTCTAGGAGAAAGGAGCAGGAGGCTCCTTGCTGAAAGCCGGCATAATTAGTATAAAAAGGTGCCTGATGTGCTTGGAATTGTTAGTAGCTAAGGAATAAACATGGACAAACATAGTTTCTTGAGGGATGGGTGATCACAGAATCAGAGCATCACACAACATTAGGGATTGGAAGGGACCTCAAAAGATCATCCAGTCCAATCCCCCTGCCACAGCAGGATCCCCTAGATCAAGTCACACAAAAACATGTCCAGGTGAGTTTTAAATGCCTCCAGAGAACGAGACTCCACAATCCCCTGGGCAGCCCCTTCCAGTGCTCTGTCACCCTCACTGGGAAGAACTTTCTTCTCATATTGATGTGGAACCTCCTATGTTCCAGCTTACACCCATTGCCCCTTGTCCTGTCATTAGATGCCACCAAACAGAACCTGGCTCCATCCTCCTGATACCTGCCCTTTCCATATTTATAAAAATTAATGGGGTCTCCCCTCTGTCTCCTTTTTCCAAGCTCAAGAGATTCAGCTCCCTTAGCCTTTCCTCATCAGGGAGATGCTCCACTCCATCATCTCTGTGGCTCTGTGCTGGACTGTCTCCAGCAGTTCTGTGTCCTTCTGGAACTGAAGGGCCCAGAACTGGACACACTATTCCAGATGTGGTCTCACCAGGGCAGAGTAGGGGGGAGGAGAACCTCTCTGGATCTGCTAACCACTCCCCTTTGCTGGCATATTGCTGGCTCATGGCCATCCTGCTGTCCACTAGGACCCCCAGGTCCCTTTTTCCTACACTGCTCTCCAATAGGTCAGTCCCCAACCTATACTGGTACCTGGAGAAGAACGCAGTGACAAAGCATAGCTATGAGATATCACTACTAACGACAATAAAACCCTTTAATTCTCAACCTCAAAGTCATCTTTCTTATGCCTGGAGGGCACAATGTGATACAAACACACTCAGCTCTTAGACAACCTACAAACACAGACCTTATATATTTACTCATGGGAGCTCCGTCCTCTGCGGTGGAATTTGGTGGTTCATGTAAGGTCATCAACAGTTCAACCACAATCTCTGGTAAGTTATTATGAAATAAATTGTCAATTTGCTAAAAAAGGAAAAAATAGTGTGTTAATAACAATAAAATACTTTAGCTACATACAACACAGTATTTCTTTTCCTTCTGGAAAAACAGATAAACAAATTTTTCCTGTCTGGATTCTCAAATGGTTGACTTATCCAGGACATGCAAATAATTCAGACATTAAGCCTTATCTGTGGTGTCACGGGGAGAAGAGTTTACTTTTCTGCAGTACTTGGGAACTCAGGGTTTGTATGAATTTAAGACACTCACTGTACAACTCAGGGTTGTATAATGAACAAAAAAAAGTATTGTTATTATATTTCTAAAACCATTACACTTCAAGTCTACTGTCTGTCTGAAAGTCCGTACTGAATAACCACTTGAAAACCTTGGGACAAAAATCTGGCTAGCTTGGCTTTACTGAAATCACAGTTTTGTATCTATAAACTTCAGCCCTCTTCGTTTTTACAGAGTACATGAGAGTCTCCTTCAGGTCTGTCAAACGCCACAGATCTCAAGTGACACAGTTAAGATAGGTACCTGCTTTCCTAGGCAGTCTTCATCCTTGAGCATGTCATAGACTCTAGAAGCCGTATCAATTTCCTCTGCGACTTCAATTGTTCCGTGGCTTTGGTAGGCAAAATACGGGAGGATATTCACGAGTATCTTTGGAAAACAGTCCGCTAAAACCTGCCTCCAGTCTTTTTCAATCTTGCTGGCAAGTGATTTCACATCGTCAAACTGACTTCTGATCACCAGATGTGGAACCAAAACTTTGTAACATGACCTGTGTGTCGTAAATACATTTACAGAAGTTACTTGAACTAGATTTTTAAAGAAACCTCAAGGTTAATATAACAAACACCAATCCTGTACCACATACAATTATTGGGATTCATTATTATTGTTATTCTTTTATTAATAATTGTTCAGCTAATGCTATACAAAAAACCATCTTATCAGAATAATACAAGGTAATCAGAATACATTTTAGAAGCTCTCAATACAGAATCACAAAATGGATCGGGTTGGAAGAGACCTTAAGGATCATCTAGTTCTAACTTCCCTGCCATGGGCAGGGACACCACTCACTAGACCAGGCTGCTCACAGGGCCATCCCACATCCTTGAATGCTCGCAAGGACAGGACATCCGCAACTTCTTTGGGCAACCCGTTCCACTGTTTCACCAGCCTCACAAAGAAGAACATCTTTACATCAAATCTAAATCTACTTTCAGTTTAAAACTGTTACCCCTCATCCTATCACTCCCTGATAAAGGGTCCCTCTCCAGCCTTCCCGTTGGCCCCATAAGGCACTGGAAGGCTGCTCTAAGGTCTCCCTGGAGCCTCCTCTTCTCCACGCCAAACAACCTCAACTTTCTCAGCCTGTCCTCATAGGGAGGTGCTTCAACCCTCCAATCATTTGCATGGCCCTGGATTTACTCGAGCTGGTCCATGTGTTGTAATCCTGACGAATCAGTACATTTAGAAATCTGAAACCCTGTGTCATAATCATGAATAAACCTAAATAAACTCCTTTGCATAGAGCAAACTTACCTGTAGAACTCCTCAAGGCTAGCGTAGTTGAGAAGAACATAAGGAAAAGCAGAGAGGCTATATCCACTGTCATTTATTTTCAGCCACTCCATCACCAAATAGTCTAAGTGTGATGTCATGAAGTCTTCTATACTTTTATAGCCAAAAATGTCAGACACTTTTTTCAAAACCTGTGCATTAAATAAGATTACAGAAATGGTATGTACAGGATACTACGGCAAACTGACAGTACTACACCTCCATGTCCCCTCTTTCCATGGACATTAGTGTAACTCAGTTTGTACTTAGCATAAGCAACTGTTTTTATTATCTGTGTGGCTGTACCTCAGAAGACTGTAATCAATGAACAACAACTACTCCATATAAGGTGCTATGCAAAGAAAACCAGTCAGTTTGTATTTTTGTGGGGTAAAGACTGTGTGTAAAAACAAAAGGCACTGAATAGAAAGAAAGATAAAAAGGAGAGAACGGCTGCACTAAAAAAATGACTGGCATGAGAAGCAGCAGTAGCAACAGCAATTATTTCCGTGTGCCCTTGTGAACTTCAAATACCATGCCAGCTTCCAACAATTTCACACATTTTCCGCACTGGAAAACTCACTTCCACTGGGTAGAAAGACGTTTTTTTAAATGAAACCTGCAATCTTCAACACATAAAAATCTCTTTGTATCAGCTCTGTGCTTTTAACATACAAACTGAGTTAAAATTGCCTTCTGCGATGCCATTAGTTCTATGCAGGTCATTACTAATAAATTCGTTCAGATATTTAAGCCCCACATTGTTCAAAATTTAACAACTTTCAATATTGACAAAGACATTTTGTACTATCTTAATGTTATCCAAAGCTTAATTCATAATCCAAATATAAAAGTGAATGTTATACTTGCCTTTTTCACAAGGTGAGGTTCTAAGCCGTTCTCTTTCACAGACTGGCAAATAGCAAACAAAGCTTGCTTCTCACAGACTGGGCTGCAGCACAGAACCATGGTTATAAGCATCAGCAAAACTGCTTTTCCATTACACTGCTTGTCCAAAAGATCTTCAGGACTTGCATCACCTCTGACCTTCAGAAAGAAATAATGAAGAACTTGAACAAATAGTCTGTTAAAGCAATCTCCTAATTAAAAAATGAACATAAATAATTCCAGATCAAGGGCACTGACATAAATATCGTTGAAAATGTTGCTTTTATTTAATTCAATTCCTTAAAAATTACTTCCTGCTCCACTCCTCAAGCACTTGAAGTTGCTGCCTCCGGCATGCCAGCACATGTGCTGATACCTCATCAAGTCCCAACCCAGTACCAGCAGTTTAAACAAAGGCAATGCACCTACAGAGAAATGAGGAGGCATTGACAAGTCTCCTTTTTGCTCCTCCCTGATGCATACAGGGAAGAGCTGCCTCATAATTCAAACCTGGTTCTTGCCCTGTTAAGTGTGGTGTTGACAAGTGATGAATACTGAGTAACAGGAACAAGAAACTGCAATGGAAGGGCAGAAGCACATGGACAACAGCAAGCTGAGGTGACAGAACAAGAAGCTGAGGCCCCAGAGAAACGAGATCAGATGACAAAGAGCAGGAGGTGATAGTACAAAGAGATTAAATGAGCTGACAGAGAGCAGTGAGGTCAATCTACAGAACAGCAAGCAAGAGACACGCAATGTGGCAGGGATGCCACGCGGACAGATGATAAAGTGACAGGAAAAAAATGGCTAATGTAGATGATGTCAACTAGCACGGCAGCATGGAAGGAAGAAGAATGAGATACACTCACTCTAACAGGAATATTAACAGCTAAAGAAACTATACTGTAATATACACCATTGTGTATTGCTGTTTGCAGTGACTCCAGTGACTGTTTCCAGACACTGCACCACTACAACTTTTCCTTCATGTGAAGTTTCTTTTCAATAGTTAATTTTTTAAGAATATTAGAGAATCACAGAACATTAGGGATTGGAAGGGACCTCAAAAGATCATCTAGTCCAATCCCTCTGCCAGAGCAGGATCAC
>JAOXOE010000001.1:108840323-108851515 GCA_028565055.1 Phoeniculus purpureus
ACTTACCCTTGTTATAGTTCATTAAATTTCTCCCTGCCCAGCTCTCCAGCCTGTCCAGGTCCCACTGAATGGCAGCAGAGTCTGGTAGACTCCAGCACTGTCATCAGCAAAATTGCTAACAGTGCAGTCTAAGGGTTTGAGAAGTTTCTGGAGAACTGTATCCTGTGAGAGAGACCCCATGCTGGGGCAAGGGAAGAATATGAGGAGACCTCCTTCTGAGGAGGAAGGACTGGCAGAGGTGTCATCGCAGCCTCCATTCCTCTATGCCACAGGTGGGGAGGAGGCAGAGAATTCAGGAGTAAAGTTAAGCCGAGGAAGAATGGAAGGATGAGGAGACGATGTTTTAAGATTTAGTTTTTATTTTCTCATGCTGTTTTGGATTAATTGGTAGTAAACTTATTTTCCCCAAATTGGATCTGTCTTGCCCTTGATTGTAATCACTGAGTGATCTCTCTCTGTCCTTAATCCATAATCCTTTTGTTCTCTTTTCTCTCCCTGTCCAGTTGAGGAGGGGGAGAGACAGAGAAGCTTGGTGATCTGCTCTAACCTTCAGCCAGTGTCAAGCCACCACAACAGCTGCAGAACTCATTAGAGAGGAAGAAATTAAGCCACAGTCAGAAATCTTTGATCCACACTCAAGTGCCTTTGTGACATCAACTTCACACTCAGCTACATCTTCCAGGGAGGATCAGAAAGTGTCACAGGGTAAATGGAACTCTTGCTAGAAATATTTGGTGGTTTGGCTGCATGATAGCTGTTTACAAAATAAAATTAGTTAGTTACTGACTTCAGGAAATATCATAAAAACCTGCAAATATTCAGATATATGTGAATGAAAGCAGTGAATTTCCTTCAGCCTTCCTTGGTGCTTTGAAAACATTCCGGTCAATTTGATTAGTGGCTAAAAATGTTTATGGAAAGAATTTTTAAGCCCATTTTAGAAGGTATTCATGGAAAGCAAAATTTTATCTCAAAAACACAGTCATCTTGCTGAGTGTTAATTTGTGTTTGTCTGATTTGTTTCAGTCGCATATCTCTCCTGTTTATCCACTCTTCTGTTTCTCTTTCCGTTTCCTCTGCTATGCCAGGGCTGGAAAAATCTAACACTTTATTTGTTCGCTTCACACCTTGTGTGTTTCCCTCTGAACGGAGGGCTCCTTTCTTGAGCAGCAGTGACCACAAACCACTATCATAAAGCAAACTTGGGGCTCTGCAATATAAAACCACTCCCTGCAATACTTAAGTTCCTTTGAAAACCATCCTCTGCCGTATGTTTATAAACACTGTCCAGCTGTAACACGCTCAGAGATTCTTGGAGCCCGTCTGAATCTAGCAAAGATATAAGAATACTCTGTGCTGAGGTGAAGTCCAGTGCCATTTTAAACAGTTCCTGGGGATCCTCAGACACTATTTGTTCTTTCTGTGTTGGCAGTTGTTAGGCAGCGTTGGGAATTGAGGCATACCAGTGAACTATTCTCACTGGTCTTCAATGAGATTCATCTTTTTAAATAGTTATATGAAAATTGTCTGCTTTATAACAGAACAAACAGTCCAACTGTGCAGTTTGAAAGACCACAATTTAAATTTAATGACATTCCTGCCATCACATAAGCAGATTAGCATCATGTTGCCAATCCCCTTGCTTTGTAAATGACCAAGAGAGAAGATCCAGACCTCTCATTGCAAGAAAACAGATCCTTTTTTACCTAAAGGAAAAGAAATCAGTGGTGGCGATAGTGTTCATCACCATTTACACATGTGGGTTTTGTAAGCACTTCCTACACCTAGCACTGCTCTGCTGCTCTTGGTTAATACCCAGTGTCACCATCCCCTACATATACTTTTCATGTAATTAAAACTCAGATCACTATTATCTTCAAAGTCCTTCTGCTCAAACAGTTCTTTTCCTCGTTTCAAACATTCCTGGTCTAACGCATGGATGTGTAATGCTCTGAGTTGTATTATTCCGTTACCAGATGCCACGTGACAATTATTACATTAAAATATAATCCTGAACACCTTACTCTAAAATCCAAAGTCTGAACCACAGTTTAAAATTGTTATTTTATTCCCTGTCCCAACCCCCAGTATTTATAATGGAAATTCACAGCACTTTTACACAGGCCCTTTAAATGCCTGACAGGTATGTGGGAACTTGTCAAATGCCAAGTGTCAAGTACTCCTGGCCGGGACACTTAGGTGTGATCCATGTGGACAAGATTCAGTCATAGGAAATACCCAGTGAGAGAATTTCAAAACACGAGTTGGAGAAAACGAAGTGGTGTGTGGACGAGCTGAATTCCAGAGTAAATTATATCCTGTGGAGTGTTGTCCAGCTCAAGTTGCAAGTACCTCAAAGTCAAAATTTTGTAGACTCATAGAATCATTAAGGTTGGGAAAGCATCATAGAATCACAGACTGGTTTGGGTTGGGAGGGACCTCAGAGATCATCCAGTTTGGACCCATGGCAGGGACACCCAGAACAGGTTGCTCAGAGCCCCGTCCAACCTGGCCTTGAATATTTCCAAGGATGGAGCAGCCACAACTTACCTGGGCCTCAGCACCCTCACAGGGAGGAATTTCTTCCTCAGATCTAGTCTAAATCTCCCTTCTATTAGCTTGAAACCATCCCCCTTGTCCTATCACTAGAGTCACAGAATCACCCTGGTTGGAAAAGACTCCAGGGATCGAGTCCAAACATCTACCCTACCTTACAAGTTCACCCCTAAACCAGATCCTTCAACACCTCTTCCAAGCGACCTTTAAACACACCCATGGATGGCGACTCAACCATCTCCCTGGGAAGCCCATTTCAGTGCCTGAACCACCCTTTGTGTGAAAAAATTCCTCCTACTATCAAGTCTAAACCTACTCTGTCATAACTCTTGTTCTATAACTAATTGCTTGTAAGAAGAGACCAGCACCAACCTCTCCACAACATCCCTTCAGGTAGTTGTAGAGAGTGATGAAGTCTCCTCTCAGCCTCCTCTTCCTCAAACTAAACAGCCCCAGCTCTCTCAGTCTTTCCTTGTAAGATTTGTTCCCCAGGCCCCTCACCAGTTTAGTTGCCCTCCTCTGCACCTGCTCCAGCACCTCCACATCTCTCTTGTATTGAGGTGCCCAAAACTAGACACAGTACTCAAGATGTGGAGTCACCAGTGCTGAATATAGGGGGACAATAACCTCCCTACTCCTGCTGCCCACACTATTTCTAATACAAGCCAGGATGCCATTGGCCTTCTTGGCCACCTGGGCACACTGCTGGCTCATATTCATCTTCTTGTCAATTAGAACCCTCAGGTCCCTCTTTGCCACATGGCTCTCCAGCCACACCTCCCCAGGTCCATAGCACTGCAGGGGGTTGATGTGGCCCAAGTGCAGGACCTGGCACTTGGCCTTATTGAAGCTCCTGCCATTAACATTGGCCCATCACTCCAATCTGTCCAAGTCTCTCTGAAGAGCCTCCCTACCCTGTGGCAGATGAACACTCCCTCCTAACTTGGTGTCATCTGCAAACTCACTAATGATACACTCTCTGTCCTTATCGAGATCATCAGTAAAGATATTAAACAGATGCTGGTCCCAACACCAAGCCCTGAGGCACAGCACTTTGACAGGCCACCAGCAGGATTTAACTCCATTAACCACCACTCTATGAGGCCAGTTGTTTAACCAGTGTTTGATCCAGCAGACTGTGTGCTCGTCCAAGCCATGAGCAGCCAGTTTATCAAGGAGAATTCCATGGGGAACAGCGTCAAAGGCTTTTCGAAAGTCCAGGTAAACAATATCCACAGCCTTTCCCTTGTGCAATAGTTGGGTCACCCTATCATAGAAGTGGATCAGGTTCATCAGGCAGGACCTGCCTTCAATCACAGAACAGTAGGGATAGGAAGGGAGCTCCGAAAGATCATCTAGTCCAATCCCCCTGCCGCAGCAGGATCACCTAGACCAAGCCACACAGGAACATGGCCAGGCGGGTTTTAAACATCTCCAGAGAAGATGACTCCACAACCCCCCTGGGCAGCCTGTTCCAGTGCTCCGTCACCCTCACTGGGAAGAAGTTCCTTCTCATATTGATGTGGAACCTTCTGTGTTCCAGCTCACACCCACTGCCCCTTGTCCTGTCATTAGATGACACTGAGCAGAGCCTGGCTCCATCCTCCTGACACCCACCCTTCACATATTTATAAAAGTTAATGAGGTCACCCCTAAGTCTCCTTTTCTCCCAAGCTAAAGAGACCCAGCTCCCTCACATACAACTCAAAAGCAATAAAAGAACACAACTGATCAAAGAAACCTAATAGCTCCAATTTGCTTTGAAAGAAAAGCAGAGCTCTTAAAGAAAAAGAAATGCAGTAGTCTTAAAGCCAGGAATCAAATTTCACTGCAGAGCCTCTGGAAGCACTGAGTCACCCCGGAATTCCACAAGAGGATGTCAATAATCCACCAGTTAGTGAAGAATATGAAAGGCCAGGCAACAATAACGAACCTGCACCTGGTTATATAACTAACAGTGAATGAGTCAGAGGGCAGCATTTCTGTTTGGATATTACCAGCAGAAATACTAGTCTCCTCTCAAGCATCAGAACTATTTAAAACACAACAATTACAATGCCCAAAGTGCTCTGCTGCCTCCTCACCTCTGTGCAACACAGGAGCACTCACCTTCTGAAGACTCCTTCCACGCCACTAATGCCCATTCCGTCCACAATGTCCCTGGTTAATCTAAATGGAACGGTCTCTGGTGTGGGAAGAATTTTACCTTGCTCAAACGCAACCCCTAAAAGAAAGGATAAGAAATGTACTTAAAAATGTTAAAGGAAAATGAAGGTTCTCTTGCCTGTCCCACTTACCCAGATCTATGTGCACTAGCTCTGCTGTTTGTTCATCTATCAAGATATTCTGAACGTGTCTGTCTCCAAGTCCAAGAATGTAGCCGACTAAAACAAAAAGAGATGAAACCTTATCAATACACCACAAAACCCAGGGAAAACTGAAGAAAGAGATGTGACCTGTAAAGTCACTGAGACCCATCACTTCAGCGCTTTACTGTCCTTAAGTGTAGAAAACCACCAAGCTAAAGCTCCCTCGGTGCAGTTCATGCCAGTTCTTGTTCTTCTATTAGCTGAGTGAAGCATCTCTCTTATGAGGAAAGGCTGAGGGAGCTGGGTCTCTCTAGCTTCGAAAACAGGAGACTGAGGGGTGACCATCCACTGCCATCATCTATCCACCTGGTTATGCCCTCATAAAAGGCTATGAGGTTGGTCAAGCATGACTTCCCCTTTGGTGAAGACCTGCTGACTGTCCCTAATGACCCTCCTGTCCTTGATGTGCCTAGAAACAGCATCAAGGATAAATTATTCCACCGCCCTTCCTGGGATGCCATCACCTCTGAAATGGTATCAACTCTGCTGAGATCAATAAAAGCCAGTCAGTCATGCAGTGAAGTACCTATAGAGGACGTAGCCACGCTGCGAGTGTACGCCAATCGCTTTTCAAACCACACTGCTGGATCCAGGAATTTTTCCATGCAGAAATAACGAAACACAGGCTGAAAGTTGTCGCAGACGTCCATGAAGATCTTGTATTTCTCATCAGAATGTTTCTTTTGTGCATTCTTTAAAGAAATAAGAGATGTTTTCACTGTCATCGATTGGAATTTACTTCTTCCTTACCAGCACAGCTACATCAAGTAACAGCTAAACCTCTTTGCAGTTTTCTAAACATACGGTGAGATGGTTTGTGGAATGAAACTAAACAGAAAGTCCCAACATTTATCAGTTCCATGGCACCAGACATATTCACTGTTATGTACTAAAGGTACAGAGCATAATTCTCCTTAATTTCCACCCTGCTCCTCGTAAGGGATATGATTTCTTCTCCCCCTCTACTCTGCCCTGGTGAAATCGCATCTGGAATATTGTCTCCAGTTCTGAGCACCTCAGCTCAAGAAGGACATGGAGCTGCTGGAGAGCGTTCCGTGCAGAGCCACACACGTATGACAAAGAGAGCGGAGCATCTCCCTGATGAGGAAAGGCTGAAGGAGCTGGGTCTCTTTAGCTTGGTGAAAAGGAGACCAAGGGGTGGCCTCATTAATGTTTATAAATATGTGAAGGGTGGGTGTCAGGAGGGTGGAGCCAGGCTCTGCTCTGTGTCATCTACAGATAGGACAGGGGGCAATGGGTGTAAGGTGGAACATAGGAGGTTCCACATCAATATGAGAAGGGGAACTTCTTCACAGTGAGGGTGACAGAGCACTGGAAGGGGCTGCCCAGGGGGGTTGTGGAGTTTCCATCTCTGGAGACGTTTAAAACCCGCCTGGATGTGTTCCTGTGCGCCTTGATCTAGGTGTGGCAGGGGGAATTGGACTAGCTGATCTTTTGAGGTCCCTTCCAATCAATGATGTTCTGTGTTTCTGTGACTCAGCTTTGGATTTTTGAATTATTTTGACTCACCATCATTATTTTCAGACACTGATTACTGCAGTAGTCTTTTGGCCTGTATCGCTTGTGAGCTCCCTCTTCCACATTGACAAGAAACTCCCCGATGGGAGTTGTTCCTGAGCACCACTCAAGGACACCACTTCTCTGAGAAAGGGGAACCACCTGTAAAAACAAAACCAGTTGCAGCATGAGGGAGGGCTATACATAACCTGGGAGTAAAACCTGCCTGGATATGTTCCCGTGTGGTTTGATCTAGGTAGTCCTGCTGTGGTAGAGGGATTCATCTAAATGATCTTTCAAAGTCCCTTCCAACCCCTAACGTTCTGTGATTCTGTGACACACACGCAAGTAGTAAAACGTGTGCTGCAGGTCATATCTGGGTTTGTTTAAAAGGAAAAGAGACTAAACCGTAGAGCTGACCAGTGTACGTTCTCAATACACATCAGGCTTGTCTGAGACTGCTTCCCACCCTAGAGAAGAGCTTCTCCCTTCCTAACAGTTACCTCAACTGTTGCTGCAGACAGCGTTGGCCAGAATGAACCATCTGATGTCCTCAGAGAAACAGCGACTGCCTGTTTCCTTCAACTTTCTCCTCTTCTGGAAGTTTGTCTCATTATTCAACCCTCATTCTTTCTTACCCTGCCCTCGAGTCTTCACTGAATATTATTCCAAATATGTGACCAACATCACTTGTGAATTCTTAAAGCTATGCCAGTAATTTAGAAAAGGTCCTCGTCAGCCTCTGGAGCGCACAAGGACTTCTACTTGGAGAGCATTTCTTCAGAGGTCACCTCTGCAGCTCCTTTTGCAAACCCAGGCACGTAAAGAGGCAACAAATAGGGAAGGTCCCGGTTCAAGCATGTTTTTGCATTCACAGTACGAATTTATTGCTGGATTCCCTATTCCAACAAAAACAGGTTTGCAATACAAATTTGTGTATGTGTGGAGTTTCTGGATCCAACCGCAAGGAACCCCGAAAGGCCAGAACTAAGGAACACTGCAAGAATAAAATTAATGAGGATCCATAAACAAACAATTTGCTCAAGCTTAACGACTTGCAAGTTACAGTTCAAGGACACTTCTTCATGGTGAGAGTGACAGAGCACTGGAACAGGCTGCCCAGTGGGGTTGTCAACTCTCCTTCTCTGGATCCAGGTGATCCTGCTGTGGAAGGGGGATTGGACTAAATGATCTTTTGAGGTCCCCCCCAGTCCCTAATGTTCTGTGACTCTGTGAACACATTTTTATCAGCAGCATTTACTCCTCTGCCACAGCAGTGGTTCAGGATTACCTTGTATCTTCGGATAGTTAATTTTCTCTTCCGCGTTTCAGTGTTCTGCTGGAGCAATGTATTGCACATCTGGAAAACCTGCTGCATAACAGCATCTTGTCTCAGGTCATCACGTCCCTTCAGCGTGAACAGAAAGAGCAGTTAAACTTCTCACTCAGCATCTAGTAAGTGTCCCTGCCCATGGTGGGGTGGGTTGGAACTGGATGATCAGGTGGTCCCTTCCAACCCAGAGTGATTCTGATTCTGTAACTTCTCCAGTGAAGTGATCCTGCTGTGGCAGGGGGATTGGACTAGATATCTTTCAGGGTCCCTTCCAATCCCTAATGATTCTATGAAGTCACTTTTCCACAATAATTATGTGGAACAAGATTTAATTAACATGTTTTCCTCTGTATTTGGTTTTCTAGAAAGGGCTCAGCTGCCTAAGCAGAACCATCATTAAACTGAAATCATCATCTTTTACTTTCTTTTGGAGAAATGTTAGTTGAATGAAGTTTCAATCAACCTACAAACGTTGTGGTACCCTTTTAAAATCCAGATGTTTCGTTCAGTGCATCTAGCACTCAGCACACAGCTGAAGCAGCATCAGCTGGTCCTGCAGTTCTGCAGGATTTGATGCAGATCTAGCAATTCATGTTTTGTTTAAAGCCTTCAAACTGCCCTACGTTTATCAGCAAAACACATCTGGTCCAGCAGCTGCTGGAAAATACATCTTTTGAGGAGTGACTGAAGGAGCTGGGGCTGTTTAGCTTGAAGAGGCAGCTAAGGGGAGACCTCATCGCTCTCTACAACTGCCTGAAAGGATGCTGGAGAGAGGTTGGTGCTGGTCACTTCTTGCAAGCAATTAGTGATAGAACTAGAGGGAATGGCCTCAAGCTGCACCAGGGGATGTTTAGACTGGACATTAGGAAAATTTTATGCACATAAAGAGTAGTCAGACACTGGAACAGGCTGCCCAGGGAGGTGGTTGAGGCACCATGTCTGGATGTGTTTAAAGGTTGTTTAGATGTGGTACTGGAGGATATAGTGTAGGTGTGAATTTGTTAGACTAAGGCTGGACTCGATAATCCCAAGGGTCTTTTCCAATCTGAATCATTTTATGTTCATATTCAAAACAAGAAAGTATTAAATCAACCCAGGTTAGAGAGAAACAAACAGATTTTGGAGATTTGTGCTGCCACGTGTGTGGTTTTGATTGTCTCTTTTAACTTTTTCAATTCCTGAACTGAGAAAACCAACACTGAACATGAGTTGGTACAGAACCTGGTACAGAGGCAATGCATGAGAAAACTGACAGAGGAACTTAAAAATATTCCTGCACACCAACAACCCGAGATTACAACTGTCATTGCAACTGACAGAACCTACCTTAACCAACTGCCTCCTTTCTTTACCGTCTGATCCTACACAATCGATTATTTTAGGCAGATTCAGGCCTCCTGCTAAGCGGAATTCCGGCTTGAAAGACCTTATTGTTACTAGGTTTTCATATTGTCCTGTGGGATCCACCTGAAATTATAATTTAAGTTCAAAATTAATATAAAAGCTACCTCCGTTTCACTCAGAGAAAGTGTTTGCAAAGCTTGTTAGCAGACTATGTGCTAAATATTAAGACACAGTGTTGCATAATCTACCTGGATAATACCCACAAATTCCACAAAAATATGCTGAGCAAAGGGGTGAGTTTGATTCCTTCTTGGTTCACCTTGTTGGCGCAGGGGACACGGTGCTGATGAAAAAAGCTCTGACACAATTTCAGCCTGTCCCAACGACCATTCTCCCAATAAAATGTTCATTATGAAAGAGGTGATTGACATTCCCATAGCCTCTCTGTGAGGGAGCTGGGTCTCTTTAGCTTGGAGAAACGAAGACTGAGGAGTGACCTCATGAATGTTGATAAATATGTGAAGGGTGGGTGTCAGGAGGGTGGAGCCAGGCTCTGCTCAGTGCCATTCCTATCCCTAATGATTCTATGATAGGACAAGGGGCAATGGGTGTGAGCTGGAACAGAGGAGGTTCCACATCAATATGAGAAGGAACTTCTTCGCAGTGAGGGTGACAGAGCACTGGAATGGGCTGCCCAGGGGGGTTGTGGAGTCTCCTTCTCTGGAGATACTTCAAACCTACCTGGACTGTTCCTGTGTGACTTGGTCTAAGTGATCCTGCTGTGGCAGGGAGATTGGACTAGATGATCTTTTGATGTCCCTTCCAATCCCCAATATTCTGTGACACTGTGATTTAGGTAGCTCATACTGCTTTTGATAAATCAAAGCCCAGACAGCGGTAAGTGAGGCAACGGTAAAGCCATCTTCATACAATAAACCACAACGAGCCATTGGCCAGCAAATCTAAGACTTGGATCAAGGTCTTTTAAAACCTAAGGAACCCAAATCACCCTACATCTCTCACCTGACAGGAAAGTACCTGGGCAGGCTTACATGTACAGATCAGGGGAATCTGTCACAGAGATACATGCCCTGGCTGCTATAACAAAAACCTGAAGTTGATTTATTTCAACTTGAATCACCTTAATTTCCATGGTAGGAACAACAACATCCTCCAAGTTCTTCAGTTTAGTAATTGGCTGGTCAGCAGGAATACTTATTCCTTCTGTAATGAAATAGAATTAACATTTTTAAATTCACAACTACAAACATATATTGAAGTTCACAGCAAACAGTGTTGAAAATTACAGCCTTTAACTTCAAGAACATAAAACACATCTTCAGTATTTAAACCAAATTTGTTTCAACACTTACTTCTCTGAGCTTTCCATGGAGTAGCATCTAGATTTGCTAACGTGATGTAAGCATCACAAAGTGCCTCAATGTCTCTCACCATATGAGCTCTCCTCCTTCTTACAATGTTGATTATATTGCTGGCAGCCTCCATCCTGTCCTAAAACCCCAAAGGAATACAAATATCAGAGCTTGCTAACTACATCTGGTAAGATGCATCGTAACATGCAGTGACATTAAGTACAACTGAGATACAGCCTATGAAAGCAGCAAAAATTGGAGTAACTGCTCTTTGTGATATGAACAGAAATAATTTGAAGACAAGGTCAGTGTTGCCTAATCGGAGATAAGTAAAATATCACTTGGGATGAAGAGGTGCAGGTAAAGTGTAAACATACCTGGATGCATTCCCTGTATGGCCTACCCTAGATGATCCTGCTTTGGCAGTGAGGTTGGACTAGATGATCTCTAGAGGTCCCTTCCAACCCCTAACACTGTGATTCTATGAAAATGCTTACAAAAATTCATCAGAAAAAGGGACTTTTGGGTGCTCCTCTACCATCTTCCAAGGTTTATAACTATGTGAAGGGTGGGTGTCAGGAGGATGGAGCCAGGCTCTGCTCAGTGGCATCCAATGATAGGACAATGGGTGTGAGCTGGAACAGAGGAGGTTCCACATCAATATGAGAAGGAACTTCTTCACGGTGAGGGTGACAGAGC
>JAOXOE010000001.1:108872840-108884850 GCA_028565055.1 Phoeniculus purpureus
CAGCTCACACCCATTGCCCCTTGTCCTATCATTAGATGACACTGAGCAGAGCCTGGCTCCATCCTCCTGACTCCCACCCTTCACATATTTATAAACACTAATGAAGTCACTCCTCAGTCTTCATTTCTCCAGGCTAAAGAGACCCAGCTCCCTCAGCTTTTTCTCATCAGGGAGTTGTTCTACTCCCTTCATAATCTTTGTGACTCAGCGCTGGACTCCCTGCAGCAGTTCTGTGTCCTTGTTGAACTGAGGGCTCCAGAACTGGACACAATATCCCAGATGTGGTCTCACCATTAGACATAGAAGTGATAGAGATTCACAGGTCAGCAGTGCAGTGATGTTCTAAGATGCAGAGTGAAGGTGTACCACTGAACCAAAAGAGGGAAGCGTTGGTTTTCTGGGCACTGGTTTCTGTCATCTCTAACCTTTTCTCACTGACAAAGTAAGGGATATAAACGGAGTAAAGACCTGAGCTTGTTTTATGTAACTGTTCTTGCAAATTCCCTGCCCTGCTGTGGTTTTCATCCAGTGCTTTTGGTGCTGCAATCCTTTCTGCCTTGTCTCCTCAGACACTTTGATCCATTGAGTAAATAGGAGCCTGCTTATCCTTCACCCGGTGCAGTTCCTCGTGCTTGGTGGTTGCTGTGTATGTGTTTTCTCGTGAGGTTTGTGGTAACAGTCCTTTAGGGCCAAATCCTGCTTCTGCTGGAATGAAGAGGAATCATTATTTCTGCTTTGGCAAAAGTGGGATTGAGCCCTCAGTCCGCTGCAGACAGCAGAGATGTCTCCAGATGTCCTGTTTGGCAACCCAGTTTCTCCTACCTTACGCATCTGTCTTCTGCTTTGTAGTCAGGATGAAGATGGTGCAGCAAATGCCTTTCCTCTTACAGTAGCAATTAAAGCTCCTTATTATCCTAACAGGAAGTGGTGGTGGGAGGCTACAGCTCTTTTCACAGTATTTATGATAACCCACATGAAAGTCTAGTACAGACAAACATTTGGGCTGACTTTCCCCTGGAGACGTCTTTGTAAGAAACCCTGAGACATCCTTGTGCCAATGAGGAAGAGATGTTTTTGAAAACAGTGGAAGGGAATTGCTCCCGAGTGATTCATTAGTTTAGATGCTGTGTAGGATAATAGATGGGAAAAGGTAACGAGGTGTAGCCTGTGAGGTCATGCAGAATTGCTGCCTGCTCCGGTTTGTGGAGCAGTCCCATGTAGGTTATCCCAGGCATGCAGCTGCCTGCAGCAGCTTACAGGTCCTTTTCCCAGACACCATGACGTTGTCTCCTCTCAGAACGAAGTGGCTGTAGGAGAAGAGAGGACGAAGGATGGATGGAGCAGACAGGGAAGCTGGGTTAGTACACTTGGTTTAGAGGCATCAGGTGTTTTGACACTCCTACGGAGCAGTGTCTCAATATGTAATTTGCAATCCAAGTAACAATAGCACTGCCTCAGAGGCAAGTTCATTGCAGTGTGGACCGCAGATACCATCTGCTGCTGTAATTGTTTCTCCAGACGAGCTCCCCTTCTGGTTCACAACTGTCGTTCATTAGTGCCATGAGGGGGCACGCAGACTTGACAGAGCAGGTATATAGGGAAATGATGTGGTTTGGCAGCGCTAAGTGTTTAATACCCATGCGATGTTGTAATTACACACGGTGTGTCATACTACCGTGAGTCGGTACTCGCATATGGGGTTCAGGAGATGGGCCTGCATGTGTGTGTAAGTACAGAGTCACACACTGACCAAACAGTGGGGTTGGAAGGCACTTCTGAAGATGATCAGGTCCAGCTCTTCTGCTGGAGCTGGATCCCCTAGAGAAGATCACAAATACTCACAGGCAGTTTAAAGGGTTTATTGCATGACCACACCGTTCAGAAGCAGCATGCTCACAGATAAGGACCACAGGTAACGCCAGGCATGTGCCAGTAAAGACTTTAAATATCGATGTCCGAGTTTGCATGGGAGTTTTAATGCCTTTTCCAAAGAATGGCAGGTTCAGGCGATGCCTGATGTGGTCAGTGTTGCAGTAACTGGGGGGGGGGGCTTGCATTTTGCCGTCTATATGGAGTGCGCGGATGTGAATTGAATAGACACCGGGGCACAGACCCTGCACGTCCCCCCGCCCCTCTCGCAGCGGGTCGGTGACCTCCCCCGGGGACAAGCACGGGGGTGGCGGCAGCCTGGCTGCAGTCCCGGCCGCGGCCGCTGGGCGGCGCTGTGACACCTCCCCGCTGCCGCCGCCGCCGCCGCCTGTCCTCGTGCCGGGCGCGGGAGCCGCCCGCACGCTGCGCGTTGCGGAGCAGAGCCCGAGCGGTGCCGGGGGACACGGTCCGTGCTCTGGGGACCCTGCTGCGGACCTGTGCTCCGCGAAACACCCCACACCCGGCCATGTGAGCACTCGGTCGGCCCAGAGCCTCAGATCCCCCCTTGCCCAGCCCGCAGGACGGAGGGGGGGTCACGGCTCTGGGCCGTGGCTGCCGGACCCTTCTCCAAACGTCTCCAAAACCCCCTTGGGCAGCCCCTTCCAGTGCTCTGTCACCCTCACAGGGAAGAAGTTCCTTCTCCTATTGATGTGGAACCTCCTGTGTTCTAGTTTACCCCCACTGCCCCTTGTGCTGTCACTAGATGACACTGAGAAGAGCCTTCCAGAGGGAAGCACTGACCTTTCCAGCCGATGTATTCCATTTCATACTTCTTTTGTGCAGCAATGTGGTCTCAGACAATGAGAGATTTTGGTTAAATTGATGACTGTGATAATTTTATGTCCTCTGAGAACATCAATGTTAAACATGAGGTTAAACACTGCTGAAGGTGGAGGATTCACCCGGAAGCCGCACTCAGACATTGGTGTCACGTCTCCAGGTGGTGCTCAGTCTTCTGCTGCCATCAGAATCAGCAGGGCTGTGGATTTGCTGCTGTTTACAGCTGCACTTTAGGCACTTGGTGTAATGTAATTGGAAAACAAGTCGTTTTGCAGGTCCACTGCACTGTTCTGACTCTTTCGCGGCTGTACTTTGTTCTTCTGTGTCCAGATAAGCAATTCATCCCTGTGACCTCTTAGTGTAAAAGCTGAATGTGCTGCTGAATGACTTCTCCAGTTGCAGCCCCATGTGTGCAGCTTTTTCAGGCTCCGCCTCTGCGTGGCAGAACATTCATATTCATTATTGGTTGTTTCCATATTGCATATTAAGCACAGGCAGAATCACCATGCAGGAAAGAAAGAGGAAAATGCAATACACTTGTTGAACGTGCTACGTGAATACCTGTGAGCTGAATTCACTATTTATTCTTCTCTTTTGCATAGAAAATGTATGGGGGCCTCCATGAGCCTGCTCTTGAAAAGCAGAATATTGTTATTGCTTCTGCTCAAATGAGTGAATAAATATTTCAATAATTGCTTTGTTGGAGTAGGATTAAGTCTAATTTGATTATCAGCTGAACTCAATCTTACCTTCAGTTAGTTTTATGCTGCTTATGAATGGTTAGCTCGTTTTTGCAAGGATGTACTTCTTCAAGGCAAAAGCATATGAGACAACCATGTAACCTAGCTGCATAATGGAGAATTCTGCTGTCACTAAAACTTCTATGTGGTTGCTGCATCCTTTAAAAAAACATTATATGTGGAATACACTGAAAACACTTAAATTAATCACAGAGTTCTTAATATAATCTTAATATCTACATTGGGTTACAATAGCGTTGTGTTTTTCTTTTCCTTTCTAGCAAACTTCGGAAGACAAAGAAGTCTGAATCAGGGCTGCAGGGAGTGACTGGAGAATGGTTTGAAGAAATACAGAGAAAAAAGTTTCAGAATTACATTGATGTCAATAGAATGCTAAAACCACCACTGGAGCACCAGCTAAGGAAGAGCAAAACCACCAGTGAGTCGCCTTTTTCCATTTCCTTATCTACATGATTATCTTCATGAAATGAGTATCTTAGAGCATTTCAGAGTAGCTAAGGTTGTTCAGAAATTGCATTGAGTTTCTTTTCGTGTCAAAGTGTAACCAAAAATATGTTTCAAAAATTACTTTATTTAAGCAGCTTCTGTTAAAAGTGCAGCTGGGATTCACAATAGAAAATCCCTGATAGTCTTACTCCATAGTTAGAATCATAGAGGGGCCCAGGCTAGAAGACGATTGGAAGATCATCTTCATGGGAAAGGCAGTCTGGATGAGATTATGCAGCACCCAGTCCAGTCACACCTTGTAAACCTCGGTGATGGGGACTCCACCACATCCCTGGGAGGTTGTTCCAGTGACCAGTAGTCCTCACTGTAAAAAATTCTTTCTTAATCGCGATGAAGGTGCTGTAATTATAGTAAACATAGTAGTGGTTTCCCAATGAAAGCAGCAGTGTTTACTGTGGACAAAAACTGATTCGGTTTTACCTTGTTTACTTAAAGAAGCAGGAGGCACCTAATTGTCATTTGCAATAAGCAGGTTTGGGTGAGGGAGGTTTGACTGTGCCGGTGGAAGACTTTTCCTCATAGCACTGGGCTAAAGGCATGCGGTGCTGATTACCAGGGCAGGTGACAAAGCCTGGAAAGTTGGGCTGATCAGGAAGCAGCTTCTGGAGATCTCATTTGACAGGTTCTGTTGCCCATCCAAAAGGAATGTGCACGAGAAACACAGTGTCTCTGTACCGAGCCTGGCATTGTCCAGATAGTTTTCATGCATAAGAGCTGCTCTTACTCCACTCACATCTCTGTGTGGTTTTTGTTGAGCTCTTCCTACCTGTGCTTCATAGCAACTGGAAGCAGAGTCACGTGTTTCAAAAGAAAATGAAACCCTAAAGATGTTCCTGAAACTCCAGACACACGTAGAGACACAAGATCTCTGTCTTTCCTGGAGGTTTTCCCCCAACATTCCGTCTAGTCCACAGCTATCTACTAGTTTTTCTCTTTCAGAGATGGTCTAGTTGATGTGTTAGCTCAGCTAAACTCTGTGTACTGCTCTCTCGTATTTAACTTTGAAAGCTGCTGTTTCTATTTCAGATCTGAAGAAGGGGTTGTGTGCCTCCGAGGCTTGTCTGGTATTTCCAACTGTAGAAGTTGGTTTAATAGAAGTTACTGCTTCTGCCTGAAAGCCTTGCACTGTCTACGTCCTTAGACCATCCTGGCTACTGCAGAGTGCTATTAGGACTCTCCTGATGTCACCTTCATTGTCAAGTCAAACAATGCCATCAAGAAGTTAGGCTCTGGAAGGGGTAAAGGATGCAGAATTTTGTAATATGTAGTGATTGTTGCTGAAGTGAAAGCTGTGTGCTACACACAGGATTTAATCTGCATGACACAAATTGTTCACTTCCTTTGGGACTAGGTCATCAGGTCCAGTCATCAGATAAGCTGTTTGCAGGCTGTTGTGTTCTTTCAGACGTGATGCTATAACTGGAAAAGACAAATATGCAGATTCCCCAGTAAAGTCTTATGTCCTGTGGATATTTGCAAAGCAGACCTTGCAGCTTCTTTCCCTAGCCTATGAGCAATACTCATCCTTTCCTTCACAACAATTGCCAGGTGCTTTTACAGGCAGACAGGGTTCGTGTTCCATTTGAAGAAAATAAATCATTACCTTACCAAAGAAACCATTTGTGATATCGTAAACTTAAAATACAGTTCTGATACGGAGTTTGTAGGAAAAAAAAAAGGCACTCCAGTGGCCATGGGAATCCCATCACAGAATGCTGGGTGATACAAAAGACACCTTGGTCTGAGTTACTGTTATGTAGTTACGCTACAGTATCACACAGTGTCATAGTACATTAGGGATTGGAAGTGACCTCAAAAGATCATAGGATCATAGGATGTTAGGGGTTGGAAGGGACCCAAAGAGATCATCTAGTCCAGTTCCCCTGCTACTGCGGGATCACCTAGATCAAGTCGCACAAGAACACGTCCAGGTGGCTTTTAAACGCCTCCAGAGAAGGAGATTCCACAACCCCCCTGGGCAGCGCCTTTGAGTGTTGTCATGCTCACTGTGAAGAAGTTCCTTCTCATATTCTCAACGCCTGCTTTGCCTGTGTTTTAAAACAGTTCGGTTTTTCAAATGGTTGAGTACTGACAATCTGAAAATCAGCCTCATTTGTCTCATGTGCATCATCTAAACCAAGTAACACTTTCTGAAACCTATTTATCTTTCGCTGTCAATAACAGTGGATTTTCTTGGCATAAAAGGTAAGCAAAACAATTCTTGAAGACATAACTTTTAATGTTTATTTTGATAGTGTATTTAGTATGAACCTGAAACCAATTCAATTCTTGTAATATTTTTAGATCATAAAGAAGTAAAAATGTCATCCCGCACCAATCCTCAAGCACAGAAGAACACTTTAGCCTCTTTTCTGGGGTTCAGATCACCTTTTGCCTGGCTTTTCTCCTTCAGAAAACAAAGGAAGAACCAGACTCAGAAGCAACCACGGTGAGCTATAATCAGAATACACCTCACGTCAGCCTCAAAAGAATTGTTCTGTGTTTTGCTTGGGAGACTTTGTTAAAATTATTTTCTGGTCTCTTGCATTTCACCTCACTGGGATTTTACTTGATCATGCAATGAGAGATTATCTGTTCTGCCTCAGAAGAATAAGGACTAAGTGGCAAGTAGTAGGAAAAGTCTGTTGGCTACATCTGCATTGCTCAGATTTTGCATAAAGGCTGTGAGTGTGTGAAAGCCTCTAGACTTACCAGCAGCTGCATCCTATTTAATTCCCCCCTGAGAGGACAAGGTGTAAGGCACATGGGGATCTGGTGCCCTATGGCTGTGATATAACAGGAAAGAGTGGCTTTCCCAGGCCATGGCAGGCAGTACAGGCCCCAGGCAGCTCTGCTCCATCAGTTCCCACCGTTTCCAGCCCAGAGGCAACTTAGAAGCAGACCAGCAGCGTCAGCTCCAGCTGGGCAAACAGGGCGGCTCTCCAGAGCTTTTGTCCTTTGTGCTTCACCAGGGCTTCGGTTTCAACTGGATCTAGACCAAAGATGTTCTCATACGCAGCGCTGGAGCTGCTGTTGGAAGAGCATCCGTTTCTAGTGTCATCTGCAGGGTCAGAGCTGCAGTTCAGAGGGAACAGGCATGGGAGGAGGGGATTGTTTCAGCTTGACTGTTGTCTCCTAACTTTTGTCCTGTATGGTCCTGTGTGTCAGCAACACCTGAGCGAAGTGTTGTTACTTTTGAGTGTGTTCTAGGGTAGTGCTTGGGTCTGGCAGTCATGGGCAGAGGTGCTGTGAGTATGAACCTGCAAGATCTTTGGCACAAAGAGCTGGTTTTCACTCTGTAAGTCTCAGGCTGCTGTTCTGCGAGTCTCAGGCTGCTGTGCTGATCTGTGCCTGGGGCTGCTGGGTGGCATGATGCTGGAACAAGGAACAGCTGTAAAACACAATGACAGGGAACTCAAGCCTCTAAAGAAGTTATGATTAGGCTGATCTGTAGGTTTTGTAGTGCAACAGCTTGCCATTGTGGAGTGTTTGTATCAAAGCAAGAGATTTAAGGAGCGGTTTAAATAGAGGCGGGGAGGTTGCCTTTGTGGATGTTTACTGGTAACACAGCTACGCAGCACCGAGAGAAATAATTGCAGAGTTTTAACATTGCATCACGTCACAGAACATTAGGGACTGGAAGGGACCTTGAAAGATCATCTAGTCCAATCCCCCTGCCAGAGCAGGACCACCCAGACCAAGTCTACACTGTCCTTTTCCTTGTGACGTGGTAACGCCCCTTACGCTGGGACATGCAGGGAAACACCAACACGGAACTGCAGAACAAAGGGTCACTGATATAAATGAGAGTCAGATTTCAAGGGGTTTATCCTGCTGTGCAGTGAAGCAGCTGAAGCACAGAGCGAAGGCCGGTGCTGTAGAGTCTAAGCACTGAAATGATTTCTTCATAAGACAGAAAGATTAACTGTGCCTGCTCATTGCATCAGCTGTCCCAAGATGCGTCTATCTGGCTTTTCCACAGAAAATCTGTCCTATCTCAGGCTCAGGTGCCTTTGATTTCTTACCGAGCGCAGCTTGAAAAATAAACAAGTCAATCCTGACGTGTAACTGAGCTGATTGCCACATCTGCTGGTCACGCCTCTCTGTCGAAAACTTCCCCCACCCTCTTCTAGGTGTTGCCGTGGCATGTGGTTTGCTTTATGCATAGACAAAGCGCTGAAACAGGCTGCCTCTCACCGGGTAGAGTTATTTTGGAGAACTACTTTAACACAATAGCAGCAGCCCTGTAAATCCTGTAAGTAAGCTTGCCTGGCAGAAGCTTTGAAAGAGCTAAATCCTAATGGCTGTTTAGAGGGTCCTTTCTCTACTGGAGAGACAGTTTCATCAGCTGCGTTGGAGTTTTGCTGTGAGAATAAATGATGGATGCTGCAGAGAAGGGACGATGCAGAAGATGCTAATAAAAGGTTTGTACCTGTAGTCTGAAGACAGAGAAATGTTTGCTCGCTTTGGGTTCAAAGGTGTTTGTTGTGCTTGAATTCATCCTTAGTCTTAATGTGTAAATGTGATTCGTACAGGAAAAGAAATGTTGTTTAACTGTGTTTTCAGCATGTTGGAGTTACGTGTTTGTTGCTTAGCTGCCGCCTTGTGCAGAACCGATAAGAATAGTGTAGAAGAAAACTGATTACACTGACAGTAGACAACTCAGAGGTGGCCAGGGGAAGGCAGGTGCCTCAGTCAGACTGATTCGCAGCAGGTTTGAGTTCTCAGGTTTGTGTTATCGTTACCAGTATTGATAGCTGAAAGTAGAGTTGTTGTCGTTCAATCTTTCATTCGGTTGCCATAAACTTATCTTCTTTAAGATTATAAAATAGAACCTTGTGTTTTCCACAGCGACTGCTGTTCTTCTCACAGCAGGTATTTCTGAACCCAGCGACTGCTGTTCTTCTCACAGCAGGTATTTCTGAACCCAGTGACTGGTGTTCTTCTCACGGCAAATAGTTCTGTACCTGAGCACTGTTCAGGAATAACAGATCATGTTTACAAGGACGTGTGCATGGTGCGTGAAGAACAATGTAAACACTGCTCAGTGTCCTTCAACAAGAAGGAAAACTGATTACTTTTTCCTAAGTTTAAACATTATTCCTCTGTAACTCTAAAGTGCTGGAAAACTTTTAAGAGAGCTCAGAAAAAACTAATGGGGCCGTTCTTGTGAAGCAGCGGGATCGGTACAGGGAAAAGATTAAAATAACCTTGGCAGAGAGGAAAACAAAGCAGGATGCAGTGACCAGTTACTTCTGAAAGAACAGTGACAACAAAGGCACAGAGGGATTTAGAACAGCGCCAGAGGCACAAATGGAAATTCCATTTTTGACTAGACTATCAGAAGACTTTTCTGAGTAACATGTCTAGCGCATGTGGCTTCACTGCAGGGAACAATTAATGCAACACCAAGCACAGCAACAAGCAGGGAGAGCTGCGGATCGGCTTTGCACAGTAAGGCTCAAAAAGAGAGCTTCTGACAGAGCTTTTAGGTGTTTGTTCTGTGCATTATTAGAATAAGGTAACTCACTGAGCCACAGGCTTTCGTCGAAGCTGGTTTGCAGGAAATAATGGTAAAAATTCCGACACATGTTTCATTCTTAATTTGTTGTAGGAGCATTAAAACGTAGTGGATATTATTTTAGTTTAAAGGAAGAGCTACGTATGCCACTGAGTCCTGGATCTGGAAACTTCATTCACAAGGAGCAGCTACCCCCTGAATGGTTGTTTATATCCAGCGCCACACAGAAAGTTAAGACCTTCAGTTTCAGATTGTCTGGCTGGATCCTGAGCCCACTGAGGTCAACAGGCTTGTTTCCTTTGGTCTCAGTTGGACCCCCCATGTCAGAGAGGAATCCTGGTTTTTACAGTTCACAATTACAGAAGCAAAAACAAATTGCAGCTTTCAAGTGTTCTTCCCTGCCTGCAAGCACATTGCAAACAAATGACAAAGCACTCGAGGAGGAAAGGCTGGGCCACAAAGAACCTGCCAACAAGCCGGTTTGTACTTGCTGCTGAGGCACAATAAAGTCTAGCTGAGCACAGGAAGGTTTTAAGAGTGTAAGAACAAGGTCTTCCCAAAAGAGTTTGGGACAAACAGGACTGAGCAGAACTGCCTTTCCTTACTTCACTTTCTCTCAAGAATTAACTTCCTGGGAAAAAAAAGTGTTCCAGAGACAAGGAAGGACTGTCAGTGAGCACAAGCTGAGCAACATTTCCTTCAGGGCTTTTGAAGCGACTGGCTTTGCTTAGTTCTGAAATAAGGATCTGCAGATTCAAATACACTCAGTGAAGTCAAATCCCATTCTTGTTTCCTTAGTTTATTTTGTATTCGTGTGTCTGCAAGTTACAGAGTATCTTTTACTTCCAGGGCTTCTCATCTTGTTCTGACCACTGTGTTAGTCACAGACTCAATCTGCCAAGCCTCTGCAGTCCTATATATCTTAGGAGCAGATGAGCCTTCTACCATGTGTTAGAAATTGGTAAATAAAGGTTGTATGAGGTAGCACCAAGCTCCAAAGTCCACACCAAAAGCATTCTGCTGCCTCTCCTGTGCAGTGGCAGAGCACAGTTCTGTCTCTGAGCAAAGTGAAATGGAAGAGAAAACCAGTAGAGTTGCAAAACAGATTTAGGAGCTGGCTGTTTGTAGTACCTGCTAAATTATTGTTGTTTGGAAAAGGAAGTAATCCCATCTTATCGCAGTGCTGGAGTGGAATAATTACTTCAAGGCTGTTGCAGACACTGAGATATCAGGAGGCTGAGTTCATCCTTGTCTGTGCAGCTGTGACATTTGCAAGCTGACATGGCTTGCAACTTAAAGGAACATTTATAGAAGCACAGAATCATTGATGTTGGAAGACACTTCCAAGATCATCAAATCCAATCCTCAACCCAACCACACCGTGCCCACTACACCAGGGTTCCTAGTTACAGATCTGCATGTTTTTTGAACACCTCCGGGTGACTTCACCACTGCCCTGGGCAGCCTGTTCTAATACCTGACCACTCTTCCAGTGAGGAAGTTTTTCCTAATGTCCAATCTAAACCTCCTGTGGCACAGCTTAAGGCCATTTCCTCTTGTCCTATTGCCAGTGACTTGGGAGAAGAGAGTGACCTCCACGTCTCTACAACCTCCTTTCAGGTAGTTGTAAAGAGCAGTAAGGTCTCTCCTCAACCTCCTTTTCTACAGATTAAACAATCCCAGGTCCCTCAGTCGCTCCTCGTAAGACCTGTCCTCCAGGCCCTTCACTAACCTTGATGCCCTTCTTTGGACACTTTACAGCACCTCAATGTCCTTCTTGTATTGAGGTGCCCAAAACTGAAGCCAGTATTCGAGGTGATTTCCCCAGCCTTCTTTTGTTAGCAGTGTCTTTTGCAGGGCAAGATGGATTCTTCCTGGAGCAGTCTCTTTTTTCAGGTGCTTCTCAATAGCTGTTAAACTGCTGGATATTTGCTAGCTGATGAAATTACATCATGTTCTTTTCAAAGCCAACATTTAAATCCTTCTGCCTACAGATATGACGGTTCTGCTAGCCCAGCTTCGAAAGTGGAGGAAATGGCAACGGTAAGTGACTTACCAACTTACTGTCTGCATGCTCTAAGCCACAGGTCTTTCCAGAGTCAGTCCCCTTTGTTTAGCTGTTGGCATAACACCTGTTCAAGTACGATACTTGCAGTTCTTGTTCTAAACACCAACTAAAACGTCTGTGTTGTGACACTATTGGATGCTGTAGCTTACTCAGTGAACTGTGGAAATCTAGAGCTCTCCTAGCTAAGCCCTGAGTCCAGCTCTGCTCAGGTTTCATGGAATCACAGAACACTAGGGATTGGAAGGGACCTGAAAAGCTCATCTAGTCCAGTCCCCCCACCACAGTAGGATCACCTAGACCAGGAACACCTGCACAGGAACATGTCCTGGCAGGTTTTAAATGTCTCCAGAGAAGGAGACTCCACAATCCCCTGGGCAGCCCGTTCCAGTGCTCTGTCACCCTCACTGTGAAGAAGTTCCTTCTCATATTTATGTGGAACCTCCT
>JAOXOE010000001.1:108884950-108901616 GCA_028565055.1 Phoeniculus purpureus
GCTGCCCAGGGTGGTGGTTGAGTCCCCATCCCTGGATGAGTTTAAAAGTCGCTTAGATGTGGTGTTGGGGGATCTGGATTAGGGGTGACCTTGTAGAGTGGGGTTGATGGTTGGACTGGATGATCCCAGGGGTGTTCTCCATCCTGAATGATTATATGGTTCTATGATTCTAAGACAGACACCTGCAGGGCTTGCAGCAGTCACCTTTCCTACAGTGATTTGTTGTTTTCCTCCCATTTTTGCCATAAATGCCAACGATGTCTTCACAGATGGAGCTACCTTTGTATTTTAAAAAGAGCTTCTTTGGAGCCACGTGAATGCAAGAGGTAGTTGAGCACTTGGGGTTTTTAACTTTAAAAAAAAAGGACGAACACCAGGCTGACAGCTTCTGTACTTGGATGTTCATTTGATCACCATCTCCTGATTATGGGAGGTGAACTGTGCTGACAGACTTGGAGATGAGTATGGAGCCCCCGTATACTAATAGTAAGTCTAAAGGACGGAAAGGACTTGCAGGGAGGTTGGAGGGGAAAATGGAGATGGAGCATCCATATTACACACATCCACTGGAAGCACCTCAGCAGCCAGGGGGAACTCAGAGAGGAGCAAGTGAGGTGTTTAGTGCTGTAGGTGCCCAGAGCTGGGAAGATACCCACATAGCGCTTGTAGCTGTACACCCTATACCTACTTATACGCGTGTGTGTGTGTGTGTGTGTGTGTATAATCACACATCTGTGTGAACTCAGCTATCTACCTACATTCCTAAAGAGAATCACAGAATGCTGGAAAGGTCCTCCAGGATCATCAAGTCCAACCTTCAAACCTTCATAGAATCATCATGGCTGGAAAGGACCTCCAGCATCATCAGGTTCAGCCCTCATCCCAACAGCTCCCTAAGCCCTAGACCATGGCCTCAAGGGCTGTAGCTACTTAGTTTTTAAACCCCTCCAGGGATGGGGACTCCAGCAGCTCCCTGGGCAGCCTGTTCCAGCACCCAACCACTGTCTCAGTAAAGAGCTTCTTCCTCAGATCCAATCTAAACCTCCCCTGATGCAACTTGAGGTCATTTCCCTTCATCCTAGCATCAAGAATTTGGGAGAAGAGCCCAGCACCAGCCTTGCTACAACCTCCTTTTAGAGAGCAATAAGGTCTACTCTCAGCAGTCTCTTCTCTAAATAAGTATAGAGGAGTCTAGTTACTTCACAGGGTCTGTTCTCCAGCCCTCTCCCCAGCCTTGTTGCCCTTCTCTAACACCACTCCAGCCCCTCAATGTCCTTCTGGCTCCATCCTCCTGACACCCACCCTTCACATATCGATCAACATTCATGGGGTCACCCCTCAGGCTCCTTTTTCCAAGCTCAAGAGTCCCAGCTCCCTCAGACTTTCCTCGGCAGGGAGGTGCTCCTCTCCCTTCACCGTCTCTGTGGCTCTGGGCTGGGCTCTCTCCAGCAGCTCTGTGTCCTCCTGGAACTGAGAGGCCCAGAACTGGACAGAAGATTCCAGATGTGGATAGTTGTGGGCTGGATGTCTACATGTGCATAGTTTACACTCTGTGTGCATACGCGGGAACTCCATGTTCATGCACAGGTCTCCAGGAATGAGTCACTTAGACTCCATCTGAATGGGACTTTATAGGAAAGTCAGTTCAAATAACTACGCTGAGCAGTGGGTTGCAGCAGGATCCCTCAGAACTGCGCTGTTTTCTCTCTTGTTGCAGCCTGTAAGATGACTACAGTAACCTCTTCAAGTGGAAATACAGAAATGATCAGTGCCAGAAGAACAGCTTCACGTGATGTTTCTGATATTGTCAACCTCTTCAATTATTCTACAGATGCAGTTTTTGGAAGGATTGATGTCACGTACCTTTTGTAAGTAGCAGTATTTTAGGGACATAATGTATCACAGAATCACTGAGGCTGGAAAAGCCCTCTGAGCTCATCCAGCCCAGCCCAGGACCTAACACAGTGGCCATACCAGGGCACTAAGAGCCACAGCCAGGCTGTCCTTCAACACCTCCAGGGATGGGGACTCCACCACTGCCCTGGGCAGCCCATTCCAGGCTCTGATCCCCCTTTCCATGAGGAAGGGCTTCCTGACATCCAAGCTAACCCTCCCCTGGCAGCTTTAGGCTCTGCCCTCTCGTCCTGGTGCTGGTTGCCTGGGAGAAGAGCCTGATCCTCACCTGAGTATGACTTCCCTTCAGGGAGTTGGAGAGAGGGAGAAGGTCCTCTCCTGAGTCTCCTCTTCTCCAGGCTAAACACCCCCAGCTCCTTCAGCCTCTCCTTATCAGCCTTTCTCTCCGGTCCCTTCTCCAGCCTCATTGCTCCTCTGGACCTGCTCCAGCCCCTCAATCTCTTTCTTGAAGTGAGTGGCCCAGCACAGCCCCCAGTACTCAAGGGGAGGCCTCCCCAGTTCCCAGTACAGGGGGCAGAATGACATCCCTAGTGCTTTGGGACAGCTCAGCTTCCAGAAGGACGTTCCTGCCTGAGGAGCTTCCAGACGAGGTGCAAGTGCAAGTCCTGACTGACTGCCGTGTTGGGAAGGGAAGAGCTCACCTGCCTGCTCGTGTTCGGAAAACTGACGTGTCGCTGCCTTTCTGCTCTCAACAAAATACAAACCGTTGGGTTTAGCTTGGTCCGAGGATTCTTTATCCCAAGAGTGGAGGGATGGGGGTCATTGCCCCTGGCTCCCAAGTTTACCCAGCGAGTGCTCAGGGCCAAGGGCTCCATTCAGACTCCCCCAGAACTTTGGGTCTTCTCTTGTGTCAAAAGCACCGAAGACACTGAGTTTTGCAATCTCTTAATTTTATTTCTAATTTTATTTGCTTGAAACTAAGAACAGTCAATGGTCGAATCGATCCGGCTGAGTGACTGCAACTGGCAAAGGTGCTGGGTGAATCTTTTGGGGACTTCACTCTGGCAACAAACCGCGACACCATCGAGCGGTAACGGCAGCAGAGTAAATGTTTACTGAGAAGTCAAATCCTGTCGTTAGTTGCAGGTCTGTTTTCAGCGCTGTTTATCACTGCTCCCTGGTTTCTGGTTGTGTCAGGGACAAGTGTGAAGAGCAGCCATGTACAGGCTGTGCCAGAGCATTCGTAAAACCAAGCCTTGGCACAGGGAGGGTGGCACTGGTAGGAGTGGTCATTAACTGGAGATGCCCACTGCAAAGCTGCCCCATTCCTCTCCATCTGTGCAGCTGATCCAGCGGCATGGGTGAGGTTCTGCTGTGCCACCATCCATGGCTGAAGCCATGCATTGTGCCACGGAAGTGTCGCTGTTAGAAGATGGTTTAGGACAGACTTTGGTCCTGCCTATGTCAGCAGAATCACAGAACCTTAGGGATTGGAAGTGACCTCCAAAGATCATCCAGTCCAATCCCCCTGCCACAGCAGGATCAAGCTGCACAGGAACATATCCAGGCGAGTTTTAAGCGTCTCCAGAGAAGGAGACTCCACAACACCCCTGGGCAGCCCCTTCCAGTGCTCTGTCACCCTCACTGTGAAGAAGTCCCTTCTCATATAGATGTGGAACCTCTTATGTTCCAGGTCACACTCATTTCCCCTTGTCCTGTCATTAGATGCCACTGAGCAGAGCCTGGCTCCATCCTCCTGACACCCACATTTCAAGTATTTATAAACATTAATGAGGTCACCCCTCAGTGTCCTCTTCTCCAAGCTCAAGAGCCCCAGCTCCCTCAGCCTCTCCTCATAAGGGAGGTGTTCTACTCCATCATCTCTGTGGGTCTGCGCTGGACTCTCTCCATCAGTTGTGTGTCCTTCTGGAACTGAGAGGCCCAGACCTGGACACAAGATTCCAGATGTGGTCTCAGCAAGGCAGAGTAGAGGAGGGGATGAGAACCTCTCTCGACCTGCTAACCACAACCCTTCTGATGCACCCCAGGATGCCGTTGGCCGCCTTAGCCACAAATCCCCTCAAGCAGGCACAGGGGAAGTCACAGCCCAAATACTTCAGTAATCGGGACAATGACAAAGGTCAAGTGGGGGTTTGTGACGAGCGTGTCTGCACAAATACACAGGTCTATTCACACCTGCACGTGTATTTACACGATACCAGTCTTGTCCCACTACTTGGTGAGACCCTAAAACCTTACAATTTCTTCAGGAGACTCCCCTAACAGTAGATTTACCAAACGCAGCCTGACAAGCAGAGCACAGCCGGTCTGCCAACAGCACTCGCTCAGCTTGGCAGCCTCCAAGCAGCCTTCACCATAAAGGCAGGAATGTGGAAAATCAATAGCTTAGCAGAAGCACCATGGGATGTGTCTTGCTTGAGAGCCATGACCCACAGATTCTGAGTCTTCCAGGAGACAAGCTCTGGAACAAACATTTTAAGATGCTTTTCCTCAGATTTTTAGGACCAACGTGGGAAGCTGGCACAGCTGTCTGCTGCAGATATCTGGGCAAAGGCGCTGATCTGCCATAAACTCACAAACCATGCGAGTGTGACAACTGAGAGACTCAGAGCAGTTTGCGTTATGGAAGTTTTCCAGATCCAAAGACTGCATTTCATTCCCTCTTCATTCCTTCTGAGGGAATGGAGACTGCTATCAATCCATAATAAGTTGTCTCTGATGCTCCTTCCTCCTCACACTGTTCCTTCAACCCAGCGCGGGGTCCCCCCCTATGGGATGCAGCCATTCGTCACAAGCTGCTCTAGCATGTGTCACAGACTCACAGAACATTAGGGACTGGAAGGGACCTCAAAAGATCATCCAGTCCAATCCCCCTGCCACAGCAGGACCATCTAGACCACCAAGTCACACAGAACCATAGCCAGGTGGGTTTTAAACGTCTCCATTGAAGGAGACTCCACAACTCCCCTGGGCAGCCTGTTCCAGTGCGATGAAACACCCACCCGTGACAACCCTACTCATTTTTGTATACAGACCCTGCACCTCCTAATTAATCATCCACTTTTTGCCTTTTCACCACACCCTTGTTCAAGCACAGCAATTCTCTTCCCCTGCATTCTGGCGGCATGCGTCACACCGTAAGTGGCATCGTACCTGTAAGCACTCCAAGCAGAAATGGGATCTCATCAGCATTTTAGCTGAAACCAGTTACTGCTCTACAGTGTGCGACGCAGTGATGGAGGTGAACAAAAAATAAAGACTAAATTAAGGTATTTCCAGTTAAACATAAAATTTAATCAGAAACATCACCCTCTCAAGTATTTATTCCTCTGAAATGTTTATCCTCTTGTAATGTAGCTGCATAATGAGAAGTTCCAGCTCACGCCTGCTGCCTGTTGTCCTGTCATTAGAAGACACTGAGCAGAGCCTGGCTCCATCATCCTGACACCCACCCTTCACATATTTATCAACATTAATGAGGTTACCACTCAGTCCCCTTTTTCCAAGCTCAGGAGCACCAGCTCCCTCAGCCTTTCCTCATCAGGGAGATGCTCCACTCCCTTCATCATCTTTGTGGCTCTGCACTGGGCTCTCTCCAGCAGTTCTGTGTCCTTCTGGAATTGAGGGGCCCAGAACTGGACACAATACTCCAGATGCATCAGGGCAGAGTAGAGTGTGAAGGCATAATTGGTTTTGCCAATAAAATGCTCTAAATACGTTGCTGTCACTTAGTCTTATGGCTGAGTATTTCGGTTCACTGAGCTGTACAGTGTTTAAGTCCAGTTGAGGAGACTGTGAGTATAATTACAGCTCTGTTGCTAGAGTGAACCACAGGTTCCTAACCATTACCCCTTTTGACTAGAAAGTGCCATTTTCAGAGCTTTTTTTAAAAGTAATGAATTACAATTTAGTGGAGAAGTTCTCTGAATGAAATGAACATGGACATGCCAGGCTGCTGAATATCACAGGATCACGGAACATCAGGGATTGGAAGGGACCCCAAAAGACCATCGAGTCCACTCCCCCCGCCTCAGCAGGATCACCTAGACCAAGTTGCACAGAAAACACAGAATCTGCAGACTGACAGACAAACTGATGACCTGGCAGGGGGATTGGACTTGATGATTTTTTGAGGTCCCTTCCAATCCCTGATGTTCTGTGATTCTGTGACGAAAGAAACAAAAACAAGCATCTTTTTTTTTTTTTTCCTGTGCAGTTCTAAGTGATCTGGATGACCAGCTGGCCCAGGAACAAGCCCAAGACCCACTGGAGAGGACAGTCTCTACTAGCAGTGCATCAAATATCCACTACAGTAATGCTTTCTCTACTTCAAAGAGGCAGAGTGGTAGTAGGGGGCAACACAGAAGTGACTGGAGTGACACACCTAGCACGTATTTCCCAGATGGACTGAGAACTATAAGAGCCAGAGATGAACACAAGATTTTCATCAGACCAAGGAAATTACAGAGTGCATACATAAACTGGCACCAGACAGCCTTTCAAGATGACTACAAATACGGTGATCCAGTTGATGGAAATCCTCGTCCACTAGGCAGGAGGCTGTCTTCTGTTTCTTTTGGACGCTCTTCAGAAGGTAGCTTATATCCCCCTTCCGTAACGCACAACAGTGGATTTAGGCACAAGACTTGTATCAACAGGGATACCGCTGGCAGAAGTTACTCTGTGTGTTCCCTTCGGAGATGTCAATCATCAATATCTTCTGATCAGCTATCAGAGTCTAGTTTACAACATCCATTGCCAAGGGAGAGCAACAATGGATTTGTACCAAGGTTTGGTCGACAAAACCCAAAGAGAATTCCTCTGTCTTCCATTGTGTGGAACAATACACCAGACTCTCCTGCACAAACATCAGCTCAAGGAGAAATGTTTAGAACCCAATCACTCATGGAGTTTCATGGTGCAGACCACGGCAGGTATCCTAGCCCTTCACAAGAAACCAAGAAATACTCGTATTACCACTCGAAACACCACTACAGAAGATCAATTTCGAGCAGTAATTGCTTTAGTAGAGTTAGTTGCCCTGACAAGGCTACTTCTCCATTGCCCTTTGATAACTGGGAAAATTATCCATTATACCAATCTGAAAATAATCTCTCTAGACCCTACTGTAGAGATACTTCTCACGGCAAGTTGTACACAAACCAAAAAACAATGTCGTATGGAAGAAAAGACAGCTACCCTTCTTGGGCTGATATTCCTCAGCACTACGGTGATGAAGTGTTTCTTTCCCCTGATGCCAGCTTTGACATGATTATGGCTAATTTAAATGACCAGCAGTGGTCATTTAACAGCAAAAGTGGCAAGTTTGGGTCACAGCGCCTGCAGAACAGTTTTCCTGTGTGTTTCCCAGAACACACGAGTATCAAAAGGGTAACCAGAAACGCCAATAGAGTTTTCTCTGAATTTACTAACCCTTGGCAAAGCTGTAACTCTTCAGTTTCTTCATCTAGTATCAGAACTGATGATCCAGTCCTTCCTAATTTGAAGGATCAGCCAAAACCTATAGGACTGAACAGGAACTCCACGGCCGTTACCCAAAGAAGTCCTAAGGCAGACTTTGCACAACTCGAAAAGGTTGAAGTTATGAAACTGCCAGGTGAAGACGTGCTGTTACAGTCCGCAGACACAAACTACCCTAACAGCCTTGCTTCTGCCGTGCTGCAAAGCGATACGTCTCTCTTTAACCCAATGAGATCAAAGAGACCAACACAGGTCACTGCCAGCGGAGATACTGCAAAGATGTACTCGGCAAGCGGTGATAAAAGAACTGTGCAAATGAAGGAAAACAATTGCCCACCCAGCAGTGTGTTGAGTCAGCATCCCTGCGCTTTGCCTGCTGATAAGAGCAGGAAGGACCTTTTCCTCCCAAGCCAGAAAGAATGGGAACACAATCTGCACTACACAGCAAAACGAGAGAGCATCAAACCCCATCACCGGAGTGCCGAAGCCATGACCCAAGCTGCTCCAAAGAGACAGTCCTCGCTGCTGAATGTTGCTGCTGCTCCATCCACTGGTAAATTAACAAACTATCAAAGCCTGTTGTCCTGCTGTCCTCATGAACGTTCACCTAGCTCCTCACAAAGCTCTCCACAAGCACTTTCCTGTAAAGACAATTCTGTGTGTTCAGCATCACTAACTAGCTCTTCAGTAAACTGCACAGTCCCCAGTTCTCGTGCAGAAGGTGGAAGAACAGCTCAAGCGGGCAGAATAGCTGTTACCAAAGAGATTTCACAGAGGACACTGCAAGATACAAGCACTTTAGTTAGTAAGGACTGTGATGGACAATTCACTGCTAGCTCTCCACAAAAGGGAAATTCCCAAACCATTGGTGTGTGTAGCTTTGATGGAGACCCCAAGACCCCTGAACATAGATTCAGCTATTTTTGCCTTGAAAAAGAAAGTGGAAAAAGAAGGAATAATTCACCTGGTTTTGAACAGCTTCACGATCGAGAGAGTTCACTGAGACATACCAGGAGCTGCAGCACTACTGGCTCTCCTAGGAGAAGCAGCCTCAAATCTCCTGACCCACTTGTTATTTATTACACTTTGCCTAGGAAATCAGCCAGCGTTGCTGGGAGTATTGTGTCAGATACCCCCATCTCTTTACCTAGAGAAAGCAGAACAACGTACGACTGCTTGAGGTCTGAAACTCCACGTAGAGCTGATGCCTTTCTTTCTGGTCCAAGAGATGTGTCTCATTTAAAGCATTCCTTTTTAACTTCAAGTAACAAGGAAACTGATTACCCCGGTCTTTTAACCAGCAGTCCTAATGATTCAGTAAGTAGTGGCACCTCAGCTGAACTGGCTGGCAGGTGCAAACACCTAAGCCACAGGGAATCCTCTGTGTTTTCAGACTGTAAGGAGAGGGGAAATTTTTTGCAGAAATACAAAACCACAAGCACGTTTACAGTTTGTGTTGACGAAGATCACGTCAAGTATCATGAACTAGTCTCAATTTATTACACGTTGCCACGGAGGCATTCGAGAACCTTTTGTAACCTCTTCAGGGATAATCAGGAGGATGCAGATTTACCTGGTCCCAAAGAAAATGCTCAGTCACCAAGAATACAAAGCGAGAAAGAGGAAGATCATGTGAGTTTAGCAAATGTTTTCTTCCCCAGTGATTCAGAACAAGAGGTGCCTTCATGTTCTTCTGATCAAGTGTCCTCAGCTCCAGTCACACCTCAGAGGTTAGGAAGTGCGGCTGACAGTGAAGAGAATTCCCACTTGCCTCCTAGCTCTGAGAAGACAGGTATTTCAAAGGCAGTGGGGACGGTGTATGACAGGAAAGACAGTCCAGCAGATCTTTCATCAGCAGTAAATGCACTTTTTGACTTGGGAACAAAAGACATTTCTTTTGGTGGTCCACAGTCCACTGCAACAGAGGCTACGTCAGGTAAGGCTAGTCCTGATGCTTCAAGCAACCACAATGCAGAAATCCATCTAAAAGAGAAGAAGGACATTTTACAAACAGCCACAGCACTGATGTTCACTTCATCAACCCCTTCCAAGCCGGGCAGATGTTTAGAGAACCCTTTGTATTCTCCTTCAACAAATAAAGGGACCACACAGAAGGGAAGTTCTGAGAACTGCTGTCAGCCCCCTAAAGGGAACAGCAATAAAAATCTGAACAGTTTACTTCTCCACCCAGGAGAGACAAAATCACTTGGAAAGAAGAGTAACGCAGAGTGTTTTGATGTGCCGCTTCCTCCTGCAGAAGACACATACAGGGATAGTACCAAAGTCAAACAGAGAGTGAATTTCCTGCACCAAACCCCTCCTCTGTATAATAGCAAGTGTAGTGGGCTGCAGCTAAGGGCTGACAGTGCAAGAAGAAACACAAATGATTTCAACTCTGGTAGCAAAGTGCTTACAGAGCCTCAGAACAGAGCACCCGAGGTAAGCCCAGCCTCCAGCACTGACCTTCAGCTAGACAAGGCGGTTAGCACAGGTACAAGTGAATTAAAGAATTCAAAAATCAAGAAAGAGCAAAGCTCACAGAGTGCTCAGGTGGGTAAAGGTTCGCAGGAATCTGAGAGGCAGAGTGAAGGCAGCCTGAGCGTTAGCGGTGATGATAAAGCCCACGGGGTTACACCAGATGAAAAGACAACACAGGGTGCGGAAGACGAGAACAGCCTTCTCTCTGACTGCGCAAGAGATAAAGTCAAAGAGATAGAAAAAAGGAAAAACAGACCTTCGATCAAAAATAAACTGGCAGCTGTTTACAAAACAAGTCGGAAATTTTCAAGTAAAAATTTGCCCCCCAAACCGCACATAAGTAACATTTTCTCCCAGAACGATGGAAGTGCCGCTTCTTTAGAGGTCGATGCGTCCCTTGACTCCTTGGTTTCAACGGAGTCCCATCAGCCGTTCCTGCAGCTGGACAATGAAAATCAGAACCACAGCCTGGACCCTGATAAGAACACGCCAAGACCAAGAACAGCAGAGAAGACTCAAAATCAGAATGATCCTTCTGTGCTCGTAAGTAACGCCAACTGGAGGTCCTTCACGAGCTCACACACCCAGAAGGAAGCCATCAGTCCTCCGCAAACTACAGTCAAAGTGGAAGGTAGGCCAAGTCTTGCAAACCTGTTTGCAGATAAGGCAGTAAGCACAAGAAATAAGAATTCCCAAGCAGCTGATCTCGGGTTAGAAGGCAAAAGCCAGCCCATCGCTCCCAGTGCTACTACATCCAACCCACTGGAGGATGGGAAAGGAAGAGCTGGCAGCCGTGCCTGCAGCCCTCCCCTGCCACTTCTAACTGATAAAAACCTAAACTTGTATGTCAACAACCGCCTGCAGGCAGCCTTGTGTCCAGAGCCCCCCCAGACAGCGCTCAGTCAGTGTCAAGAGACCTGTCAGTCTGCTGGCTTGAAAAATGCCAACTTGCACAGCTCTCGGTTGCACAGGAGCCATCCCAAAAGCCAGCGTGAGCGTCACCTTTCTGAGGGTGTTTGTACTCAAGACAACAGCAAGACTTTTGCTTCGGGAAGCAATATTCTGCCGAGAGATGGCATTCACGGGAAGAGGTTTAAGTCTTCCTCAGAGCTCTTGTCTTGTGATGAGAATGAAAACTGGGCATCGGACGATGACAAATGTTACAGCACGAGGAATCTGATGTATCCTTCTGTCGAATTCGGTATATTTGGCAAAGAACAGCAGTTGGCTTTCCTGGAAAATATCAAGAGGTCACTCACAGAAGGGCGGCTGTGGAGACCCTGTCTTCTTAACAACCCTGCTGCTCTCAGGGATGGAGAGCCGCCTTCTCTAAACAGGGCTGAGCTGCTGAGCTCGAGCTCTGCTGGGAGCAAAATGTCATCTACTGCTTCATCCCCCCGAGAGCCGACTGAGATCGATGAAGATGACCCAGCAGCTTATTCGGACTCAGACAGTGATACCACCACCGATGATGAATACTACCTAGATGAAATAGATAAAGAATCAGAGCTGTGAAGGGTCTGTGGAACTAAGATGACAACTCAGTAGCTTTGGGGTGGGCAAAACCACGTGAAGTAACTCTGAGCCAGTTCTTGTGCTGCTATAAATGGATACAGCTTCTTTAGTTTTAAAGCAGTTAGCAGGTTGTGTTAGCTGAGCACTTCTCCATTAAAACACCATGGTTGGGAAAAGGAATGTTAAAGAATCCCTTCTCACAGTAATAGAAGGTAAACAGCTGTGGAGCTGTGGGCAGTGTGACTCCAGACATGTCTTTCCTCTGAGTCAGCAAGCAGTGGCTCAGGCTCCAGCTAGCTATGCGCTGCTGGAATGGATAAATTCCAGCTTGAGCTACTTTTTCCTACAAAAAAGTAGGAATGCAAGTTGGCACTTTCGAACAGAAAACCAAGAGGTTGCTTTGCTGATAAATAGCCATTTGTCTGTTTCTCCTCATAGATCAGCTCAAGATCCATCCTGCCCAACAACCCCAACCACAAAACAACCTGTTCAGTTTTTACATGTGGATGTTCTTTCCACGCATTCCTGGGAAGCACAGCAATGTCCCAGTGGCATTCTTGCTGCTGCACAGCTGAGGTGGATCCCACCCTGGGATCTTTCTCCTCAGCAGGAGCAGGGAGCAGTGTGTCTTACAGAAGTGCTGCCAGTGCAAGGGAAACAGCAAAGGGCACAGTGCTGGAAAACCCACTGGAATTCCTGAGGTTGTCCAGAAACAGCTGAAGATCAAGATCTGCTTTATCTTTCACACTGCCTCTGTCCTCAGCCAGTCTCGGGGTGAGGCATCTGCGGCCCCTGGGCTCCAGGGCAGCACCACCAAAGTGGCCTGAGAGGGCACCTGGCTGGATCACAGCTGTGCAGCAGGCTGGCAGCTTTTTACATACCAAGCACATAGGAACCCGGTAAGAAACGCCATTTGCCTTTTGCTGAATTACCACCCTTTCTGGTGGTTTTCAACTGTACACACTGTCACCTCCTTTTATCCTTTGATTCTCTGGAGATGTTTGAAACCTGCCTGGGTCTGTTGCTGTGCAGCTTGGTCCAGGTGATCCTGCTCTGGCAAGGGGATTGGACTAGATGATCTTCCTTCCAGTCCCTAATATTCTGTGATTCTCTGATTCTGAACAGCTGAAAACATTTTCTAGTGGCTGTTCTTCAGCCATTACTCAGCAGCCAGAACTCACCCCTGGCTGTTCGATTTCTAACTAAGCTTCGACCTCTCCTTGTGCCAACCCAGAAGTGGCTCGCTGTGCCAGAAGAAAGTGCTTTAAAACGAGTTACACATTTACTTCTGCTTCATTTCTAATTACACGCAGTCTAAAACGCCAGTCTGTATTTTTGATACACTTCCTAACTCAATAAAACTTCTGTAGGATATATTTTTGTAACTGGAAAGACTGAATTACTGGTATTTTACTACATAGTAGACAAAGCAGGCGGTGCATGCGTGCATCGCTGGCTACTCCACTAGAAACTAGAAGATGGAAATACTACAGTAGGTAACCGGCAGCCTCATTTTTTATACTGTTAAACTTCGTTAAAGAAGTGTCTCTGTAGTTCAAACCTGTAGCAGTATTTAAGTGTTACTTCTTTATACCGGGGCAAGTTGTCTTTTCGTTGTACATAGAAGGACTAATATTAACTCTATTTATAGTCAGGATTGATCTCTACGACACGGTTGGGTTTGGAAGCATATAGGTCTGTGCTGGCACGTGCGACGCCGCAAGGAAGTGGCTCCTGTACAACTGCAATCCTGTGAAAGGTGGGACTCTGGGGAGAAGCGATGTTTTCCTGTAAGCAGCTTTATTCTATCCCTACAGGATTGTGTAGAATCAGGCAGTAAAGCCAGCTGAGTACCAGCGAGGAACTGCTGCTGCTGTACATTTCTGCAAAATACATTGATCCAAAACATGGGGCATACCAGGTAAAGACTAATCAAAGGAGCGTTTACAAGGAAACAAATACTCAAACAGTTTTTCTTGACGGGAAATGGATGGTTTAGAACATTTGCATTTGTAAACACTTTCTACCCGTTCAACAGAAGTTGGATTAAGTTCTCACCTTGCTGGCGTTTTGTTTTGTTTTCGTTTGCTGTGCTCTGTCTGTACAGGAAACCAGGCGGCTTGATTTAACGTAAGCGAGTAAAAACTGCTCCTGTGCATAACTCAGTTGTGGTTGAGGATCTGTGAACTGGTATTTACACTGGATACTGGTGTTGTGTAAAACAGCCCGGCGTGTGGAAACACAGTGCAGGGAAATACCCTTTGAGTAGCCATCAGCTCCGTTCAGTGCAGCGGAGCCAGATGTTGACACCTTGCCTCTGCCAGGCAGGAGTCTATTCCATAAATGTTTGTAATTTATAGGGTTTTGATATTTAAAATTGTTTGTTTGAAATAAATTCTGCATTCAAGTGTAAACAGAAGTCTTTTACTGTGTTTCTTTTTCCCTTGCAGGGAAGGCTGTGGGTTATCAGGGGTTTCTGAATGCCAAAACATGATACAGGGGCCAAGTGTTTGATGAGTGGTTTTACAAGGTGATGAGCTCCACGTGAAAAATCACTTCAGCTGGTATTAGGCTGGATTGGAGCCTTGCTGCCACATGCAGGGTGACAATGTGTGAGACTCACCTCTGCCTTTCAGCCTTAATTACTACAGCCAGCGTATGCAGTGCCTGAGTCCAGTGATGCAGTGCCTTAGCCTGGTCTCATAAGGAAACGTTTATGAGCTGACCTGGTGCTTGTGTCTAGGTCTCTGTCCACACATTAGGTCACGTGTGTCCCCAGATGACCTTTCTAACACCTCATTGGCATTAGAGAGCAGGAACAGAAATCTGTTTCATCACAGGGCACCTCAGGAATTCTCCAGCCTCCTGCTCACAGCAGGTTGGCTCTGAGCTCAGGCTGAGCTGCTCAATGTTTTATCCAGCTGGGGCTTAAGTCTCAGAGGATGGAGACTGGTCAGTCACTCCTAGCACTATCGTCATGGGGAAATGTGTATCAGGCTGAGCCTTTCTTCTCTCAGCTTACACCTGGTGTTTCTCATTCTTCCACTCTGCATCATTTCCTCAACAATCTCCCCATGGGCACTGGGGGCATCTGTAAGGCCCATCCCCTCCCCAAAGCCATTTCGACTCCAGGCTGAACAAGCACAGCTCCCCTTAGCTTTTCCTCAAAGGGACAGTGCTCCAGCCCCACCACCTCAGCGGCCTCCCCTGAATTTGATCCAGTTATTTATGTCTTGTCTTGGAAACCCCAAACTGGGTACGGTAGTTCAATGTGGTCTAACAAGTACCCGACCCCCAGCTCTGCACCCTTCATACAGCCCAGGCTGCTGTTGGCCATCACTGCTGTCAGGAGACACTGATGGCCCATGTCTCCCTCACTGTCCACTGGGATCTCCAGGGCCATGTCCTCAGAGCTGCTCCCAGCAGTCAGTCCCAAGCCATACCAGTACAGGGGTGCCTTCTTCCCAGAGGGCCCCAAGAGCACCAACAAACCCTGACACCACACCTGCACCCTGCCCATAGCCCAGGACACCATTTCAGCCCAGCCTGGAGCCATCAGTCTCTGCCCCAGCAACACTGTAGGACATCCCCCCACAGCCCTGCCATGCGCCCCACCAAACCCAGTCCCACCTGATGTCCCCAGGGCCCTGCAGTTGTGTCTGACCCCAATTCTCCTCACAGAGCCTGGTACTGATCTCCAGATTGATGTCCCTGCCTGACCTCAGCCCTGCCCTGTCCCCACAAGCCTGCTGTTTGATGTGGCCTCTCTGCTGCCCCAGATGCTGTTTGCCATAAGTGGGGCAGGCCCTGATGAAGCCCTGCTGCCAGCCATAGTGCTGTGCTCCTCAACTCTATCCCCTGGGGAGCAGCTCACTCTTTCTGCTCCCTGGCATCTAAATCCAGGTCTTTCTGTTGAATTTCATAGCCCATTCCCCCACCTCATCAAAGTCCTTCAGGATCTGCCTTCAGGCACACCACCTAGACCCATGTTTGGCATCATCTGTAAACTACGAGCAATGCACCACCTCAACCCAGGCTGGCCTTCTGCAGTTGCCAGCTGCCAGGTAGAGATGACCCATTAACCGCTCTGATGGCTTTTCACCCATCTGGTTGTTCCCCATCCAGACGGTAACATCCTAATCTGGATGCAGGACTGCAGCAGGAGACACTGACATCTTTGCTAAATTTAAGGTGAATGACATCCCCTGCTCTCCCCTAATCTGCAAAACCACTTTATCACCAAAGGTGACTGGGTCAGCCAAGCATGGTTGGCCCTTGGTCCATCCACACACCTTCTTCTCCAAATGTTGTCTCAGCTGGTGCAGGGGGAGAGGGAAGCCACCCTCACTGATTGCTGCACTGAAAGCATCAGCCAGGGGTGTACTTACTGTCTGGGCAAGAAGCACACACGTAGCTCCAGATTAACACCGTGCATGTTTCCTCTTGCCTGTTGGGAGTATCACACATGGTACGTTGGTGGAGATCTGTGGTTATGTGAGGTGAGGCAGTTTAGGAGACCAAAGCAAGGAGGAAACCAGACTTGGTAATTCCACTTTCAAGGAACTTGTTTTTCATGGTCTGTACTGCAGAGACCCAAAGTTCATATTAGTCACAAAGACACAGGGTTCAGTTTTGCTCTCCGTGTTTTGCATGTGAAAATCCAGGTTTGCACAGACGCTCCATTTCATTCCCTGTAAACCCTCCTTTGACCACCACACTGAAGTATTTCCTAGTAGCAGCAGATCCTTGTGATAAAACCAATACAACCTTCAGTGTCAAATCCTGCTCTAGCAGGGGGTTAGGGCTAGATGGTCTTCAGAGGTCCTCAGTGACAAATTACTGGAGGTTTTCCCTGCTCCAACATTTTAAATCCACAAAATTGTTGCTAACATTTTTCAGATAGTGACACCACAATCCTTCTTTTCCCACTGCTGTGGCGCTGAGGGCCACCTGCAGTACCTCTCCCCAAGAGCTCTCTTCAGACCTTGAACATGAGTTGTCTGAGCCACACCGGGACAGGCACTGGGATGACACATGAGCTGGACTATCTTCTGTTCCTCCTCCCTGGGATAAGATGAACCCACACCAGCAGGTCCAGATAGGGCCTCCACGCTGCCACTGAACCACAGAATCGAAGAATTGTGTTAGAAAAGACACTTAAATCTGAGCCCAACCATGAAGCCAACTGTACTGGTCTAGCCTTGAGCTCTGTGGTAATGGGTTGGACTTGATGATCCATATAACGGGTTGAAACTAAGAAAACTGCTTTGCTCCCAGGTTTTAAGGGGAAAGGAAACCAAAGCAGTCAGGTCTCAGT
>JAOXOE010000001.1:108901716-108924144 GCA_028565055.1 Phoeniculus purpureus
GAGCACTGGAAGGGGCTGCCCAGGGGGGTTGTGGAGTCTCCTTCTCTGGAAACATTTAAAACCCGCCTGGACTTGTTCCTGTGTGACTTGGTCTAGGTGGTCCTGCTGTGGCAGGGGGATTGGACTAGATGATCTCTCAAAGTCACTTCCAATCCCTAATATTCTGTGATTCCCATTGCACCAAACATCACTCTGATACTGGCAGCACTAAGACCCTAGATGGAGAAAATGTCACAAATACCTCTGCTTTCACCTTGAACACAACAAACCTAAGCAGAATAGAAATTTAAAACAGTAAAGCATGTTCCACAAATTTTAACTCTGAAGTACTTTGCTTTGAAATCTAAATCCTCAGCGCTCTTTCAGTGTTGCCTTATTAAATAAAAGACATCTGGTACTGGCAACATATTCTGCACCTGGCCAAATTACTCAGAAACAAGGTCAAGAACAAACCCTGATGGACACTAAAATTTAAAAAGAAAAAAAAACCCCAAGAAAATCGAGGGGGAATAAAGGAAAATCAAGCATTTATTTTTCTTGAGTCTGCACTGAATCATAGAATGGTTTAGATTGGAAGGAAGCACAGAGATTATCTAGATCCAACAGCTCTGCCATGGGCAAGGACACCTCTCATTTGATCAGGTTGCCCAGAGTCCCATCCAACTTGACCTTGAACAGTTCCAGGGAGGGGGCATCCACAAACTTCTCAGAGCAACCTGTTCCAGTGCCTCACCACCCTCAAAGTGAGGAATTTCTTCCTATGGTCTACTCTAAATCTCCTCTCTTTTAGTTTGAAATCATGTCCCCTTGTCCTAGTACTTAAGACCCTTATAAAAAGTCCCTCTCCGGCTTTCCTGTAGCCCCGTTCAGATACTGATGTTTGTTCCACATATCTTTAAAAGAAATGATCATACCATGAAATTAGGCAGCTTTTACATCAAGCTGCTTATGAATTATGTTTTGATTTGATTACTAACTTATTTAAAAGCCATAAGCTGCACTAGGGGAGGTTCAGGTTGGATGTCAGGAGGAATGTCTTTACTGAAAGGGTTGTCAGGCATTGGAACAGCCTGCCCAGGGAGGTGGTTGAGTCACCACCCCCGGAGGTGTTTAAGAGAAGGGTTGATGTTGCATTGGAGGACAGGGTTTAGTGGTGCCGACTCAGTTATGAAAAGGTTGGACTTGATCTTGAAGGTCTCTTCCAGCTCAAACTATTCTATGATGCTACAGTTCTTATACCTCAATAAGCCACAAAGTAGGGGTAACACTTTCAGCCTTATCGCTAAACGACTTGAGATGGAAAACAAAATCTTTGCCTGTGGTCAGGCTCTACGTCCTCAGGCACTGCATTTTTCAAAAGTTTAAAACACCCCATCAAATAATTAAAAAGAAAAAGCTTGGTATAAATGCTGCTTATTACAACAGCCTGCTATAAAACAATGGGAGTTTGCTTTAATCTTCACTAAGGACAACATCAAAACACCTCTCATCCTACTGAACTCACACTAGTTTTACATCTTCATTTGAAATAGCAGCAGCTACAAACACTAAACCTGTTTAGCAGAGCAGATTGTCTGTAAAACAAATCTGTGCTGCTTTGTATTTAGGACTAAGAGCACATCTGGGACAACAGCATTCTTCCAAGCTTACAGAAACCTCCACATTTATGATGGCTGTTTTGAAAGTGGAACAAATGTCTGTCAGTCATAATAGTAATTGTCTGGAAATTTACGGCAGTAAGTTAACTGCATTCCAACACTCAAATCGGTCGTTCCTCCAGAGCTGCATTTATAACTCCACTGCTGTCTGAGGGAAAATGTATGTTCTAGCTATCTGATGTGAGCTGTAATAACCCTATTTTAACTACCCTTGGAAGAAAGCTAAACTGACAAGCTGATGGACTAGAAAGTCAGTCAAGCTAGTAATTATTTTACATGAATGCACTGGACTTTACAGACAATAAGAAATGAACACAATGTACTGATTACGGTTATTTCATCATCGCAAATTAACTTTCACAGAACATTAGGGATTGGAAGGGACCTCAAAAGATCATCTAGTCCAATCCTCCTGCCACAGGAGGATCACCTAGACAAAGCTGTACAGGAACATATCCAGGCAAGTCTTAAATGTCTCCAGAGAAAGAAACTCCACAACCCCCTGGGCAGCTCGTTCCAGAGTCCCCGCACGTCAGCTTTGCTTTTATATAATCTACAGACTTTCCTCCTCCCTGAAAATGTACTACTTTTAACCAAATACAGACTTTGCATAGACAGAAAAGTAAGTCTACAGGGATAACACGTGAGCGAATGGTTTCTTGTTAGCTATTCACCAAAATATACAGCTTAGACTTGGACGGCTCTTATGCTTAAAAAAACCCTTAACATTTAACAATGGAGTTTCATAAACCAGGAGATCACATAATCACTCAGAACCACAGAACATTAAGGTTTGGAAGGAACCTTGAAAGATCATCTAGTCCAAACCCCCCGCCGCAGCAGGACCATCTAGATTCAGTCACACAGGAACATTTCCAGGTGGGTTTTAAATGTCTCCAGAGAAGGAGACTCCACAACCCCCCCAGTGCTCTGTCACCCTCACTGGGAAGAAGTTCCTTATAATACTGATGGGGAATCTCCTCTGTTCCAGCTTACACTCATTGCCCCTTGTCCTATTCATTAGATGCCACTGAGCAGAGCCTGGCTCCATCCTCCTGACACCCATCTTTCACATATTTGTCAACATTAATGAGGTCACCCCTCAGTCTCCTTTCCTCCAAGCTAAAGAGACCCAGCTCCCTCAGCCTTTCCTCATAAGGAAGATGTTCCACTCCCTTCTTTATCTTTGTGGCTCTGCATTGGACTCTCTCCAGCAGTTCTGTCCCCTCCTTGAACTGAGTGGCCCAGAACTGGATGCAATATTCCAGATGATGGACATCAACTGTGACTTTGCAAAAAATGCCCTGAATCCACCAAAGGGAAGAGAAGCAGCTGTGATCAATCATCCCCATCTTTTCCCCATCATAAAGCCAGGGCCAATGGTGCAGCCAGGTCACATGAAGGCACAAGCAAGGCGCTAGAAGTGGCCTTAACACCTGAACTCTAAGTGCCAGCACATTTGTAAGCAAAAGTTCAACAACTGGAAGATATTTCTGCCATCCAAGAGAGATATCTCCAGTCTTCCTGCTGGGAGTGTGATGAACTGTTGAGACACCTGTTGCAAGACACACTGGGTACACAGGTGTATCACAGAATATGAGGGAGTGGAAGGGACCTCGAAAGATCTGGACCACACCAGGTTAAGCAACACAAACTGACACATTGCCATGCTTAAAGCATTTAGACAAGTACCGCCAAAAAAGCAGCAAGTTGTCTATTTTCAGGCTTAATTCTCATCCTTGTAATTCACAGAATGTGGTCTCCTAAGACATTTCCCTAAATTAAGAAATTCTTTCTAGACAGACAGGTTGTGGTTGAACTTGACTGCAATTGTCTACCACCATTTAATTACCTCATTGGAGCCTGAGCTAAACTCCAGAGCATACACATCAATTCCTACACTGCCTTTAGAAGTAAACTGGAGCCATCAGGTTCCACCAAAGCAGCCTGGAGCTGCTGCTAGAGTACAGATGGAGGATCTTGTGTTGGCACAACTGGGCCAGCGCAACCCAATCATGAACATTCTCATTCCAGTGAGGTGGAAAAGCCCACCTAGGTCAGCTGGAGCAACTTTACACACTCCAAGCAAACAGGTGTAGGGAAACTTGATCAAGAGTTTAAAAAAGTAATTTGAAACCAGTGGGAGAGAAGAAAGGGAAAACAGGTTTAAACCTAGGAGCCTGTTATTCGCTGCTTTCAAACAGAAAAACAAACAAAAAAGCAAGGCAGAGGTGTTCCTGACTAACACACTAACACGTTGGTCTTGCTGCCATCTGACCAGAGGTCTCCATCACAGAAATAGGTAAGTAAATTTAAAAACACAGATAGGTTGCATAAGAGATTGGAGAACTACTGATCTCTTATAAAAACCAGCAGTTTCTGAAGCAGTTTTGGAGAACACGGGGGTCACGTACAGCAGATGACATCTGCACAGTTACCAACAATCAGTCTGAAAGTCAGAATTTCTAGGATGGTGAGAAATTTTTCCCTTTTCAGTTGCAAGCATTTCCACATTGTGCCAGGAGTCGCTCACTGATCACAGCTGGAACAATCCCAGATACCCAGAAAATGCACAAAGCCAGAATGCAGAGGCAGCTGAGAGTTCTAACTGCACAGGAAAAGTTAGGAAAATAATAGAATCATAGAACCATGCAGGTTGGAAAAGACCCTTGGGATCATCAAGTCCAACCATCAACCCTGCTCTACAAGTTCACCTCTAAACAATATTTGCCAATGCTACATCTAAGCATCTGTTAAACTCATCCAGGGATGGGGACTCAACTACCACCCTGGGCAGCCCAGTCCAGTGCCTGGAATCAGGAGCAACAGCAGACAAAGTGCCAATGCACAAAAGGGCTTTTACATGTGTGAGTTGACATTGGTACATCTTAGTCTAGATTAAACCAAAACTACCTCTTACAACTTCTTGGCAGAAAGAGTCCTTCCTGAAAAGACGCTACAAAACAAACACTGTTGAGTAGGAAGACACCAGTGTTCTTCGCATTGATAATGATATTTTCCTATTCATCACAGTCATCCAAGATGGAACCACTTGAAATAAAGAGGAATTTAAATGCCTCTTCTCCAACCTAAGTATTCTCTCAAGTTCTGTAACGATGACAATGCAGTCAAATATTCCTGTTGGAAACAGAGCAGTCTGTAAGAACAGCCTGTCTGACCTTCTACGTCTGCTGCTCATTTCAAAACCACAATGCACATCACTTTGAGATAACTCTCACAGCATTTCATACAGATCATGTTTTCTAAGCTGGTGAAAGATCACCTCAAGGAAGCAATTTTTCCTACTGAATCTACAGAAACCGAGGTTGCTCATAGATATTATTTCCATCGGCTTCAAAAGGGAGAAGATACTATGACTTAGTCCTATGCTGGCAGGGGAAAAACGTTCTGAAGGGCTCTTACAGGCACTTTTTACAGCATTTCCACGCTCGAGTACAGCTTTTTACAGTGCAGTAACTTTATCATGCATTAGATTTTATTCCTGTAACCATTTAGAGAAATGGGAACAAGATTCTTTTTATCTGTTCTTTTCAACTCTTCTAAGGGAAAACATAAAACTCCATATTCATGTTTAGGCTAAAATAGCCACGCAGAGTTCGGGAGATCATTACGGATAACAGGTTATCTTTCATTTCAGTCTAGCGTGCAGCTACCTCTTACGCTTTGTCTAACATGAAACCTTCCTTGTAAGGTAAGGAAATTTGACTGATTTGTTTTTAAATGGAAAAAGCAGCTCAGGGTATTCAGCGGTCAATAATCACAACATGACAAGACACACGAGGACAGCCTCACACAGTAAGCTTCTTTCAAGGACATCACCATAAAACATTTTCTATCTGTTTAGCAGTTCCCGGACGATAACTGCCGTAATTTATTATCTTATTTATCCACTTTGCTGTTTGGAACATCAGCAGCTTTCAGTATTTAGTAGAGCTATGGGAAAAATAATGAGGCAACTCTGGGTCATCAGTGCAAAGAAATCAATATTTTAGCTAGAATAAAACTGGAGCATTCAGTAATCAAACCCAGATATTACACACAGCCTGTCCACCAGTAAATATTTCTTCTTAATATATTTCAGAGCTACCCTTAAGACAAGTTATGCAAAACAGACTGTTAACTGTAAAATCTGCTCACTCACTCACGCTGCTTTAGCAAGATCTGTCTTTTGATAAGTCCTACTCTCACTCCTTAAGATAAAATGTATGTGAAGAAAAAGATGCATTTTTACTTTAGAAGACATAATAATTCACCCAAGTAAAATGAATTTTTTAAAAACCAAGATGGAAATATTTCCATTCCATGAAATTGAGGGTGGCAGCACGTATTTCTTGGTTAAAAAATCTTGACTTTGAGGTTCTCCTCCCCCTCTACTCTGCCCTGGTAAGACCACATCTGGAATATTGAGTTCTGGGTCTCTCAGTTCAAGGAGGACACAGAACTGCTGGAGAAAGTTCAGCGCGGAGCCACAAAGATGAATCAGGGCACACTGCACTTCTAGCCATAAGAGATTCTTATTGACATAACCCAAGACAAAACCATAGTGCAGGGTGACCAGCAGGTACCTACTCAGTAGACAGGAGGTTCTGCCAGCTGGATTACTACTACTCCAAAGAATGACCACGAGACTTCAGATCAGATCCTGCAAAGAACTGCAATTACATCACTTCTACATCTAAAGTGACAATGATTCACCAACTGCTTTAGCCAAAGATTTTCTGTAGCAGCATTTTAACAACTATGCAGCAAACTGCTCCACCAGTGCGTTAGCCCATTTCTTCAGAGTAACGCAGCAGCCAGCCACTGCTCAGTAATCCTTTCTCAGCTGTAAAGGAGCCATTTGACTTGGCAGATACAGACAAAATTTGTAATGCAGTGAAAACACCAACTGTGTACAGGGTAAATATATTACGGAGGTTACTTTTTTTCCTTCCAAATATTCTGTGGAGCAAGCAGCAGGAGCAGAGAGCGGGGCTGTGTTGTACAGACAACTTTTCTCATCTGAAATGCAGGATACGAGACAGACTCAAGCACAGTGAAGTGAAAGCACACGGGAGGAGCAGGGAAGTATGGAAGGAAGCAAAGGAAAACTGTTCTCTCTTGGTTACCTCTGCATGCAAAGCAAGGCAATTTTGAGCAAGAGGTCAACATTACAGGTTTTGAATCAACTCCTGGAGAACATTGCATCTACTTTCCTCCAAAGGTGTAATCTTTGAGTAACTGGCCTCCCCAGGAGAAATCTGTGGTTGTCCTTACGGTCACCTCTACCCACCATTCAATATGTGCTCCAGCAATCTGCTCTTGGACATCACCAAGCATCAACTCCTTGCTAGATATTCTCTTCCAAAGCTTCATATGCCTTTGGGACTCTATCTGCACAACAAAAAGCTGGTGTTGAGGTCCAGTACCACACCATTTGAATACAAGTAGCACAATTTACCATCATCAGTATTTGCACACAAACATCAAGAATCCTACGGACACTGAATACTGCCAAGAACTGAAGAACAACTCTCCACCATGATAAAAAACTTTACTGAGCAGCACTGCTCAGGCATGTCATTACATACACACATGCACTGCTACAGCCTTAGGAAGGATGAGAAAGGAATGCACTACAGTAAAACAAACAATATTACAAAACTACTCTGCATAGGTGGACAAATGGTGCTCTGCAACTGCAGCTTATTACACCAGTCATAATTGTCTCCGTTACCTTGTGTTGTCCCATCTGCCTTTTCACAGAATCACAGAACATTAGGGATTGGAAGGGACCTCGAAACATCATCTACTCCAATCACCCTGCCAGAGCAGGATCACCTAGACCAAGTCACACAGGAACACATCCAGGCAGGTTTTATATGTCTCCAGAGAAGGAGACTCCACAATCCCTCTGGGCAGCCCCTTCCAGTCCCCCATCACCCTCACTGGGAAGAAGTTCCTTCTCATACTGATGTGGAATTTCCTATGTTCCAGCTTACACCCACTGCCCCTTGTCCTATCATTGCCACTGCACAGAACCTGGCTCCATCCTCCTGAGACCCACCCTCGCATATTTATAAACATTAATGAGGTCACCCCTTAGTCTCCTTCTCTCCAAGCTAAAGAGACCCAGAATCCACCTAGGTTTTTGCCTTAAACTGGCAACTTAAACTGCCAACTCTGCCACAGCATGTAAGCAGTATGTTAAGTGCCTAGTGCAACCAAGTCCCAGCCTTTACTTAGAGGTTTTATAATCCACACTAAACAAAATATAAACTGCATTTTGTCAGAACTGCACATGGATTATTTAAAATGTACTCTGTTAACGTTCATAGAATCATGGGTAAGGCTGAAGTTGGCAGGGACCTCAGGAATCATCTAGTTCCAAACCCCTCCCTGCCATGGGCGAGCGCACATTCACAAATCACGTGTTGTATTTTTTGGTTTAGTTAGCAAACGAAATGTTTAGTGTTTAGTCAATCTTTAATGTAAGTTTTCTCAATACATTAATCTGCTGGATTCAAGACAGACACGCTTTCCTTTTTATTGGCTTGCCTCTCTGCTTCCTTCAATGCTACTTAGCTTTCAAGTTTCTTCATTCCGATACCATCAAAGATTAGTGTTGGTCCACAAATGAAAACTCCAGAACCAGCAACTTCAATTCACTGGGTTCTACTGGACACAGTCCAAAGAATTCACCGAGAGAAGATTCCTATTGCTCATAAGACATATAAAAATCTCCACTGCTACAGTGAACTAGGAGATGTTTATTTTTATCCTGCTGCTTCCCTGTTGTCAGTGTTGTGATTACAGTGAGCGCTCCTCGCCCACCCTTTCTCCAATGTTATTTGTCAGCAGCTGTAGTCGGCAAAGGAAACTCTCATTTACTGTGCCCCTGGGTGAGCAGCGCTGTGAACATCACATCTCCTCTGTGTCCCAACCTTATCCTTTACAAGTCCTCATTAATTGTGTCCTGGATGATGTGTAAGAAAACAAAACATCAAATGCAGAACCTTTATGCCTGGATTAGATGCCTCCTTATTTCTAAGCCATTACCAAATCATGGTGCTAAAATATCACTCTGTGTGAATTAAATACATGGCTGAGACAAAATGAAAGCAAGAAACATATCTGCTAGAAAGATCTGACCTGTTGTTTTAATAAGCAGTTAAAAAGGAAACTCTCTGTGTTAAGGCTTTATATTGGCCTCTTTTTTTCAAGTGCAAACTGTTAACCTCTAACTAAGAGAAGCTTTATGCTTAAAATTCCACTGCTGTCTTCGCCTGGGCATCACTTAATGCAGGCAGCGATAGGGGGGCTATTTACTCTAACACTTTAGATTTCTTTCAAAATATATTCATAAAGCAATTTTTATTTTGATTGCAAATGTAATATCCTATTATTGCTCTTTGCTAGAATTTCTTCTTAAAGCAATAAGTACTTCAGGAATAGCAATGCTTAAACGCTGTAAGATATTGCTTCTTCTGAAGCCTCCAGAGATATATTTCCTAAATAAACAGAAATTTCAATAAAACTTTACATCAACCCCAAACGTTTCTGCAAAATAATGGATTCATGAAGGTAGCAATGCGTATTTCAGAAAACAGAGGCTACATAACCCAGCAAATAAAAAGTACAGCAGACAAATCACAAGCTCCGGGAATAAAAGCCATCTGAAAAAAAAAAAACCAGTCATTCAAACAGGCATTTTCTGAAACTCCTTTTCATTCTCTAAAGATAACTTTGCCCCAAAACACTTCAGGCATTTGCCTGTCTACTCCTTCTACATACACTACTTCTACTGCTGTGGTTTCTTCTCATGCACGTCTTACTCTTTTTAAGCAAGAGTTTCTCTCTTTAGGGTCTCCTTAGCTTGGAGAAAAGGAGACTGAGGGGTGACCTCATTAATGTCTATAAGTATGTGAAGGGTGGGTGTCAGGAGGATGGAGCCAGGCTCTGCTCAGTGGCATCTAATGACAGGACAAGGGACAGTGGGTATAAGCTGGAACACAGGAGGTTCCACACAAATACGACAAGGACCTTCTCCACAGTAAAGGTGACAGAGCACTGGAAGGGGCTGCCCAGGGGGATTGTGGAGTCTCCTTCTCTGGAAACATTTAAAACCACTTGGATATGTTCCTGTGCAACTGTATGTATGTGATCCCGCTGTGGCAGGGGGATTGGACTAGATGATCTTTTCAGGTCCCTTCCAATCCCTAATGTTCTGTCTCTAAAGATCAGTTTACCCCTAAACATTTCACGCATTTCCTTGTTTATTCCTCCTAGACAAACTCATTCTAGTGCTGTGGTTTCTTCTCATGCACGCCTTTTTTTTTTAAGCATTAGTTTCTCCTAGTAAAAGCGAATGGAGAGATGAAAAACAAAAAGAGAATAAAATCATTTAACAATAAGCTCCAATCAGAAAGGGAACAGTGTTAAGATGCAGCACCACAGAGCAGCAGAGCTGTGTCCTGAATCACAGCATCAGCTCATTAGAGACCAAATCAACTTCCACAGGCAGCAAACACGGCAAGAAGGACAAAAGCAGAACTTTTTAAAAGCAACACAGAACTGCAAAGCTAAATTGCAAGCCAGTTTTTACTGAATTCCCAGTTTGCTATGCAGGGAGGTTTGAAAATAAACGCTAAGGCTAAAGACAAACAAATGAGCTGTCCAGAGGCACAGAACAAGTGAAAGGCTTAGGGCAGGAGCATGCTGGCTATAGGGCGACACACCATCGGAGAAAAACAAAGGCAAAAACACCTCTAACGATTGGTCACACAAAGACTCCTGACCATTAAAAGCAGATCTGAGTATTTGTTGTAGTGTGAACAGCCAACAGTGAAGATCCCTTGTTTGTAACAGCTACAAGGATCACAGAATCACAGAACATTAAGGACTGGAAGGGATCTCGAAAGATCATCCAGTCCAATCCCCCTGACACAGCAGGACCACCTAGACCAAGTTGCACAGGAACATATCAAGGCAGGTTTTAAACACCTCCAGAGAAGGAGACTCCACAACCCTCCTGGGCACCTATTCCAGTGCCCTCACTGGGAAGAAGTTCCTTCTCATATTTATGTGGAACCTCCTGTGTTCCAGCTGACACCCACTGCCCCTTGTCCTGTCATTAGATGTCACTGAGCAGAGCCTGGCTCCATCTTCCTGACACCCACCCTTCATACATTTATCAACATTAATCAGGTCACCCCTCAGTCTCCTCCAAGCCCAAGAGACCCAGCTCCTTCAGCCTTTCCTCACCAGTGAGATGTTCCACTCCATTATCTTCATGGCTCTGTGCTGAACTTTTTCCAGCAGTTGTGTGTCCTCCTTGAACTGAGGGACCCAGAACTGGACAAAGTGCCCTCACCAGGGCACAATAGAGGGAGAGGAGAACCTCTCTCAATCTGCTAACCACCTGCCTTCTTTTACATCATTAAATAAAATGCATCCAAATAAGGATGTTCTGAGAAGGAGTTCCCATTTTGGACCATTTTGGTATAAGAAGTATTTTCAGGAGAGGAAAGTAAAATGTAAGGACAGGAATTGGGGAAATGACATTGAATAAACTACTCAATAAGTACATAAATAAACAGAAGCAGCTTGCAATTCACTGAGAATTTGGATTAAACTATATTGAGCTGTTTGGTGGCTACATGGAATGAAGATTATTTACTGTGAGAACTACTAGCCTGTAATTATGTACTTTTCTCATGTTTTAGGGGGTTTTTTATTGGTATCCTCAGCCATTAGCAGTAAATAGCGCCTGATATGAAACAGACATTAAGAAATCTCATTTCCTTTCCCCCGGGTGCTAAGGAAAGCTGACAGGAAAAGAGTTCCTACTCCTCTTACAACACACTAAAGACATCTGACCTAAGTAACAACAGAATTAGAATCTAGTTTGCACTTAAGAAAGGCAGTGTTTTGGAAGCTGCAGATACTACCCACAGGGTCAAGTGTGGCCTGAGGTCTCTGAAGTTGGCATTTCATTCTCTCCAAGGACCAGGTCCCTCTGGCCCTACGCTTCCCAAATGCAGAGTACTGCTGTGACACCTCTGAGCTCTGACACCTACTGCCCTGGATGCTTTAAGTATAAAAAATGCTTAAAGGGCAGGCTGCAACTGCACGACATATCAGCTTTATTAGGAAAGAGGGTTTGCAGGCAAGTGTGAAATTCTGAAGTACATTTATCTAAGCAAAACCACACTTGTAGGAATTTCCTGAGTAAACAGCCATTACAGGGCAACTTACTGGTAGCCCTACAAGGAGCAGAAATAGGCAGCTATGTGAGGAAAAACATACAAGTCAGCTAAGAACACTGAGGTCGAACTGATTCCTCAGTTTGCACATAAAGACAGAGCAAGAATAATGCTGGTGGAGTTGTTATGCAGAACGGATTAGAGATTATCTAAACATCCTTTCAGAATGATACAGCATTATAAGAAATAGAGCCTGTGCAAAATAGAGCAACTATCACCAGGTGACTCAGTGGGATCAAAGTATCCGGAGCAACATTTGGTGGAAACAGAATACAAGACATAAAAATATAAAATAGGACAAGATTCAGCAGGAGCTAACCAAAGATGCCAGGCTAAAACAATGCTCTTCAGTTATCAAGGAAAATGGCTTTAGGAACAGAAACGCAGGGAAACCTGTTGTTCAGTAAAGCTTTTGGCATGGTGCTACATGGAAAATTACTACCTAAATTGAGGAGACATTGGTGTGTAGCTATAACTGAAGACAGGTGTGACTGCAAGTTTCTGAGCAAAGCTGCAGAGGAGGTCACAGAATCACTGAACATTAAGGATTGGAAGGGATCTCCAAAGATTATCTAGTCCAATCCCCCTGACACAGCAGGATCACCTAGATCCAGTCACACAGCAACATGTCCAAGTGAGTTTTAAATGCATCCAGAGAAGGAGACTCCACAACACCCCTGGGCAGCCCCTTCCAGTGCTCTGCCACCCTCACCAGGAAGAAGTTCCTTCTCACATTGATGTGGAACCTCCTATGTTCCACCTTGCACCCACCGTCTCTTTTCCTATCATTAGACGACACTGAGCAGAGCCTGGCTCCATCCTCCTGACACCCACCCTTCACATATTTATACCCATTAATGAGGTCACCCCTCAGTCTCCATTTCTCCAAGCTCAAGAGACCCAGCTCGCTCAGCCTTTCCTCATAAGGGAGGTGTTCTACTCCCTTCATTCTCTTTGTGGCTCTGCGCTGGACTCTCTCCAGCAGTTCTGCATCTTTCTGGAACTGAGGGACCCAGAACTGGACACAAATGATGTCCAGAAAAACACCAAATGCAGAAAATCTGCTATATAGCTCTACCCACACACTTCAAGTTCTGAATCAGTTAAATCACCTGTTTGAGAACCTCAAAATTACTGAGCATAATCTGTCAAACACGAACTAGTCCACTTAAGTGCAATCAAAAAGGCAAATAAATCAAGGACGAAACAGAAAACTAAACTCTCTATGTATATTTATGATACACTGCATTCTGATAGCTACATCTGCTCTGATCAACTTGTCCCACAGACACAGACCCTTGGCAAGACATACAGAGACTAATCAGAGGTAGGGAGTAGCTTCAGTACACAGCAACCCTGTTTTTCTCTTGGAAAGTCTCCTTCACACAAGATTGAATCCAATGATATGGCTCAAAAACACTGAGTATAAATACAAAATTCATTTAGATTTAAAAAACAAAACCTGCACAGGAAGAGGCAGATACAAATTAAATCTAAAAAAAAAAAAATCCCACCCCACAAACCTTGAGCTGCAAACCAGAAAACATTTTAAATAATTAGAGAATTAAAATGCAGCTTCCCCAACAATTTGGGCAAGAAGCTTGAGCCTGTCCTGAGATGGAACTGGGTGGTGTTGAAGGGTGGGTGTCAGAAGGATCGAGCCAGGCTCTGCTCAGTGGCATGTAATGATAGGACAGGGGTAATGAGTGTGGGCTGAACAGAGGAGGTTCCACATAAATATGAGAAGGAACCTCCTCACAGTGAGGGTGACAGAGCACTGGAACAGGCTGCCCAGGGGTTGTGGAGTCTCTTTCTCTGGAGATGTTCAAAACCTGCCTGGATAGGTTCCTGTGCGACTAGATGATCCTGCTGTGGCAGCGGGATTGGACTAGATGATCTTTCGAGGTCCCCTCCAATCCCTAATGTTCTGTGATTTTGTGAAAAGCAGGGCTGGGAAGGGTTAGGATGGTGCCTCTGTATGCAGTCATAGTGAATCACGAAACCTAGGAGTCCATTCCAAGACCTTGTGTTCCTAAAAAACACAGGATGGTAAAACTCTTCTAGATTTCAAGAGATCATAAAGAAAATGCTGTGAATGTGTGAACTTCAACCAAGCACAAGGAGAGCATTAGAAGGAAGATTGAGATTAAGGGAAAATTTCAAAGGACAGTACACAATGACTAATATTCTGGTGGCACAAAAGATTTAAGGTGACCTTGCAAAGTAGAAACAATAGAGAAGACATTAAAGAGTTCTCTGACTTGCTGGTAACTGCAATTGCCTTGCAGTCTGGAGGCACTGGGTGCAGAAACTCTCCCCATGTTGTCCCTATCACCAGCACTGACACACAGTTCTGAGTAAAAGAGCAAACATTTAACCAGCCTGATACCTTTACCCGATCCCAACAAATCCTCAAGTAAAATATTGAAAACCAACTGCTTAGGCTCCCACAATCCATTACTGGCCAACCCTGCAGATGATCCTCATTTGGCTGCTAATAGCAGGCAGTGTCAGCTCCACACCTGAGAACCACACATGCATCTGGAGAAGCAGCAACGTCTCCTATTGGTGCAGGTACTTAAATTCCGTGAGACACACCAGTGCAGCCTGTTCAAGGTTAGCTGTAGGCTGTAAGCCCAAATTCTGGATGCACTGAGTGGGGCTGGGCATGCTGTGAAATCATTTTTTGCACACAAGTCCAGTCTTTTGTTTTTAAGAACCTACCAGCGTTTATGTCTCCAGTGGCTTAATAAGAGCTTTGGGTATTCAGGTTTTATATTTGAAGCTTTCAGAAGCAAATTACAGCAAACAAATATAAATCCTTGTCTCCTTTAAATTAGAAGTCACACTATGGTTACATCTCAATATCAGAAATGAGAACTGTGTTATGAACTGCATAAACATGCAATGAAAAAGCACCGACCTTGTAAGAGAGAGCAGTACTTTTAGACGTCACTATATCCCACTGTTTGAAGTAATCTCATCATGCAAGGACTAGTGAGCATAGTAAGTCATGGAAAGGTTCCCTAAGCCTGTCCAAGCACAGTGCACTGCGGCTACTAAGACAACTTGGTCCTGGAAAATGCAGTTACAGCATCAAGCTGAGGAGGGCAACAGTCACAGTTGGTTTCAGTGCAAGAAAGATATTGCCATGTGTAGGCTGTGGACATCTCTCCATCCTAATACTTTCTTGTTATGCTTTAGAAGGTGAGCAGAATCTGTCAAGTTTAAATTGTGTGTTTTCTGCAGAAAAGTGTAAAGTTTGGGTTTAGAAAGTTGTAAAGTGTCTTCCCCCTCAGTGATCTCCGCCACCTTCTTCTCTTCTCTCCATCTTGGACTGTTTGGAGACGTGTCACTGCCGCTGAGAGAAAATGTTATCGCTTCTGACAATGTTATCACTCCTCAAGCTGAAGAAAATTTACAGTGATTGTGAAGATTTGCCTCGACATGGAGACACTGATAATTCTGAACTTTGAAGATTTATGAGGATCAAGACGGAAGTTGAACAACCTCTGCAACTGCAGAGAGAAACAGGATAATGAGGATGTTTCAAACATTTTGTCTTGGTTAAATGTAAGAGCAGTGTGATGAAACTCCATATGTCTGTGTCCAAGTTTTATGCAGGATTCTTTGCTAATATTGGGGAGGGGAGTGGTTTAAAATGTCTTGGGGTCTTTCTTCTCCAAATTGAGTAAGTTGTTTCATTCCCTGCAGATTCATAAGTGGTTTGTTAAACCCTCCCTTTGTGTTAAATGTTCTTGGTTGAAATATAGTTGGGGTCTCTGGCCCACATTATTAATGGCGACCCAGGTGAGATGCATGGGGATACAGACACTACACTACTACTATGAAGACACTTCCTTAATCACTGCCGGGACTATACAACAGACTAAAGAGACTGTAACACCTATTAGCATCCAAACTGTTCACCAGAAGCACAAGCACACACATCTGTGGGTGTGCGCACACAGAGATTCATCTAATTTATACTCCGCTAAGAAGGAACATGAATTGATATGGCAGATCACAGGCACCGTGTGCTGAATCCCCATTAGTGATAAGCAGTAATCAGGAGAGAGGAAAGTTACTAAACAAACAAGGTATCTACTAAAAAAGGCACAATTTAAGCTAAGGCACAAAACATACCATCAGCATTACAGGATGTGTCTCCAGCGACGTTTCAGTTTACATGGAAGGAAGCGTCTGAAATTATTTGCCTGATTATTCCCACCTATCATGTTTCAATGAGCACACTACAGCACTCTCAGCACACATGAAATAGGTGCCCTTTGGATGAAACAAGACTTGTGGAGGCACCTTACGTGCTCTGACTGGTTATGGCAGTCTGCAGGAACAGATGAGATCACTTCAATGTGAAACCCAAAGTGTGTGGCTGGATTTGGGGTTTGCTCTGTAGATTCACTTACTGCATTGCACTTCTCGCCTCTGCAGCCACAGGTAGTGCTGTACTTCCACTCTATCGAGAGGAACAAACAGAAGCCAACAGTTTCACAGATTTTAAGCGTCTTGCCAGTTCATACGTCCCCACTTCTCCCCTCACAGTGCCAGCTTGGCACATTTTTTTAGAGAACACAGCCCGCCTGTGTGCTGTCACATATGAGAGAAAGTGTTAACACACTGATCTATATTTCAGCGGAAACAATCATTTAAGGGACAGAGACCACTGACAGCATCATGCGGCATTTGCAGACTAAATTCACATGCACAGCAAAAAAAGTCTTGCAACCTGCTGACAAAGAATCTCCTTCCATCTGCAACTTTAGTTCCCATTAAACTAATCCATAATCATTTGGCTCATCACAAAATTTACCCTGTATACAAGATCTGCACTTTCTGAACTCACTAACAGTGGACACTAAATAAAAGAGGATCAGATGATCTTGGAGAGACAAAGGCAATACTCTAGAGATGAGAATTATTCATACATGAATGAGAGACATCTGTGTTACTGGGATGCCCTGCCAGGATGGTTCATAATGATACAGCTAGAATTAGCCAAACTACATTAGGACATGCCCTTGTTAGCTGTCAATTAAGCAGGTTCCTTATATGGGAAATAATTCCCAAGAAAATAAAGCTCTCCTGGAACAGGTAAAAAGTGAGCATGAAAGCTCCAAAATATAGGAGCATTATTGCTCCAATTGGACACTTAAAGCTGCCACTTTTCCTAACGCAAAGAGAGAAGAGCATTTTGGGTTATTAAAGCTCCAGGTGCGTTTTGTTTGGGTGCAGAGCCTTTGTCAGGCTCATTCTGTCTCGATAAAACATGTCGTACAGCCAGACAAATTAATTCAAGTTAAATATTTCACAGCCTAATCTGATTTTACATAAGCATCCTGTAATTTGGAACAGCCAGGTAAATATTGGCCTCTGGAATCTACTTACTTGTCCAATCCATGTCTCACTGTCATATATTAAATAGACATCAGTTGGAGTTCATTAAATGCTCAACAGAACCTGATAACCCTGCATAGACTGAAAATGTCTGGCACTATTTAAAACCAGAGGCACTAGAGTTCAGACCTCTCAGCCGACTTCTTTCTCCAACAAAATACGGAACAACTGATGCTGCTTGCACAAGGGACACCCAGTAGGCCAGAGGACTTGGTAGGGTTGAGCTGGCTTCCCACCAGCTGTGGGTTCACACTACACTCCCTCCCTACCTCCCTCATCTCCCACTATCCTAAGGGACTTGGCTTGCACACAGTGATGGGGTGACCTACAAAGCTCATGGTGTACTCCTGCAGAAGTTCTGCACCAACTTTAGCTGCAGAGAAATATGAAATGGAAATCAGCCAAGAGAGTCTCATTCCACATGCAAGATGTGGGCAAGTGACACTTCAATATTGAAGCTAGTCATCACTCTCCTTTTTAAACTGAGAGGAAGTAATGATTCACTGTGAAGAAGTTCTTTCTCGTATTGATGTGGAACCTCCTGTGTTCCAGCTCACACCTATTGCCCCTTGTCACTGGATGACACCAAGAAGAGTCTGGCTCCATACACCAGAATCACAGAACACTGGGGATTGGAAGAGGCCTTGAAAGATCATCTAGTCCAATCTCCCTGCCAGAGCAGTATCATCTAGACCAAGTCACACAGGAACACATCCAGGCAGGTTTTAAATGTCTCCAGAGAAGGAGACTCCACAGCAAGGACTGTTGTTTTTAACATCTCCTTAAATACCAATAACTAGTCAAAACAATTTTCATTTAGTCACCACATTTTCATCAAATTAAGAAACCATCAGACCTAATTTTCAGTTTCATTTTGTACAGCTCAACTTCCAAGCAGTTCATTTAGTATCAGCTCAATTATCCATATTTATAAGCGGAAAAGGCCCCAAATTAAATATGTATTGCTGTTCTCAGGCAGCAGCTTGTGTACGATGACACTGGCACAGGGAATGCAAACTAGGATTTGCTTTAATTTACACAAAAGGTTATTCAGCTACTCCTTAAATGCATACAGCCAAAGGCAGTTTAAACACATTGTCTCATCCATATCTCGAGGTTCATTACTGGTGAGGGGAAAAGGTTTAAAAAGTGAAATAGCATTTTAACAAGGTAGTTTCAGATTTGCAATAAACTTTAGGGTTGGGGGAATTTCTCTGCAGACTCACTCCAGCTCTTCCGTTTAAATTGTATGAAAATACAGGCATCGTTTAAAGGAACAGAGGTTGTACCAGGTGCTCCAAAAATAGGCTCAAACCTGTGTGATTCCATGTCGTAGCTTTAAGCAATCCTCTAAAATGCACCAAAGTGCCACTCGAGAAAACAAGTACAGCAACACTTCTAAAGCAAAATTTGCCTTCAAAGCTAAGCACAGGATGAAGCTCTTGACTTGGTTCTTAGTTTGCTGACTTAACACAGGTAAGTCAATGGCAGGGTGAAGTTTGAGTACTCTGCTGAATCAATACAAGCATTAGCCTGGAAATCAACACTGGTCTAGGCAAGAATCACAGAATCATTAGGGATTGGAAGGGACCTCAAAAGATCATCTAGTCCAATCCCTTTGTCACAGCAGCATCACCTAGACCAAGTCGCACAGGAACACAACCAGGTGGGTTTTCAATGTCTCCAGAGAAGGAGACTCCAAAACCCCCACAGGCAGCCCCTTCCACTGCTCTGTCACCCTCACTGTGAAGAAGTTCCTTCTGATATTTATATGGAACCTCCTACGTTCCAGCTTGCACCCATTGCCCCTTGTCCTATCACCAGATGACATTGAGAATATTGTTCTAATTGTTATTTGGAATAAAAGAAATCACCAAAGAGAAGATGCAATAAAAAGCATCTTCTGTTCCGTATTTTAATGACAAACAATCCTTTCAAGCCAGTAAAATTAATTTCACAGATTTGATCTTCAGGTTTTCCCAACCAACCTTCTACAGAGCCAGGTCTGGAACTAGGAAGTCTACGAGCTGTACAGAACGAGTAAAATCATTCCAGCTTGAATGGAAATCAAAATCCATTAAAATTAAATCCATTAAAATCCATTAAAATTAAATCATTCATGGAAATTAAAATCATTCCACATTGACTGAAGTCCATACAATTTCAGGAAATCCAAGGAAAATCCTTTTTCTTAATTCATTTGCACTCCTGTATTTCAAAGCAATATATTCAAGAAGAAAAATGGGTGTGCAGGGCTGAAGACTCTCTTTTTAGAAGTGATAACAGTTAACCAGTTTCTCATAGATTTTATAAGTTAACTACTCCTATCATTCCCCAGCGTCTTTCAAAGAGCAGACCTAAGTCCTGTTAGTGTTCACGCAATGAAAAGTGCTAAGCACACAATACTCACTACTCTGCTTTAGGGGAAGTCCACTAATTCTGAAGTTTTCAAGCCGTAGGGGAAAAATGACAAGCTCAACAAGTAAAACTATGGTCTCTAAATTTTAAATCCATAACATCAACTCCAGCATTTGCACCTGCACCTAAACCAGTATGCACAGCTGTCTGCACCAGTTTCAATTTCCACTTGAAATGGGACACAAAGACAAGAAAAGAAAGCAACAGAGTACCCCTAAAACCCATTACAGAACTGAGGTTCTCAGAACCCAGCTCAGTACTCGGGCTTTTTGCCTGCCTCAGTGAAGCTTTAAGCAACTTCAGAGGGACCCTAGTGTGAAGCTTGCTCATGTCTTATCATCAGACCCCCTCCTGACTGGGCACCCCGGTGGCTCAGCTTAGGACAACTGTTTGCCTGCTCATGTTTATGCCACATTAATGCATAAAGCTGCTCAACCATCAGCTCTGGAATTCATGCAGAGTTTAACCATAAGGCTTTTGGCTTCTGAAGGCATACTGCTTCACCCTGACATACCAGACCAGAAGAGGCACAAACAAGGACTGATGTCTCAGTAACAACAGTGACAAACAACAGTGGTGCTGGTTGTGCTGCATGTTCAGGTCATTGTGCTGAACAGCTTGGGAGCCCTGACTGTACTTTGAGATGCTTCTGACACTCCTCAGTTTACTTACCTGTTCACCAAGGTAAGTAAACAACCTGTCATGTAACCACATTAAATCAGAACCACAGAATGACCTTGCAAGATCATCTGGTCCAACCCATCCTGGGAAAAGGGAACCTGGCTAAGTGAGATTACCTAGTATTCTGTCCAGTCTAGTCCTGAAAACATCTGGCACAGTTTGTTCCAGTGACTGACTGTTCTCCAAATTAATTGGTCTTAAAATACATATTTTAGTTTCTATCTTGATACTGTGTGGCAGTGAGAATTCCAGTAGAGACCACAGAATCATTAGGGATTGGAAGGGACCTTGAAAGATCATCTAGTCCAATCCTCCTACTACAGCAAGATCTTCCAGACCAAGTCACACAGGAACATGTCCAGGTGGGTTTTAAATGTCTCCAGAGAAGGAGACTTCACAACTACCCTGGGCAGTCAATTCCAATGCTCTGTCACCCTCACCAGGAAGAAGTTCCTTCTCACATTGATGTGGAACCTCCTATGTTCCAGCTCACACCCGCTGCCCCTTGTGCTAGCATTAGATGACACCGATAAGAGCCTGGCTCCATCCTCCTGACACCCACCCTTCACGTATTTATACACATTAATGAGGTCACTCCTCAGTCTCCTTTTCTCCAAGCTCAAGAGACCCAGCTCCCTCAGCCTTTCCTCATAAGGGAGGTATTCTACTCCCTTCATCGTCTTCATGGCTCTGCACTAGACTCCTGCTAGCAGTTCTGTGTCCTTCTGGAACTGAGGGGCCCAGAACTGGATCAAGCAAGCACTTAAAAGAACAACAGCCTTTATCATATAGAACCTACAATTTAAGACGCAGAACCGGAGGCAAACCTCAGCTACCCTAGCAAATTGGCAGAGTCAGAAGCTCCTCCTGCCATGAATGCTGAAACCACAGTAGTCTCACTTGATAAACTACAATCGTGTTGGCTCCACTGAGACAGTTAATCCAAGCTGCACATTTTTCTGGCACAGAGCTGCAACCTCCTGCAACAATTACCAGACGCATTAATTCTGGGCGTAAAGGCACCACATTCACAAACTGGAAACATTCAACACATACAAATGATATTTGTTTAAAACATTTCTGTGATACCTATGCAAACATTTAACAATGTGTGAAGAGATCAGAGAGAATCACAGCTTGAATTAGTATTGCAGAGTCAGTATCTACTCCTAACTAGTCTGCAGTGTCTTTTGAAAAGGTTTTTCATTACATTTCAACAAATGGCCAAAGGGGCTGAGAAGTTCTGCAAACCCACAGGCTGGAGATGCATGCAAAACATATACTGGAATAGATCAACAAATTCCCAAGTGCCAAGTCCTAAGCATCTACTTCTTGTTTTCATTACACAGTATTGATAAAATCATAATTTCAAAATAGGAGCACAATCCAATGTTGACTTTGAGTAACATTTTAGCAATCCTGCACATTAAAATCTGCTTTTTAAGCTATGACAGGTATTTTTGTAGAATAATGAAGGGGTTTCTCCTTTTACATCAAGAGCTGATTTGTCTACAGCAGCCAACACTTTTAAAAAGCACTTCAACTGAAAACATTTTTATATTTTTCTGTTAGAAGACAGCAACACTCAAGCATTCACTTCTGAGACATCTTAGACAAATGTTAATTCTCTATATTGAGAGCAACTTAGCAACAACTTGGTCTAGGGGATTCGACTCTGGCAGGGGGATTGGACCAGATGATCTTTCGAGGTCCCTTCCAATCTCTTACATTCTGTGATCCAACTCCTTACGAGGAAATGCTGGGGGAGCTGAGTCTCTTGAGCTTGCAAAACAGGAGATTGAGGGGTGGCCTCATTAATGTTTATAAATATGTGGGTGTCAGGAGGATGGAGCCAGGCTCTGCTCAGTGTCATCTAGTGATAGGACAAGGGACAATGGGTGTCAGCTGGAACATAGGAGGTTCCACATAAATATGAGAAGGAACTTCTTCACAGTGAGAGTGATGGAGCACTGGAACAGGCTTCTCAGGGG
>JAOXOE010000001.1:108936109-108946827 GCA_028565055.1 Phoeniculus purpureus
CCTGCTGTGGCAGGGGGATTGGACTGGATGATCTTTTGAGGTTCCTTCCAATCCCTAATGTTCTGTGATTCTGTGATAGACACTAAAAACTCTGAGATGCACATCAGGAACAATTCTGATGTAACCCAAACCCCATTGGAATGGATGTTGGCTTCCCATTAACTTCAGAAGAGTTTTTATCCAGTCCTTGAATCAGGTCAAGAAAACCCCTCAGTCTGCTAGTGGTGCACAGAGAAGTATTTAGAGGTTCAGTGTTTTTGATTAAGATACTGGAACGGGGTGGTGGGAAACAAGAAAAGGTTAAATCCCTACAAGTAGTTCATTTTCCAGGGCAAAACTCCACAGTGACCACAAACATCTCGTTTATTTGAGCTGACACCTTCCAAGTGGAGAGATGGCTGGATGTGTGCACTTCCCCAGAGTTTCCCCCCGCGACGGAGTCCTGTTTAGCCTCCCAGTGCTGTGAGTTGATAACTGGAGTGTTGTTTGGGTTATTCCATGTGACAGGAACTGTATTTTCTTAGATGGATCACAGAATCACAGAAGAGTAGGGATTGGAAGGGACCGTGAACGATCATCCCCCCCCATCACACTGACAGACCTCTTCTAGCAATGTCCTAACGACTGCAGACACTAACTTTATCCTGTATATTAAAAAAATAATGCCTTGGATGGATAAACCCTTTATTTTTAGGCTACTGTTCTAATCAGTGAAGCAACTTGGGGAAGTCTGGACTGGATTCCCCATCAGTTGCCAGTTGCGGCTCTCTACAACATTAACACTCCTGCGTTGCTGGACCTGCCAGGCAGGAGATGTGAACTACTGGACTGAAATCCTCTTTGTGGCAGACTGTAGATAATTTCATAGTTAATGCCCCCAGAGCCCCTTTTAGTCTTCGAAACCCATGATTCACCTTCTGAACAAGCTTCACACAACCATCATGGCTATCAAGCAAACACCTAATTTACTGCTTCAAAAGACTGCAGTGTGGAGAACCAAGGGAAACAGACAGTGCCTGGGGGGCTGAAGAAAGAGCATGTAAACAGCACAGATGGGCTTCAAAGATATTGCTGAGCAGCATTGCCAAATCCAAACCTTTCAAAACTATGAGTCAGGCACCAGAAAAGTCTTGAAATTTACTTAAAATTCATGAGATGTGGAAAATAACTGATTTCACTGACACCTGCACTGCTGACCGGCCGTCAGTTTTGGGGCATCCCCGTCAGTTTTGGGGCATCCCCAAGAGTTTTGGGCATCCGTTGGATAATTTCAATTACATTGGATGGAAGAGTGGCAGATGAATAGGACTGACTCCTTACAAGATTGGTGGGTGTCTGGATTGGGGGTAAAATCTATCCTGGTGGCAGGCAGGGGTAACTGGGACCTTGTCTGAACTGATCGATTCACCCTCACCCGCGTTGCTCCACGCACACAATGCACAGATCAGGAATGAGAGCTGCAGGTGTTATATGGAGCTGCACATAGAGGTGAGCAGGGGGATAGCTAGGAAACCATGAAAGGTCTCATTCAAAACGTAGAGGAAGAAAGTGAACGAATGCAGCTGGACACCATGAAATGCGAGGAATGCTGAGAGCACCATGGCAGTGTGATGTTATAGCACCCAAGAGCCAGGTGAAGCTCCACAACCACGGCAGGCTATTTATATTTTAATCACAGACATCCACAGGGTGGAAATTAAGCACCAGATAGACTAAATGGGACCATAGACCATTCCTCACAAAATTGAACTGAAGGGTTTAGCGTCCCTGCATCCTTCTCCTTGCTGTTGGATGCTACCTCAGTGCCCTCCCAGTGCTTGTTGCTCCCTTGTGATTCACTAACTCATTCACTACACATAGAATCACAGAACATTAGGGATTGGAAGGGACCTTGAAAGATCATCCAGTCCAATCCCCCTGCCACAGCTGGATCATCTAGATCCAGTCACACAGGAACACATCCAGGAGGGTTTTCAATGTCTCCAGAGAAGGAGACTCCACATCCCCCCTGGGCAGCCCCTTCCAGTGCTCCATCACCCCCACTGTGAAGAAGATCCTTCAGATATTTATATGGAACCTCCTCTGTTCCAGCTGACACCCATTGCCCCTTGTCCTATTATTAGATGCCACTGAGCAGAGCCTGGCTCCAGTTAGTGAAGACACTGAATGCAGGTAAAGTGGTCTGGGAGAGTGCTGGGAGTAGACAGGAGACAAGAAGGTAAGTGGAAACCTTACCAAGCTGAGATGTTATTCAAGTCAAGGTGCTGTGAAGTAAATACTGGAGATTTTCCTAATCAAATCTCCAGTGCTAATTCAGCAAGATCACTGCATTTCCAAAACCTCATTTTGTTCCATGTCTTAAATCACGGGAGGTGTTTTCTCTTCATGTTCCAGTTGACAGCTGTTGGCATCCCAAGTCCACCATTAGCCTGAAGGAGCTGAATGAGGACTGTGTGCTCAGGGAATGTGAACTCCTACGCCTGGCACCTTGCTGCAACAAGTGGTGCACATCAGTGGAGAAGAAGTGGTGAAGTCCCCGGGCTGTGAACAAACAAAGGTTTGTCAGCCTGGTGTCTTTCCACAGCACAACTTTCTCATGGATTATGGAGTCATACTTTGAAGTAATTTGAGATTCTGCTTTCCATAACATCAGGGCAAATCTGAAAGGAAACAGAAAGGGTTTAACTGAAGCACAGTGATCTCAGGAGCTTCTCTGGGAGCTGCAATATCTGACATTTTCATTTATAAAAGACATTTCTTCCTGATCCGTATAAATATCAGAAGGAACTTCTTCACAGTTGAGGGTGATGGAGCACTGGAAGGGGCTGCCCAGGGGAGTTGTGGAGTCTCCTGCTCTGGAGATGTTTAAAACCCACCTGGATGTGTTCCTGTGTGACTTGGTCTGGGTGCTCCTGCTCTGGCAGGGGGATTGGACTGGATGATCCTTCAAGGTCCCCTCCAATCCCTCATGTTCTGTGATCCAATACCAAGACTTGTGTGGCACCGTTACAGCCTCTCACTTGCAAACCTACTGGCCTAAGGAATCCACCGTTATCTCTGCAGTGTGGCTGCAGTGCCATGCAAACGGTGATACTAAAACCCATCTGTCACATTTCACCTACCTCTTCCAGTCCTCCACTAGGTTCATCATCATCCCTTTACCAGAGAAGGAAATTACTTTAGAGAAGGTCTGTCAGATAGGTAATGGCTCATACAGTCAGCTCCGCTCTAAAGGTATATAAATCCAGAATAACTTCAGCGGTGAGCAGAGATGCTTTGAACCTGCTTCACCATGGAGAGAGAAAAATTCCAAGGCTCAGGGTTTGCATGTTTCTTGTGTTTTGTTCACGTGCAATCACTGGACAGAGGACAGTCGTCCTCCTTTACACATCACTGTTGCCCAATTGAACAAGCCCTAACACTTGTGCCGGCAGTAAATCACAGAATCCCAGAACATGAGGGATTAGAAGGGACCTCAAAAGATCATCTAGTCCAATCCCCCTGCCACAGCAGGAGCACCTAGATCAAGTTGCACAGGAACATGTCCAAGCGGGTTTTAAATGTCTCCAGTGAAGAAGAATCCACAAACCCCTTGGGCAGCCCCTTCCAGTGCTCTGTCACCCTCACTGGGAAGAAGTTCCTTCTCATATTTATGTGGAACTTCCTGTGTTCCAGCTCACACTCATTGTCCCTTGTCCTGTCACTAGATGCCACTGAGCAGAGCCTGGCTCCATCCTCCTGACACCCACCCTTCACGTCTTTATAGACATTAATGAGGTCACCCCTCAGTCTGTGTTTCTCCAAGCTCAAGAGCCCCAGCTCTCTCAGCCTTTCCTCATCAGGGAGATGTTCCTCTCCCTTCATCATATTCATCACTCTACACTGGACTCCTTCCAGCAGCTCCATGTCTTTCCTCTATGCTGTTGCTAAGATCTGCAGAAGGATGGTTTAATAGGGAACAAACAGACTTTGAGCAGTTCACCTGGAGTTCACAGAGAAGCAAAGACTCAGTAATTCTTGCCCAGGGGTGTTGTGGAGTCTCCTTCTCTGGAGACATTTAAAACCTGCCTGGACATGTTCCTGTGTGACTGGATCCAGGTGATCCTGCTGTGGCAGGGGGATTGGACTAGATGATCTTTGCGGTCCCTTCCAATCCCTGATGTTCTGTGGTGCTGTGATTGGTTTTTCTATCTGAGCAGTGAAGTCTACCAGCGCTTTCACTGCTTTCAGACCTCGAATAAAATAATGGATTGTGATAATCTGACTTAAATGAAGAAATCATGGACCGAGTGGTCAGCCATTACCAGAGATTCAGCTGACCTCGTCTGCCTCAGGGGCTTTATGTGTATAGTTGCATATGAATAACCACATTGCCCCCACATCCTCATATTTATTTAGTTACCCCTCCGTGTAACTGACATTCTTCCTTTCAGTGGTGCTCTCAACATGAAAGAGTGATGACTCCTCATCAGCTTCAGCCTGCAGTCTAGGGTTGGCAGCTGCATCAGGAAATGCGATGCTGTTCCAGGGCCAATGGATTCAGGAAGCGTGCCAGGATTTCTCAGCACTTTCTCCAAAGTTGTTGAGTTGCCACAGAGATTTTGAAGTCATGTCTATGTGGTCGGTAAACGTGTGACAGTGCAAGACGAGAGCTAAGTCCTGCAGCATCGTCACAGAAATCAAGCCAACTGATGGCTCAAAGGGAGACGTGTTCTAGTGCCAGAGATCATCTATTGGAAGGAAAAACCGATCGCAGCCAACAGACTCTCTAGTGGGGAGTCAGACCCGAAAACAGCAGGACACAACCAGAGCTAAAGAGAAGCGAGTGTGTGTCTCATGCAGTCAACGCCTCAGTGTCCCCCGCAGGAGCTGGGGGCAGACTGTGCGTCAAAACACGAGAGGAGTCTCTGTGCCCTAGAAATGCCTCAATCAAAAGTCTAACGACACCGTCTAGGGATGGAAGCCAGCAGACAGCAGGATTTGGTGAAGTCTTGGGCACAGTCCAGACCCCACGGAGTTCAGGGATGCTTTGCCATGAACTTCATTAGTGATGGGTTCACTCACAAGGGCTGCCTTTCCCTACACACTCCTTCAGCCAGCACTCCGCTCAGAAGCACACAGGGCTGTGTTCTGCACTGACAAATAAAGAGGTTTAAGTGAAGGAATTGTTGTCTTGGATAATGCGTATTCCAGTTCAACTTAAATATTAAATCGAGCCTCTCGGTGTGACTGTTCAAGCATCCTGCCCAGCCGTCCGTCTCTCCAGCTACTTGCACCTCGCTGCCAAGCAGAACCACTTGAACAATCCAAGCCAGGTGATTAGCATAAAAAGGCTCTTTTCATTTGAATTACCGGTATCGGTACATTTTTGACGCCTAAGACAAGTTTTTTCATTCAGGGCTGTATAATTGCTGATTCCACGTCTTTCTTTAGGTTATATATCACTTACCACACAAAGAGCTTGGAAGCTGAGAGCCCCACAACACGTGAGTGACAGGGGCAGGAGTGAAATGAAAAGGTGCTAACCAAAATCCATCCTCTAGCACGTGCTGCTTCTACCGTCTTGCAGAGCTAGTCATCTCTTCTTCCAACCTTCTATCCTCTCCCCCCACATTTACAGTATTATTCATCCCCTAGGATCCCAGAATCACTCTGGTTGGAAAAGACCCCTGGGATCATCGAGTCCAACCATCTACCCCACCTCACAAGTTCACCCCTAAACCAGATCCCTCAACCCCTCATCCAAATGATCTCTAAACACATCCAGGGATGGCGACTCAGCCCCTCCCCTGGGAAGCCCATTATTGGTTTTCTTATTATTTTTTAGATGACAAGATGGTTGAGGTTTAATCTGAACTTTTATCGACTAAAGCCATAAACCCCCCCCCAATCTGAGCTTCTTCAGAAGACTTCAAGTAAAACTTTTGGTGGGTTGGAGGGGGACGACCGATCCTGCTGCGGCAGGGGGATTGGACTAGATGACCTTTCGAGGTCCCTTCCAATCCCTAACGTTCTGTGGACAAAGAAACTCAGTGAAACCAATAACCCTACGTGATTTTGTTCTGCTGTGCGCTGGGAAATCTTTTCCTGCTCCCACACGTGTGTGGCGCGGTGCTTGCTTCAAATCCTTGTCCTCTTCAGCAAAGCAGAAGAACAAAGAGAACGCTAAGGAGCAGTAAAATAGAACCAGACCACGTTGCTCCATGTCAAGGAAGGAAACAACAAAGAGAAGCCAAGTGGAGCAGCCGGTCCCATAAATAAAGGCGATTTCCACCGACAGTGTTCTGATCCAAATATTTATTCGTTTCCTAACTCATACAAAATTTATGCTCGTGGAGGTACTGGGTTCAAAGGGTTGGAAAAGGAACTCTTCTAGTTATCCACAGAGAACGTACAGTACCAAGGAGGCGATGCAAACCTCTTTGAGTTGAGTAAGAAATACATTACACATAATTTACGGAAACGGGATCCAGTGTCATACAGAGAATGATTCAGAGCAGGGCTACCAGGAAGGAGATCGCTCTTTGTCTCTGCTGTGGCTGGCTAGAGTGGGTCGCCCTTCAGCCAGCTCCATCTGATGGATGAGAAGGCTTCGCTTCCAGTGCCTGTGTTCCCATCCACATTCACATCTCCCATCCCATTCACAGCTCCAAAGAGGAAAGCTCATCATCACCCCTGCCAGGCAGTTCACCTCTGCGCCTGTCAGACAGTCACCTCTCTCCTCACCGCTCCTACAACACCCCGTCTTTCCGGGCTCGTAACGCTACTGACTTCATCTGGATTCAGACCAGAGACCTACAGGGAAAAGACTAAAACCAGGACAAAACTGTTCTACTTAGAAATTTATTTAGCGATTAGGTGGAAAACTTGGCTTCAGGGGGAAAAATAAAGAGTCAGACACCAGAAGGAGATGAGAAAGTCAGTCCTGGATGAAACTAGTCCTAATAGTTCACATAAATAAAAGCATTATTGAAGGAGTTTATATATGAGCCATGCCAACGTCTATATAAACGAGAAACGTAGTCAGATGGCATCTTAGTCGTTATAAACGTTGCTATGTACACCGAAGATGAAAAAGGATGCTTCCTACTCCAGTCCTCGTCTTTCCCTTCCGACCCCGCGCCCTTGCTGAAACGTAGGACTTCAAGCCCTGATAGAAACAACACAAACGTGCAGAGAGAAGAACCACCAGAAATAAAAAAGCCAAACCCAGTCCTGTAACTAGACTGCAAATGATTCAGTTCTGCCTAAGAGTCAAACCATCATCTTCTTCCTCCTCCTCCCTACGTGGCACTGGGGTTCATAACAACAGGAGGAGAACAGCACAGTTGCTTCAGAACACTGGACGTTAGCTTTCCAGGAACAAGATAACAACTACCCAGAAGTGCTATGGGAAACATTAACCACAGAGTACCCTGGTATTTACATTACAGTTAAATTAGCCTTTAAAATGACTTAAAAATCGAAGCAAAAAACCCCCACCCCATTTTCCAGTCATAGGACAGTGTTGTCTACAATGTGGAGTCTCTGTTCCTTGCTTTTCTCCAGCATTTCTCTCGAGATGGGTAGCTATACAGAGGGATATAGGTCTGAGAGAGATGTATCAGAAGCTAAAACACATCTGGACGAACAGCCTGCAGACTTCATCTGAGACTACTTTTGCAACAGACAAACCTCCACAGAGAAAATGTAAGAGCTGGAATGACACGTCTTAATGGCATTCCCTGTCCGTGTTCCACGTAGGAGCCACATAGAAACCCAAGAGCCTCGGACTGTAGAAGCAGAGCTAATAGCAGCCGTGTGGGTTCCCTGGTGCCACCAGGCTGAAGCAGCCCAGCCCTCAATGGGGTGCAGAGGTTTCCATCCCCGTGGAGGCTGCTGGGGTGGCTGTGGAGCAGGACCAGTGGTGGTGGTGTGGAGAGCTGTCATCTGTGTGGACTACAGATGGGATCCAAGTCCCTTGACAGTCAGTGGAAGTCACTCCTGTTGATGCCAGCAGGAGATGGATGGAGTCCTGGGGCAGCAGCAGGCTCCAAGGACGGGAACACAGGCATTGCCACCTCTCCCCATCCAGCCCCAGTGCTGCCACTGCATTGCCGAGCAGGCTCTCAGTCCTCACTAGGATCTACAAAACAAGTCACGGATGTCCACTGGACAACAGCTGGACTGGATAGGATCCGTTGAGCACCACGACATTTCCTATTCTTACACGTGCAGGATGCTAGCGAGCAGCTGGCCCCAACTTCTTCTTCTTCAGACCCAGGAAAACCCAGCTGGAGGAAGTGCCCCTTAATATAGGAAAGACCGTTCTTGCAGCAGCCACCACTGCCTCGTAACTCGGCAAAACCCAGTCCAAATTCACAGGGAACAAGAACATCCACGTCAAGAGGGGACAACTCCTTCCTCACGCGTGAGAACGGTGCAAGCATTTACCCGGCGGCTCTATCAAACGTCGTAGAAAAGGTTACACAAAAATACTTAAATATATGGGAACAGACCCAGGGATCTCACACTTGCATGAAATACTCCTGTTCAGACCCCTCTGGGCAGTCTCACAGGCAGCAGAAAATGTATGCTCTAGAAGCACGAACGACTCCCTACACTTCCCTAGTTTAAGTAGGGGTGGGGAGGGGAAAGAAGCATCAGCCTTATTAATACTGAATGCTAAGTGCAGAAGTTTAGCTGTAGCTGTAGGGGTTTGAAGCAATTGATTTGACAGAAGCTCCAAGCGTAAACTCTGCTTTAAAAATCCACATCTATTCCCTAGGCTGCTTATTGTTTCATGAAAATGAGAAAAAACCACCCACCCCTACGTGTCCTGCTTGTATCAGCTAGACCTCCTGAGACCGTTCAATTAAACCTCATAAGCTTGCAGCACTTCAAGATGGGGTTGTGGATTGGGAGCACGCGTTAACCTTATTGCAGTATTTCTGTGGGATAATAGGAATTTATAACTTCTGCCACCCTGCATAATTTAACTACCAAAGTTAAAAGAACATCACCCTCTGAATGACACCACGAGAAGCTCACAGCTCTGAAAGAACTCAAAGTCAGTGGGAAATGTTACTTAGAGACCACGTAACTGACACAGCTTTACATAAACACAGAGATATTAAAGTATTAAATCAAAAGCTAATTAACAGAGGGGAGAGTTTCACGCCGTAACGTCTTCTGATTCTACTTCACATTTTAGTGACTGCTCTGAGCATCATGAGGTGGTCTGCATGTACCTGTATGTCCTTAACACACACAAAGATATCTATCTACCGATCCTCCCCACCCTTCTTTTCCTCCCCAGATAGGGCGATTTTATAACTGCAATGAGATGTGACGAGCAGTACACTTCTGGGGAATTATTGCATGCCTTGAGTGCATAAGGCAGAAGGAAGAGTATCTGACTTCAGACACTAAAGAAGTGGAATCATCAACCAGAAATGCACTGGAGTGATTTGGAACATCTTATTGCTTTTATAAAACTTGAAGTTTTACACTGCTGGGGGGTTTTTTTTGTCTTCTTTTTTAAATGTTGAAGGCACGAACCAAAGGGGAAAGTCGTATCTCTATTTAGTGGAGATCAACCATCAGGAAGCTCCATTACTGGTCACTGAACACTCTTCATTGTCCTAAACCTATTCCCTGCGGTGCAATACTGTGCTGCGGTTGCATAAGGAGGTTAAACACCAAAGTTCAGGCATCCTTTATTAGGGGAAGCAAAACAAAGACAATTTCCTTGCCCAGCAACAACCAAGTAGCCATTAGCATCAGATCACTCCGGCTGGTGGGGAGAGGCAGCCATCACTCCCATCGCACCGCGATGGACAAAACACCGCTCGGACACAGGCAACCAACCGCTTGCCACACTAACCTTGGCTGGTGGAGCAGCTCCTGGAGCTGGACGCCACGGTGCTTGCCTAAGACGCTGAAGGCACGGATCCAAACCCAACAGCAATTTTCCATCACACTAGTCAAGACTGGAAAGGGACAGAACTGCAGAAGAGAAACACCGCCCTGGAACCTCTGCATGTTGGGGCCGTTAGAGGGTTATGGAGCACTTCTCCCCCACGCCCTCACCATTTTATAACTGGGTAATGGCATTCATGCACAGCTTAGGGCCCCAGACCTCCCAACGTGTGAGCCTCAGGTTCCTCTAGCTAACAGCCACTCCGGGAGGCAGAGCACAGCAGAGAAGGAATGAGGGGGTACAAAACACTAAAAGCTGTAGACGACCTCCTCAGATCATTGTGAATGCTGGGAAGGAAAGAAAGGAAGGGGAAGGAAGGGGAAGGAAGGGGAAGGAAAGGAAGGGAAGGGAAAGGAAAGGAAAGGAAAGGAAAGGAAAGGAAAGGAAAGGAAAGGAAAGGAAAGGGGAAAGGAAAAAGGAAAGGGAAAAGGAAAGGGAAAAGGAAAGGGAAAAGGAAAGGGAAAAGGAAAGGGAAAAGGAAAGAGAAAGGGAAAGGGAAAGGGAAAGGGAAAAGGAAAAGGAAAGGGAAAAGGGAAAAGGAAAAGGGAAAAGGGAAAAGGGAAAAGGAAAAGGGAAAAGGGAAAGGGAAAAGGGAAAGGGAAAAGGGAAAGGGAAAAGGGAAAGGGAAAGGGAAAAGGGAAAAGGGAAAAGGGAAAAGGGAAAAGGGAAAAGGGAAAGGGAAAAGGAAAAGGGAAAGGGAAAAGGGAAAGGGAAAAGGGAAAGGGAAAAGGGAAAGGGAAAAGGGAAAGGGACAAGG
>JAOXOE010000001.1:108994763-109072353 GCA_028565055.1 Phoeniculus purpureus
CCCCTGCCACAGCAGGATCACCTAGACCAAGTCACACAGGAACACATCCAGGTGGGTTTTAAATGTCTCCAGAGAAGAAGACTCCACAACCCCCCTGGGCAGCCCCTTCCAGTGCTCCTTCACCCTCACTGGGAAGAAGTTCCCTCTCATATTTATGTGGAACCTTCTACGTTCCAGCTTGTAGGAATAATGAGAATAACAGTAGCAAAAATTCTCAATAAAGGCAATTTGGGATCTTATAAGGGAATTCCAAGAACACTTTTTTCCCCCCCCCTCACTAAGTATTGCTTCAATTCAGGTGAAAAAAGAAGACATTTCCCCCCAAATGACTGTTAAAACAGCAATTCCTGACTGTAAAAAAAAGCACAGATGGAATTGTTTGAGTAGCTGCAGCCAACCTTCTATGCACAAACAAAATATGTACCTCATGCGCTTGAGAATGATACAGAAAGGAAGCATCAAAAGAAACCCAGCATGTTTTGGTGACTTGGAAGTATGACATCTCACAAACACAACCCACTATCAGCACAGTACTTTCTGCTTAAATATGGTTTATAATAAATTGCTCTGATCTGTCACTGGGATGAGTTCTTAGCCCATACAAAAAAGGTTGTTCTGGGTTCTGAAGGACTGTGTGGCCGAGGGGATCAGTGACATAAAGCAAACAAAACTACTCCATTTGACTATTCTGAGCATCAGAAGGTGAATAGATGGTCTTAGCATAGCTCTCCTGCACCATAAAACTGTTAGCGTTCACCGATGCTTTTACCGGTGTCTCAGCAGACAGGTTATGCAATAGGGATGCTACCAGATCTGAAACACATCGCAGAGACCTGAAGCTCATACAGACGCTGCCTTTTCTGCGCCCTGACTGAACTACAGATTACAATTCCAAGGCTGTTAGCGTGGAACTTTCTGTGAGCACTAAAATGTAAAAATATTTACTAGTGCTTTCTACCTACAAATCTCTAAATAGAAGTTTGAAAGGAAAAGAAAAAAAGCATTAAAATTTACGGTTGGCTTCTGCTCTTAAAAGAAAGTACAACCAACCTCGAGGAGAAAGAGGATGAGTAATCCTGCCACCTCTTGCATATTTCAACGCCTTACATCCTTTCTTGTTTGTCTAGTAGTGGAATAAATTGAGGAATTTACTGTTTTCAAAGGTATGTACCAACAGCATATACACAGCGCAGCACATGCCAGCTATTACATTGTGTGAGTAACGTAAACAAAAGGCCAAGTTCTTAGAGCAAAGAGGATGATGAAGGCAGTGGAGCACGTCCCTGATGAGGAGAGGCTGAGGGAGCTGGGTCTCTTGAGCTTGAAGAAGATGAGACTGAGGGATAACCTCATTAATATCTATAAATATGTGAAGGTTGGGCGTCAGGAGGATGGAGCCAGGCTCTGCTCAGTGTCATCTAGTGATAGAACGAGGGGCAATGGGTGTGAGCTGGAACAGAAGAGGTTCCACATAAATTTGAGAAGGAACCTCTTCCCAGTGAGGGTGACTGAGCACTGGAACAGGCTGCCCAAGGGGGTTGTGGTAATTTTCAAACTACAACAAGTCTCCTTTGCTGAAGAAGTTTAAGACCTGCCTGAATATATTCCTGTGTGACTTGCTCTAGGTGATCCTGCTGTGGCAGGGGGATTGGACTAGATGATCTTTCGAGGTCCCTTCCAATCCCTAGTAATTCTATGATTCTAGTGCTGAGCATGGTGCTTATTGATGGGCCTTTCTTCTCTCCTCAGTTTGCCATGAATCCGTTTTACGAACTCAACTCTCCTATTCGATCCAGTGCCTTTGAAAGGAAAGTACAGTTCCTTGGGAAGAAACACCTTTTAAGCTAAATGAATTGCCTGTGTTTCCATGCTTCCCTGACTATCTGAACTGTAGTTGGTCAGCTTAGTTCTCAGCATGTTTGATACTAATCTTCTGAAGACTGACAAATTGGATGCTGAAGAAGCTTTTTTTGTTGTTGTTGCTGACACAGATAAGAACAGCCAAGCTTCTCTGGTTAAAACATGTATCTTAAGACATTTCTTTTTATGTGCTATGAAAACTAAGTTTAAAACTATCAGGGGCTGGGTAGGTACAAACTGATACGTGTGTATGTCAACATGTGTGTGAAGTGTAAACCTCTCACAGTAGGTGGGAGGTAATCAGATTTGAACCCAAAAGCCATCTCCAGACATGTGATTTAGTATCAGCAAAAGGGAATTGTTGATTGTTGGGCCTAATTTTGTTAGAAACTTTTCTACTTACAGCCCTTCGCTACAGAACTTACTACAGAGTAACAGAAGTCTGTAGAGTATTAAATCAGGTCTGTATTTACATTGTAATGTGGAATGTAGATATTGTAAAGTCCTCAGTTAAGAGAAGATGTAACAGCAAAGCTCTGTCTTCAGTATTTCAAGATATTTTGAGAAAATACGAAGTTTTAAAGCTTGAAATCTCAAATTTACCAGATGTTTAGTGCTGGATCTGTGAAATGAATGAAAACCACCATGACAGCCATCTCTGCTGTTACTTCAATTCTAATTCACAGGTGGAAGAAAAAGCAAACTAAACTTATATGTTTCCTCTTTCCATTATCTCTGCAAGTGCTGAAATTTTCTCTTTGAAAATATATTTAGAGTAGGATCTATGAACCATGAAACCACCTGTTGAGGTTTCAGAAATGCCTCTGGTTCCTGTTCCACTGTAAAACATTGTTAGGGACCCTTTTGCAAACTTCAAAATCTCTCCGAAGCAGTAGCTTTGAAATGGAAATAGATGTATGTAATCTTTTGGTTGGTTTCACAGTCTTTTAAGCAGTTGTTTTTCCTTTTGCAGCAAATCTGTAGAAGCTACCTTCTTGAAGTACTTTTTGCATAGTCTGTAAGGGACCACATGTGTATGTGCTTCAAATGTATAGTCAGTCATTACTTCTTTGTAATTTCTACTTAACTGCTAAACCGAAGCTGTAAGATACTCCCTGAGGAGACTGTGATGTAAAGGTTGCAATACTTACCTTAAATAAAACATGCAGTGAAGCTGTATGGATGCTTCTTGAGTACCTGTGAAATGACTGAGGACAAAACAAGATGATCAGGGTAAGGTGTTTCGATCTGGTTTTGTTGCGGATTCGTGGGCAGTTCAGTCATAAAGAGATATCATTGAATATAGAGGGTGACACAAATGCACTTGAGAAATGTGCTTCAATAAATTGATAGCAGAGCCAAATATTGGGGCAAAAATATATTGAGGCAGCTTTATTTTAACAGCAGTGCATAAGAAAGGACAGAGAGAGATTGAAAAGGAGAGTTTGGAAAAAGGAAGGCAAGAGATACGTAAGAAATGTTAGAATTAAGATTACCACCACCAGAGTTCCGTGGGTGTTGTCTTTTTCCCAGCATCCTGAATGCAGCTTCCATGGTGTCTTGTGTGTCCTCTGGGTGCAGTGGGGGAGATCTCTGAAAATCAGGGCTCTGAAGGGCCACTTTTATCTCCCATGTCCCCCACGCTTTCTCCCCTCTCTTTTGGAAAGGTAAAGTCCAGGCGATCCAGACAGGGTGTCTGTGTACCCCTGTGGGGGGCCGGGAAGTTCTACTAGTATTTCAAAATGCTCGTTTATTTTCCCAGCATCTTGAGCTGAATGCTAATTTCTGTTATTGTCCTCTCTGCAAGAGGAGGCAGAGTGCTGGTTTCTGGTGTTCCCTTCCTTAGGACATGTTAAGGGCATGTTAAGACAAAGAAAATCTCTATGATTCTCACATAAGGCTACTACTAGTGGTGGGATGTGAAGTGATTTTGGGTACACTTGTCTTTGTGGTGTTATTTCATAAAAATGGCAGTGTTCAACCATCAAAAGATGGTATCATGGAATCATGCGGGGTTTTTCTTGCTCTATACTGGAAAGCAACAGAGACAGGCTTGAGGTAAAGTGTTCTCACGTGTATGATAAGGAGCCATTAAGTTGGAGCTGTTACTTTCTAGCACTAAGTATTTCCTCAGTGATTCTTAAGTTCAGATACCGTATACATGGCAGTGAGAAAAGTTTGGGCAAAGATGAACTAAGAGATTCCACCACTTTTAGAAACTGGGATTTTTAAATGTATCCCTTTTCTGCCACCACATGGTAGAAACTTAGGTAAAATGAAAGCATTTTCTCTCCTGCTTTATCTCTGAGGGCAGGTAGCCAAATAGTGCCTGTTCTCAGGTCCCCCATGTATCTTGCCCATTTTATCTGAATATAGGAAGTATAAAAGGGAAATGCAGTCTCCTTTGTCCAGACATTATGACAATATGTAATACAGATATGCAGATCATTAGGGGTTGGAAGGGGCCTCCAGGTCATAGAGTCCGAGCCCTCTGCTTGAGCAGGATCACAAAACCTAAGACAGGTTACACAGAAATGCATCCAGATGGGTCTGAAAAGGCTCCAGAGAAGGAGATTCCACAACCTCCCTGGGCAGCCCATTCCAGTGCTCAGTAACCCTTACAGTAAAGAAGCCTCTCATATTCAGATGGAACCTCTTGTGCTCCAACTGACACCCACTGCCCCATGTCCTATCACAGGGCACAAGTGAAAAGAGATTCTCTTTCTTCTTGAAACCCAGTCTTCATGAATTTATAGACAGTGATTAATGGTCACTGGCAAGGCAGAGTTACGTGCTAACTCATTACAACAGATGTAGGCTAGTGACAAAATTCTGAAAGACCTTGGCTAGGGAGCTGTGATATTCCTGGCTATGGAGGAACACCAGGTTATGCTTTGGTTTGTGACTTTTTACGGTAAGCTGAAAAACTGTTGTCGTCAAGTGACAGATGAAATTTGTCTTGCTATCAGCTATAGTCACAAACCTGCTCTAAGTCTGAAAGATGCAGCTCTAGCCTCAATGGGCTAAGCACAAGAGAGCTCCTTTGCAAGTCTGACATTCATGCTCCATAAAGAGATTTAGGAATAATATTGAAATGAAACCACAATTATCTCAAACTATCCTCACAGAAGAGATGGTGCAGCCCTCTGATAATTTTTGTGACTCTCTTCTGGACCTGCTCTGAAATGTTAGTCCTTCTTGTGTTAAGGACAATGGACACAGTACTCTAGGTGGAGTCTCGCCAGAGCAGAGGGGGAGAACCACCTCTCTCGACCAGCTGGCCACACTTCTTTTGATGCAACTCAGGATTGTTGGCTCATGTCGAGCCTTTCATCCACCAGTACCCAGAAGTCCTTCTCCACAGGGCTGCTCTCAATCACATCATTTTCAAGCCTGTACAGATACTGAGGCTCGCCCTAACCCAGGTGCAAGGACTTTATGTGTGGCCTTGTTGAAGATCGCAAGGTTCACACTGGCCCACTTCTCCAACTTGTTTAGACCCCTCTGAATGACTTCCCTCTGGTTTACTGACTGTACCACTCACCTTGGCATAATATGCAAAGTTGCTGAGGGTGCACTCTATGCCACTGTCTATATCACTGATGGAGATACTAAACAGCACTGGTCCCAATATAGACACCTAGGGACACCACACACTACCAGTCTCCATCTGGACATGAAGCCATTAACCACTACTGTTGGAGGCAACAATCCAACCCATTTCTTACCCACTGAACTATCTACCCATCAAATCTGTATCTGTCAAACTTAGAAGGATGTTGTGGGGAACTATGCCAAAGGCCTTACAGAAGTGCAAATATATGATGTCTATAGTTCTTACCTTGTCTGCTGATGTCACACTTCAGCACAGAAAGCAACTAGGTTGGTCAGGCAGGACTTGAGCCTGGTGAAACCATGCCAGCTGTCTCCAACTACCTCCATGCGTCAACCCCAGTGCCACTGAGAGTCATAGGAGTTCTGCTTCTTTCAAGTACTTCATAAGCCTGCAAGACCAAATCCTGACCCTAATTCCTATATTGTAACATGTAAACTCGCCCTTGTGATTACTGTACAGTTGCAGTACAGCAGTTCCCAAGGTACAAGTAATGTTGTTTTGTATTACATTTATTTAGCTTTATTCAACCTACTTCTCAGATGGAGGTCTGGCAACTATCATCTTACATAGAAAGGAGACAGATGGGAAAACACAATGGACCATGATGATTCTCATGCTTAATTGTTTCCTTTTAGCAAACCTATTTGAATCATATCTACAGAACTGTAGTCAAGGTAACTTCATCTCCTGTTTTGTTTCAACCTTAAACTCTGCTGAAACAAATGTTAATGCAAAGTGGTAAGGCAAAAGTTTTACAGCAATTTCACATCACTAGTTTAGTAGCCCCCAACACAATCAGTCTTCACTTCTAAAGCTTTTTATTCTCTCAGCTTAAAATTAAGTGGAAATTAGCTAGGATTTCCTTCGTAGATACTTTGAGTAGAAATCAAATTTAACAGAAGCAGCAACCCAACCTGTACTTAGCTGTCTGGAGACTAAAGTAATTGAACACAGTTCTGCTGGTGTTTATGCAGGACTGTAAGAATTAAGTAGACTCAAGAATGAGCAAAGGTAACAAGACATTGCTTTTAAGTGGAGGCAGCAGATATGTGGCGTAAAGCTGCCCTGGACAGGTTCAAGCAAGAACACAATACACTCAGAAAAACATATTAAGAGCAACAAGGTTGTTTGTTTTGTAGGCTTTACTTCCAAATAATTACACCAGGTACATACTGAACAGATGTACTGAAGGGAAAACCCTTGCTGTTACTGTGCTCTCAAGAATAGCTTTTCTACCAGAACGAAAAAGCTGCTGTAAAGAAAGCAGAGTCTGTGTAGTTCAGTGAGTAACACTGCCTGTCCTGTAGACCTCAGACTTCTCTCAGAAGTTTGGAGGTGGGTACTTGCATGTCTGCGAGCAGTCAAATTACACACTGAAGTGACTGTGTGCTATCAAGGTTGCCATTACAAGGACAATGGTTACTCTAAGAGCCAACATACAACAACCTCTCATGCAAGTGTTGTAACATTTAACTGCAACAGAGCACCTCAAACACACCTGTTTTCATTTCATCTGCATTACTGCAGAAAGACTGGCCATTAAACACAGAATTTGCTTCTAGTTCATGTAATAAGTACAGTAATATATTAAATATTATCTTAAAGGTGCATGTCTGTAGCCTAAAATGGCAAATCAAGGATCAAATTTGACTCAAACACTAGCTGTAGGTACTCACTTTTATTGGGGCTGAAAGCTGCACAATCTGCTGTATGTCAAGAGCTTCCTGAGTTCTCTAGGTATTGCCAATCCTTAGTTTCACAGTGCAGAGTACTGGTAAACACATTCATAGCTCAGGTTAACAGGAACAAGAAGTTGGGAACTTTAAGGCTGTACACTCAAGGTTGTCTGGCAGATCCCTTCATTAAAGCTAAGTGAATAAAGCATATCTTTTTCATAACTAAAAGTGGTTATACTTCAGTTACTCAGATTTCTTACCTTATTGATCAGAAGCATGCTAGGATGAGACTTAAGGCAAAGACATATGTTGACTTTTAAAAAAATCATTGAGATCTGGCATTAAACTGCTGGAAAAATTAGTTACAGCATTAGAATAGTAAATGAAAAGGAAACAGGACATGAAGTATGTAGGAAATTTATTTCCTACTTAAAAGCTTAGACAAATTACAGCAACAGTAGGCAATTAGAAGGTGATTTATATTAACTTATAATAAACACATTAGAGATGAAGTACCATTCACAGCAAAAAGAACATAGTGAGACTGAAGTTTAATATCTTAGCAGTGTTAAGAAACTGGCTTCTAGTGAAACAAAAATGGAATGCTGATTTCATAAAAATATACACATATAAAAGTATCTCTGTGCCTGAATTCCAGAACAGTTTCTCCAAAGTAGTGCTTCTAGAACTTTCAAGTTTTATATTCAAAGTATTTATCATTTGAATAAAGTTGGCAAATTACATTCTTATATTAATGTTTTTACTTGATACCTTCCTAAACAGAAAGTGTCACTAATAACAGGTCACTCGGGAATGGAAGCCTTTCTTTTGCTCCCCCAAGAAAGCAGCAGAATTATTATGATTTTCATGTTAGAGTGAAACCCATTTGTTATTTCATCAACTACACCTTTCTCATCCTTTAATAGAGCAAGCTAGTCAAAGGTCATTGGGGGGAAAAAATTAAAAATTAAGTCAACAACAAGACGAACTGGGTTTTGGTTTCCGATTCAGGTTGACTGTATCTGTTTGAATAAAGTGATCTGATCTGTCTTCCGAGGCCAGAACTCTTCTAACTGCTTCTTCAAAGGCTGCTGCAACATTAGTGGCATCTTTTGCACTGGTTTCAAAGTAGGGATGGTTGCCATTATCCCTGCACCATTCTTGAGCTTCTTCTGTAGACACTTGCCTTTCATCAATGTCGACTTTGTTACCCAGTATCACAAACGGAAAGCTTTCAGGCTCCTTGACATCTGCATAATAAATGAATTCTTTCTTCCAGTTGCTTAAGTTTTGGAAGCTTTGAGAGTCATCCACGCTGAAGGTTAGCAGGCAACAGTCAGAACCTCTATAGAAAGGAGTCCGTAAGCTCCTAAAACGTTCCTGACCCGCCGTGTCCCATATCTGCATGGTAACAAAGTGTCCATCAACTTCCAACTCTTTATTTAAAAATTCCACACCTATCGTATGAAACAGCTGAGCGTCAAACTTGTTGGTGACGTATCTGTTCATAAGGGAACTCTTCCCAACTCCACCATCTCCTAGTAGTATCACTTTGAGGAGCGATGATTTTCCTGCCATTGTTCAAGGAATAGGTCCTTCTGGTTTTCTAGACCTGTAAAATCATGGAAATAATTAAAAAAGGAAGAGTTGAGAGCAGGTGATTTTACAAGCATAACTATCTGTACCAACAGTGAGTTTCAAGCAGAGAAGCAGAAGGACTATGCTGAACAGGTGAAGCGCAGGTACTCACACTAAGAACACCCACTCAAGAACATCCTGTGTTTAAGAGGCATCTCTGCCACAGACTGAGGTCTGAATGGCAGTCTAAGAAGTGCACTGCAGGAGTTACAGCTCGGTCACTTAAAACTTCCAGATTGTCCAATATTTGTGTAGAAGGGGTATTATGTCACATTCAACGAGGGCAACAATTCATTTATGTTCATTAAGATCTGTGGAAGAAAGCAGAGCGGGAGAATTTTACGGAGCACATGCCTTGAACTTGTTATTTCTGTGCTGTTATTTCAGCAGCAAAGCTGTAATTTCATGTGCCAAAGTGAAGAGGAAGCATTAGGACTAAAGCAGGACAGTGTCTGTTACACTGAACTTCACACAGAACTGCAGCCAGACAAGGAGTTTTAAATCACAGAGGACACAGTTACCTACAGAATAAATGTAAATGCTGTTGCTTTAGAAATCAGGTAACTGGGTACATGAACATTCAGTACTCCACTGTTTATTCTTTGCACAACAGCCGTGAAGAATAGAGTATTACTGCAGCTACTTCAAAAGCAAATTCACTTGGTACTCAAGATGTCAAATACTGATGTCAAATACTGAGGCCAATTCTCCACTGACAGTTCAGTCAGTAGGGCTTAATTTTTCATGGAAAAACTGTCAAAAAGCCTGGAATTACTTAAATAGAAGAGCCTGAGTGCCTGCACAGCACGTGGTGAATTAATGACACAGCTTTTTTTACTGTTGGCTTTTAGCATTAAAGAATTTTTTAAAAAAATAGTTTTAGCTCATTGTTGGTTTATGACAGCCCAGGGGCTGCTCTCTTGTTACAGTAGTGTCACTTAATACAGTAGAAAAGTGTTTTAATTGCTTGGACGTAAAATTTCATCTTCAGGAGCCCAAACTGTACAAGCAAAAGTGCTGTTCCTACACCTACCCGTTACTGAAAGAGCTCCAAGTAACTCAGCCAAACAGCCTTCTCTGAAAACAGCATCTGTTTAAAATGTAAATGGGTCATAAGTAGCCTAGTCTGTCTCCTTCTCTGAAGGCAGGAATGCAGTCTGGCCAGTTGTAATTAGTGTTACTGGCATATACATCACCCACAGAGTATGGTTATAGAATTAACACCTGATACAATCTGGCGTGAGAGTCATATGACTTTGTGCTGCCTCAGAATCAAGGCCCACATTACAATGAGTCATTTCAGGACTTTTTTTTCATCCTTACGTCTTCAGATGTTTATTTATTAGACACAGTCTACAGCTGAAGCCTCACATAAAGAGACTTCAAATATAAGTAACAGTAGCTACTTGCATTACAAAATGTCAGTGCTAGTGATTTTGTTCATTTGTGCTGTGTAACTAAAAGCAGTGTTTATAAATCCTTGATATTTGTACAGCTTTGTATTGCAACAACGTTAGAACTGCTTAAGAGCTACAAGCAGACTGTCCATATATTTTCCACTGAGCTATGAGGTAAATGCCATGGCTCAGGATATGAACACATGCCTCTTTACGTAAGCAAAAGACTTCCTTAGAATCACCAGCCTACTTGCACATGATTTCCACGTTCATGCTGAAGTATTTGAAGTGATCCAGTGTCTTCACTTATTGCCTTAATTCCTACTAGTAGCTAACAGCCAAGTTACTTGAGCTACTAGCTAGCAGCAACTTAAATGATGCATTCATGAAAGCAGAGGGAACTGAATGTTTCCCTGTTCTTCCACTCCAGGGTAGGAACAAGTTACAATTACTAGCTGCCCTAGTGAAATCACAAGATCTATCCAAGACAATGTGAATAAAACACTGACTCTCAAATTTCTGACGGGCACTGTGCACTTGTCTGAAGAAGTCTAGGAGACTGATAGACAGCCATAAAACGCTTGGATTGGACAGACAACTATACATCAGCCACAAGCCATAAGAAGTTACCTTTTCAGCTAGAATCAAACTGGTCCTTCTAACACAAAGGCTACAGAAACAGGTTGCAGAAACTGTTCTGCTCAGCTAACAGTTAATTTCTTTACAAAGCTTTTAATCCAAATTAAATGGGATATATGTTCAGTCATTGAACTTACAAGCTTTGCTTACAAGCTGGATCTGAGACAGCAGAGCAGCATATTTAAAGGCATTAAGAAGCATTTTTGTTTGAAAGCAGCAATGACTGTACAATTGGTTTTTTTTACTATATAAGGGACTCACCTATAGCCCCACTGACTATGGGATTTAGAGTTATCTGCAGAACCAAGACGGTAGTTTTCAGCAGAGTAGGCTGCTGCATTTTTTCCACATACATGTCTTTAAATAAGTTCAGATTTTTAAAAAGCTCAATGGCTGTAATTTTTCTTCCAAGTTATGTCACCTTAATACCCCAGCAAAGAAAACAACAATAAATCCTTACGACATCTGGTGAGTTGCTGTTATTTCTCCTATCATGTACTCTGAACTTATCTGTACAATGGGCTTTTTGACAACATTTTTTGGAAAGTCAAAAACTGGTATCATATTTCTGTAGATGAATTACCTTAAGAGTTCAGTTTAAATCATCATTCAGCATCTGAAAAACAAAACAAAAACTTCATTTACAACATGCATCTGTTTTAAACAACACCAGGAACTGCAAAACACCACAGAATTACAGATAACTTTAGCTTAATGTAAAAAACAACTTCAGTTTAATGTAAGAAATAACAACTATGCAGCACAGCAAGAGTAGTCTCAACACATACTGTAGAGGAGGATTCTGTTAAGAGAAGATTTTTCTCTCACGTCCCTCTATCATTTCAATATTCAGAGAAACTCAGAGCAAGTAAAAAGCAGCCCCATTTTTATAACCATCTCTGAATTGCCTCAAGTTCTTACACTACCAGCTTCAATAAGGCTCTAAGAGATGGGGCACAGTTTCTACAAAGTACCATTTTTGACACAATCATGTAACATAATACAAACAGTCATTTCACTGTCACCTCACAGAATCTTCCTTTTTGAACAATGAGCCGAATTATAAGTCCTAAACATTTCTATTAGCAGTCCAAACATTTGCTGGCAACATGCTAAGCAACTTCAGAACACACATCTTTGACTCCCAGCCCCTCAAAACATAGACAGAGAAACACCACTACCCTGTCCAATCTAGATTTTCTTAGTAGTATGACTGTCAGCTTCACCACTGCCTTTTTAATTTGAGCGCAATTAATTCTTTCAACAATTAGGTGTTAGGCAGCACTCAAAGAGAAGGGAGATTCTTGGTCTAGAAAAGCATAGCAGCAACACATGAATGTAGTCTATAAACTTGTCTTTTTTTTACTATAATTAAATAGTTAAAAGAGTACCAGGTACTGAAAGCAGAAGACAGGTGATGAACTCAGATCATGTTCATGGAAAAATACTGTTAAGCCAACATAGTAACTGTATTGTGTCTGTGATGTCAGCGAGCCAACTGAGTCAACTGGACCAATCCCTAGTTCCACATTCACTGTACTGATACCAGGCACAGCAATAGAGCAATAAAAACAAACCATCCCAAAGCAAACAAACAAGCTAACTGCCCCCCAACATGGCAACTGAAATCTTACCTCTACCTCCCATTTTTTATTAAGCTATTAAAAAGTGAAGCTGTTGCAATGGCACTGCTGAATTCCCTCAGTATTCTTGAGGAAACTGACTAAGACACTTCAAATTTCCAGGCTGTCCTTTCTCCGCTTGCACCTAACTTTCTAACTTGGAAACATGGAGAAAATTTATACCAATCACCATTTTCAGACAGTGTTCACTCACTGATACACTCCCTGCTGTATGAAATCAAAGTGTGATCACACACTGGAACAGACTGCCCAGGCCAGTGGTGAAGTCCCCACCCCTGAAGGTGTTTAAGGATAGACTTGATGTGGCACTTAGTGCCATGGTCTAGCTGATACGGTGCTGTTAGGTCATAGGCTGGGCTTGATGATCTCAGAGGTCTTTTCCAGCTTCAACAATTCTGTAATTTCCCTGAAGACAGGTGTCGTACTGTCCTTTAGTTAGGCAAGCATCCATCTGATATGGGAAAGGAAAGAAACCCATTTTGTTCCATCGTTTCATGCTTTAACTTAGAGACTAACATGCGTGAAGCCAAGCATTCTTTAACAAAGAGGCTCCTCTCTTTTTAACATTTAGGAAGACATGCTCAAAGTTACTCACAAGAAGAATCAGGAGTTTCATAACCAGCATAACCACAACACCAACTGTGTTTCATTACTTCCATTCTCCAATTTGCAGATATACAACACATCCATTTTAACTTTGAAATGTCTTGACTATTTTCTTTGCTAGCCATCTTACTTTGTTAAGCCACAGATATCAGACATTCATCATTTAAAAAGGCACACAAACATTTTAAGTATTTTGTCTGACAGAACCACTGTTTTTTTAGTAACATAATGTAAGTTTACTGCTTCATTAGTAGTGGAGCTTTTCCTTCACACTAACAAAGCATTTGACAATGTCTACCAGGCTAGCATAGAAAAATTTGTTTCCTATGGTTTGTAGTTGCAGTAGCTCATAAAAAAAAAAGAGAAATTGCTTCTGTGTAAAAAGCCTGGGAAAAAAGTCTCATGAAGTATCAGAGCTGTAGCACAAGAAGCAGAATCCACAACTACATAGAGGGGTTTTCAACACTTGTGGAGTTTTTCCTCTCTGAGCCCTCAGTCACTAGAATAGTTATCCTTGTCACCTATTGCAAGGTTTCAGAAATCTGAGGAGAAAGAAGCAAATGTTCTCCCTTTTCTATGCCTTTCTGATCATTGTCTTTGTGTTTAGAAGGTATTTGCTTACACCTTGGACAATCAAGTGGCACTAGAACTTTGGGATTTTTAAGTGTGTAAAAGGCCACAAGCCTGTCTGACTTTCAAAGATTCTTCTCCCAATTCAAAGGGTAACATACAGATATGAAGTTCAGTTGCTACACACTTTGTAGTTGTGTACTACAAGCTTAGACATTCATTCATCAGCCTCCAAACTGACCTCCCCCTCCACAGGGTACAGATGTGAGAACTGTGGATCAGGAATACTCCTTTACTGACAGACACTTGTGAGCTGCCTAGTTATCTTGAAGCCTAGAAGCCCTTCAATCATATGGCTTGACCTATCAAGATCCTAATAAACTCGCAAGAATCTTCCTCCTTCCTTCACCTGTGATTTCACCATTGCACTGTGAAGGTAGTTTGCATTTTCTGTCGGATAGATCTTTAATAATTTGATGACAGGTTATCTAATACTTGTCTCTTGTTATAAAAAGCCTAGACACACCTTAACACCAGGACATCGCTGGAGTTTACTTACAGTAATTTGCAATATTAATACAATCAACACTGAACTGACAAATACCACTCATTTGTACAGCAAAAACCTATATTTTGGGGTTTTTAAAATAAGGTTATTTTTAAGTACTATGTAGTTCAGGACTCTAGTTCTAACAGCTGCCTGGCATGACTCAGGACTATTAAAGAAGCAGCAGCAGCCAAGGAAAGGAATCCTTAATTCTGTATAACCTCCCAGATCATGAAATCACACCAGTACCTACTGCCAGAACCACTTCATTTATTCTGACTTATATCTAGCCACAAACTCAATCAGCAAAACCTGCCAGGGGAAAGACCTACTCTTACATCTCCCCTAGTTTAATCTTGTGGAGACCTAGCCTTACCCTTTCCATCTCATTCCCCACATTCAAACAGAATGAGCAAACTACTATTTACTCTGACTTAATCAAAGTCGACATTTCTCAGCAGGTCACAGCTGAGCATCTCCCAACTTGAACATTCTATTACTTTCAGCCAATTTCAAAACACCCTTAGGTGCTGCTGCTCAAAGTCCAACATTTCTAACCACTTCTGAATTAAGTGACATTCTCCCGGCAACCTACTTCCTACTCTTCCAATATCTTATCAAGCAATTATTTCTGCTCATACATGCTCATCTTTCTCCCTTGCATTCATTTCCCTTTTCCTTCAGGGACTCATAGCAAAAGCAGCCACTATTAGTCAGGCTACATTGTGCATTCATAATGTCCCACATGTAACTGTGTGATCAAAGCCCATCCCTAAGAGATTAAGTGGGTTATACTGTACCAGGCCAACACACTCTCTGCTCTGCAGAGAATGAACTTAAAAGCAAGACACCAAGGAGAATGAATATTATAATAAAAACCCCAAAAAGCAAACAAAAAAACCCCAACCCCAAATCCTTAAGGGACTCTTGCAAGCCTACTTACTATCAAGTTTTTATTCTTTATGAAACTTCTATGACTGAAATTTTGCATAAGTAGCTAAACAATGTATTTCTTGTGGTTATTAAATTGAAAACAAAAAAAATGAGCTTGAAATCAAAATACTTAATTTGACCCTCTGCATTTTTTTTCCCCACAGATTTTTAATTTGAGGAAACTGATGGTTCATTTGAGCACTCAAAAGCAAAACAAGGACTGGTAGAGCTTTTTGTTTTTACTGTGCACTCACTATTTTTAACTAAACGGAAGAGGCTTTACTAAAATTGAGGCAGCAAAGAGAGGTCCACAGAACCAGAAAGAAGACACAGAAAAAACCATTTCATTTTAAACTCCATGTTGATACTGAAATGCAGAGGTAGTTGTACCATCCCTTGATTAAGTGTCTCTAGATCCAGAATTGCTAGGCATGAAAAGTTTTGGTGTTATTTTGGGGACATCCAAGAAATAAGCACTCACTCCAGTCTGCCATTACAGCTTGTTACTTTATAGGTTATTAAACAGTGACTAAAAAAGAATCTCACCCACACACAACCACCCTTGCTCCAAATGAAAAAATTAAAACAAGCAAGTACAAATGGGAAAATCCCACATGCTTAAGAGTTAAGTTGTGGATGAGTAGGGAAGAAGGTAAACAGCATGTAGGGCAGAAGACTGCATGACACAGAATCACAGAACATTAGGGACTAGAAGGAATCTCTAAAGATAATCTAGTCCAATGCCCCCACCACAGCAGGATCACCTATATCCAGTCGCACAGGAACATGTCCAGGTGGGTTTTAAATGTCTCCAGAGAAAGAGACTCCACAACCTCCCTGGGCAGCCCATTCCAATGCTCTGTCACCCTCACTGTGAAGTTTCTTCTTATATTGATATGGAAACTCCTCTGTTCCAGCTCACACCCATTGCCCCTTGTCCCATCATGATACTGAGCAGAGCCTGGCTCCGTCCTCCTGACACCCACCCTTCACATATTTATCAACATTAATGAGGTCACTATTCAGTCTTCGTTTCTCCAAACTCAGCCTTTCCTCATAAGTTCCACCTATGTGCAGACAAGTATTTTCATTCCAAAACAAAACTGAGCCAAGGAGTTCCCTACTCAGCTCTCTCTCAAGTCAATGAAACTACCTGCTCTGTATGTACCTAGTTATATGTAACCTCACTATAAAGACCAGTAACAGAGGCTTGTAACAGTAGCCTTCTTGTGCCGTTACCAGTTCAACTATACGGCAGAAGTTACCTGGATCGCTGCTCCTTAACCAAACCTAACCGATTCAGCGAGTCCAACCCTACCCTTTCGGTTTGCGAGCCCACAGCACATCTGGGTTTGCATAACCATCTGGTACCGTCAGAGAAGCAACTGGCCGTGTCAGAGGAGCTCAATCAAGCCACTGGTTCCAAAAAAGAAGAACTAAAGCTACACTGGTTACAGTCCCCTTGGCGCGCAGGAGCCCTTCAGCGGACTGCACCCGGCACCGGCGATTATTGTTTTCTTTCCCGGCACGAAAAGGCGTTGAGGAGACAGCTCCGACATCCGAACCCACCCGAGCTCTTCTCCAGCGCTCAGGAAGCTCCCTGGGGCCGGGCCCGGCTGGCGATAGCTCGGCAGCAGCCACTTCCCACCGGAGCCCCCGCCTGCCCCCTCCCGCGGTCACGCGATGCCTCAGCCCGCCCTGGCCCCGAGCAGCGCCCGAGGCCGCTCCCGCCGCGGCAGCCAGCGGGGCCGGAGAACGAGTAAGAAACCCCGATCGGCTCCAGAGCGCTGCCACCCCCGCCACCCCTCCAGCGCTGCCAGGGCGGGAGCGCCGCGGACATGGACCCCCGCAGCCCCCAAAGCGAGCGAAGAGAAAGCCCTCGGCTGGACACCGCGCCGCTGCTGAAGAGGCAAGAGAAGGGCTGGGGGACCCGCCGCGCACGCCAATACCTGCCCGCGGTGAGAGAAGGAACCGCCGGCACTTGCCCGGGCTGCACCGCCACCGGGCACTGGGCAAGCGAGAAACAACATGGCGGAGAGGGCAGGGGGCGGGACCGGAGTGATCACGTGATCCGGGCAGCAAGCCCCGCCTCCTCAGCGATGGGGCGGGGGCGCGGCTCTCCCCAGCACCCCCTCGGGATCCCGGAGCTGGAGGAGCAGGGTCTGCTTGGTTAACCCTTACAGCGGCTCTACACAGACCCTGCAGAGCAGCGGTGTTTATGAAAGGCGGTCTGTGCTCCCCACTCGGGGCCCTGTGTAAGCAAACCCATGATTACAGCCAGGGGTCGCTTTGTGGGGAAGAAACAGCCGCGTGTGGGTGAGGGGACTGACCCAAACCCTAAGTGTGCTCTTCTTTTAAAAACAGTAGTCAGATGCTTTTTTCTTACTGTGGTAATTCAGTAGAATGCCAATTCCAGGAAAAATCATACAATACTAGGGGTTGGAAGAGACCTCTGAAAAGCATCTAGTCCAATCGCCCTGCTAGAGCAGGATCGTCTCGAGAAGATCACACAGGAACATGTCCAGGTGGGTTTGGAATGTCTCCCGAGAAGGCTCCACCTCTCTGGGCAGCCCGTTCCAGAGTCCTGTTACCCTCACTGTGAAAAAGCTTTTCCTTTTGTTCGGGTAGAACCTATGTCCCAGTTTTGGGACAGCCCCTTGTCCTACTGCTGGACACCACTGAGATAAGCCAGGTCCCATCCTCCTGATACCTACCCTTTAGATACTTACAAGGATTTCTGAGATCCACCCCCCTCAGTCTCCTCTCCAGGCTAAATAGACCCAGCTGTCTTGGCTTCTCTTTGTAAGGAAGCTGCTCCAACCCCCAATCAGCTTCGCGGCTCTGCACTGGACTCTCTCAAGCAGCTCTTTGTCCTTCTTGAACTATGAAGTCCAGAACTGGATGCATTTATTCCATATGCACCCTCACCAGCGCAGAGTAGAGGGGGAGGAGAATCTCCTAAAATATAGCCACACTGTTGCTGAAGCACTCCAACTGATGATAGACGTGCTTTTATCCTCATAGTGAGGATAAGACAGAAGTTATTAAAGTGAAAAGGACAAAACTTCTTAGTGTATTTAAAGATGTTCCCGCATCATCCAGAGCAACACCACGGTGCGGCAGGAGCTGAAGTGGGACAGCAGTACTAAGGCAAGAACATTTCAGATACGGCTGTTTGCTTGAGCAGTCATCACGTGCTTCTGATCATAAGGGAAATGCAATTGAGCTGGAACTGCCACTTGCAGAGTCATCTTATTTTGGATCAGATTTACAACACAGCCCAAGGAATGGAAAACAAGATCTCAGTATCATCAAAAGAATCCCTGAAGGGGAGTTGTAGTCAGGTGGGTGTTGGGCTCTTCCTCCAGGCAACTTGTTACAGGATGATAGGGTAGGGCCTGAAGCTGCACCAGGGGAGGGCTAGGTTGGATGTTAGGAAGCCCTTCCTCATGGAAAGGGTGAAAGGGTGGTGAGCAGGGCTGAGACAGTGCTGGTGTGGACAGCTGCCTCAGGGTCTTGCCACCAGCAGGAGACACGTTTGTGCTTGGGCCCTGTCTGAGCCTGGTGGTCCTGGTCCTGCACCCCATCTCATGCTTCAACTTCCCATTTGACAGTGTTATGCTTTAAAAGCTGAGTAGAATGTGAAAGTTTGTGTTTTTTTCTGCACAAAAGTTTAAAGTTTAGTTAAAAGGTTGAAAAGTGTGAAATCTCTTGGCGCCTTTCTTCTCCGCATTGAGTCAGTTGTTTCACTGCCTGCAGATTCACCAGTGGGCTTGTTAAACCCTCTCTTTGTGTCTGACGCTTTAGATAGGAGCTCTTGGTTGAAATATGGTCGGTGTCTCTGACCAACAAGGTTAATGGTGACCCAGGTGGGATGCACAGGGATTCAGACAAGGACCCATGACACTACAATACCACTATTAAGACCACCACAGTCAGTCAGCCCCACCTCAGAACAGCTGCCTCCACATCAGCCTGTCTAGTGCTCACCGCAGTTTTGGCTGATTATCGTCACCAGCCCTGCCCTGGTCTTCCTGTTTGGTTGCTGTGGGATGGCTTTTTTGCCAAAGTCACTGTCCCCGCCCTCCTTGACATCCACCCTCTGCTTCTGAGTTGCCTTCTCTTGCACAGCAACTCACTGCTGCTGCTCCCTCATGTGCATTCATCTGGAAGCTGACTTTGCACCTTAAGGGTTTTATTCACAGAGCTGTATTAATGGATGTTGTTTTGTCACGTGCTCACATCCCAATGGTGAATAAAGGGCAACGTTGTGTATGCTTGTATGTGGAAGTTCTGTATCAGAAAAGCTCTCATATAATAGAGCTTGTGAATAATGCTTTATACCACCCGTAGCTGGCAAGAAGCATTTGTCCCATCCTGGCAAGTGATGACATGGCCTCAATAAAACATGACTTTGTCACCTCCTGGCTGCATTACAGCAGTACAAAATAAGGGGATATGAAGTCATCTGCCTTTATGGTTCTGTTAATACCAGAATGCTGCAAGTCAGCCCCTAAGCAATCCAGGAAGTTATCAAAGTACTCTTGTTTCTTTCCTTATCCTCTATGCACTTAATGAACTCAGCCATTACACCCTGAAGATTCCCTGAAGGACTGTAATTTAACATACTTGCTCCTTAACAACAGCCTGTTACCAGGTAACTTTTCTTTCCCCCCCGGACAAAAAAGCTGTTCTTTTGGTTTTTTGTTTAGAGTCACAGTTTTTAGCTTTGATAACAAAGAACAAACTGGAAAGAACACATCTTAGATAAACAGTAAACAGCTCGGATCTTCTTTTGCCTTGGAAAGGAATAAAGTTATAAACAACATACAGCAGCTCCGTACCTCCCTGAGAAGTGCTGCAGTAGGAGGGTCAGAAGGGAGACAGAACACCCCTCAACAGAATGGAATGAAATGAGGCAAGCAGTGGATTTCCAGGAAACAGGAGTTCTGTCACTGGTAATAAGGGAACAACACCAATTTCAATTAATAAAGCACTTCTTAGAATACTACCTTTGCTTTTACATCAAAAGTTCTGTGAAATTTTTTGTTAATTAAATGTTCATCTTCTTAAGACAAATTTAACAAGTTCTGCAGCTACAGGCTGCTTGAGATTTAAGAGCAATCTGTGTTTAAGACCTTATTGCTGCTGTTATGAATAGCATAGCATAGGATTCAAGAAGCAGCTGAATTCATAGCATCTCTGGAAAACCCAGTGAAAACAAATCCAGACTTCACTGTTTGGCAAACATTTGTCCTCTGTCTACGTAGATCACCTCTAATGCCACGCTTCTTTGTGGAATATCATCGTTAATATGCCAAAGAGCGTACCAAAATTCATTGCCTCTGCTTAATGAGGACTTGGTGATTTGGGAGATCCTTTCCAACCATGAATATTCTGTGATTCTCTTATCTTTTTTTCTGATCTGGAACAAACTATAAAAAGATGATTTGGACAACATAAAAGAATCTCAACTTTCAAAGCTTTTGTTTTATTCTTGTTTCTGGACTCTGATACTCCATCAGTACTCCAGCAATCAAGACCCTCCTGCTGGCATATACACTGTGTAGTTCCAGCTTGACTCTCTGCAGTCATTTTGAGCCAGAGCATACAATCTTATCCAGGCAAATAATTTAAGCCTGCGCACTCACACAACCTGGGTTGGGATGACATCAACATATTGACAACCTGCAGCCTGGAGCAGCACTTTGCTTATCGAAATGATGACCACACCTTTTTTAGTAAGAGCAATTATTTACTTGAATGACTGTCACTTGTAGGGATATATTTTATAGAGAATGGATGCGTGAGCAATCCCAGCTGTGTGAACTTAGCCAGAGTCTGAGCTAAGGGCTTTGAATCCTGCTCGGAGAGTTTCTCAAGGTCAGCGATGTGCAGGTCTGTCTGAGAGCTTGCACGTAGAAGGAAAACAACAGGTTGTAGAATGAAAACTAGCTATCACACGAACAGTGTGTGGACAGACATGCTTAAACAATAGCAGCAGCTTTTAAGACATATGGACAGATGTGTTGTACCAATCAGCAATGCACTTGTATCGCATGGACAGCCTGGCTGTGTATAAGGGGGCAAGTCTGATGCTTAATAAACGGCATTTGCTTGATCATATTGATCGTCTCGCGTCTGTCCTTTTCGTATTCCCAGGAGTCACTCATACCGGGCAGCTCCTGTCTGGAGGCTATTCTGGCACACAGTAGCACATGACACCTGCTTTCTACTAAACCTTTAATTGGATACAAACACAGACGGAAAAATGGACAAAGTGGCAATGAATGATGTGAGGAGACAGTAACTAACAGCACAAAGTGATCGAGAAGGTAATACGATAATTAATGGTTTTGTACAGAGCATTAATAACTGTTAAATGTGAAGTTGTGGGCAGCACTTTTATCAGCATGAACGAGGCATATACTGAACTCAAACCTAAATGAGCTTTTTCACCAGTCCTGGAACAGCAAAGACTCAATTTCTATAGAACTGTGCCCTTAGCATAATTGCAGTGAGCCCCCTTCACTCTCCCCGCCTCCCAATAGTTTCTCCTCCTTTCTGACACTATTCCCAGATCTCCTTGTCCCAGAGTACCAGCTGGGCAAGCAGGAGCATGTTTTGTGCCTGGCTTTTAGGTTATGATAACAACCAGGCTGAGGTAGCCACTTTGACTAGGTAACTCCTGAACAAAGGTGTGGCTTCCTTCTCTTTCAACAGGAATCACAGAACATTACTCGAAAGATCATCTAGTCCAATCCCCCTGCCACAGCAGGATCACCTAGACCAAGTCACACAGGAACATATACAGGTGGATCTTAAACATATCCAGAGGAGGAGACTCCACAAACTCCCTTGGCAGCCCCTTCCAGTGCTCTATCACCCTCACTATGATGAAGTTCCTTCTTGTATTTAAGTGGAACCTCCTATGTTTCAGCTTATACTCATTGCCCCTTGTCCTATCATTAGATGATGCTGAGAAGAGCCTGGCTCCATCCTCATGACACCCTCCTTCACATTTTTATAAACATTAATGAGGTTACCCCTCAGTCTTCGTTTCTCCAAGCTAAAGGGACCCAGCTCCCTCAGCCTTTCCTCATCAGGGAGGTGTTCTACTCCATCAACTTTGTGGCTCTGTGCTGGACTCTCTCCAGCAGTTCTGTGTCCTTCTTGAACTGAGGGGCCCAGAACAGGACACAACATTCCAAATGTGGTCTCAACAGGACAGAGTAGAGCGGGAGGAGAACCTCTCTCGATCTGCTAACCACCCCTCTTCTAATCCACCCCAGGATGCTGTTGGCCTTCTTGGCCATAAGGGCACATTGTTGGTTCATGGTCATCCTGGTAGCCATCAGGACCCCCGGGTCCCTTTCTCCTACACTGCTCTTCCAACAGGTCAGTCTCCTGCCTGTACGGGTACCTGGGGCTTTTCTTGCCCAGATGCCAGACTCTGCACTTGCCCTTGTTATTACATTTCTCCCCACTCAGCTCTCCAGCCTGTCCATAAATTCCCTTTGTGATTACTGAATTTCATAGAATTTACGAATGTATTCTCAGATTTTGATGTCTAGCTTCAATGGGATTTGTAATAAAACCAGCTCTCAGGTTCAGCTGTTACTGGGAAGGAAGGCAATGGAGGAAAGCCTGCTTGCAATTCATCATCACGGAAAACTACTGTAAAATGTCAAGTTTACAACAGTGAGGGTACTGAGGACTTGCCCTAAGAGATCTGACTGCTCTTGGTTTGAAACAGATGTAGGAAATCTAAGGGATATTTGTAAAAGGTGCATGGTTACAAGCAATTTTTTGACTATTTTACGTACCGACAGTTGTTTCTACACCATAAGTAACTGTGTATTATTACTTCCACATCTCAGGAGGAAGGGCAAGATGGCCAGAACCAAATCATCCCCTTGTTGCTGCAGACACAGCTCACTGACATCTGCAGCAAAGCAGGCATACTTAAAAATTTGAAGAGATTTTAAGAAACCTGCTGCTGATGCCTTCCTAGCTGCTCAGTGAATATGGATCTGTAGAAAGTGCTGGTCATGGTGGGGTATGTACCTTAGCACTATGCATTTGGTAATGGGCAGTTCAAAAGAAAACGATGTAACACATTACGTCACAGAGTAGTTTTATGACTACACATTTTACCCTTGAAATATATTCTGTCAAAAACACTCACTGTGCCTTGGAACTTTTCCCTTTGCCAAGACAAAACTAGGATGAGCTGTATGTTACTGGAATGGCTTCAAAACCATCTGCAGACAGAAATTATTTATAAGGTCACAGCTAAAATAACTTCTCTTGCTACAGACTGTTCTGAACACAGCACAGTACTGGCATACACCCCTCCTCACCAACACCATGATCTCCAAAATGACACCACACACCTCTGTGTTTACTGTGAACCAGTAACACAGAAGTGTTTGCTTTTCTATAGTTTCACTGAAAGCTAAAAATACTACTGTACACATAAGTACTTCCCCTCAAACAAGCAGGACTATTTGTAAGCTCCAGTTCCAGCACATGAGTAAGAGCTGGGAGGGAAGGTCAGATATTAACTGGTTGTAACACAGGGCAACTCTGGGGGTTCAATTTCTCTAGTGCAATTCCACTAAACCACATTTTCACATGAGAAAAATCTAGGTAATGCCACAGTAAATTACACAAGGCTGAAGAACCTCTCCTGTGAAGACAGGCTGAGGGAGTTGGGGCTGTTCAGCCTGGAGAAGGCTCTAGGGGAACCTTGCAGCAGCTTTCCAGTACATGAAGGGACCTACAGAAAAGAAGGAGCGGGACTTTTTATGAAGGACTCTAGCAATAGGACAAGGGGCAATAATTGCAAACTAAAAGAGGGGAGATTAAAGTAGAACTTGTGAGGAAATAGCTCACTGTAAGGGTGGTCAGGCACTTAAACAGGTTGCCCTGAGAGGGTGTGGATCCCCCATTCCTGGAAGTGTTTAGGGCCAGGTAGGTCAGGGTTCTGAGCAACCTGGTCTAGTGAGGGGTGTCCCTGCCCATGGCAGGAGTGGGGGTTGGAACTAATGATCTTTACAGTCCCTTCCAATCTAAACCATTCTATGATTCTGTGAACACTTAAAAGAATGGAAAATATTATTGTTAAATATAGTAGTAAGTGCCTCTTTGCACCATTTTCACCTAATACAAATAAAGGCCTGTCTTCTTTATGTTCAGTCCTGGCTAGTGTTTATTTCACCAACATTTATTTTCTTATCTCATGCCTCTAACTGGAGGGCTTCAGGCTAGTGTCATAGTCTAGGGGACAGGAATTGTCCTTAATTCCTTCAGCGAATATTCACTGGATATCTTTGCTCTGCTGACACATTTTAGCCCTGAACAGCAAAATCCCTGTTGTGCATTTGTAAAAGGTATCTCCATTAACACAAAATACTCAGTTTCATTGTGTTTATACGACAGAGTGAAATGAAACACTTTCCTCTGTGCCTAAAACTTTACTTTGTCAATTTATCGACCCATTTCACCATCTCCTCTGTATGAGGGAATCATTGGGAAGGTTATGTTTCCAAACAGTCTGCCTTTCTGTGGGAACCTAAGCTCCCAGGCAGGGCAGCCACCACAGAATCACATAATTACCGAGGCTGGAAAAGACCTCTGAGATCATTAATTCCAGCTCATGACCTAACACCACCACATCAGCTAGACCATGGCACTAAGTGCCACATTCAGTCTGTCCTTAAACACCTCCAGGGATGGGTACTACACCGCTGCCCTGGGCAGTCCATTCCAGCATCTGATCACTCTTTCCATGAGGAAGGGCTTCCTAACATCCAACCTTAACCTCCCCATGCGCAACTTCAGGCCCTGCCCTCTCGTCCTGTCACTAGCTGCCTGGGAGAAGAACCTGATCGCCACCTGACTACAACCTCTCTTCGAGTAGTTGTGGAGAGTGATCAGGTGCCCCCTGAGTCTCCTCTTCACCAGGCACCCCTAGCACCCTCAGCCTCTCCTCATCAGACTTTCCTTCCAGTCCCTTCCCCAGCCTCATTGCTCCTCTGGACCCTCTCCAACCACTCAATCTCTTTCTTGAAGTGAGGGGCCCAGAACTGCCCCAGTACTTGAGGGGAGGCTTCACCAGTGCCCAGTACAGGGGGAGAATTACGCCCCTAGTCCTGCTGGCCACACTATCGCTGATACAAGCCAGGATTCTATTACCCTTTTGTGCCACCTGGGTACACTGCTGACTCCTGTTCAGCCGGCTGTCACCCAGTACTGCCAGGTCCTTCTCTGCCATGCCACTCTCCAGCCATTCATCCCCTAGTCTGCAGCTGCAGGAGGTTATTGTGGCCAAAATGTAGGAACTTGCACTTGGCCTTGTTAAACCTCATCCCATTGGCCTTTCCTTTCCTTATGTCTGAGTTGACACATTTGTGGGACTCACTGCAAGACCTCTCATTTAAACATTTACAGTAACTCAAAACCATTGAACAAACAAAAATGAGGAAACACACTATGAACATCACGTTCTACAGACCAACAGACAGGTGTGAAAGGTACCTGGACTTGTGTGGTTGTCCTAGTTCACAGAAGAAATATCTTCCCAAGTTCTGATACACACACCATTTAAAGTATTCACATAGCTAATCTTGAAGTAATTTAAGTTTTCCAGAAAAAAACCCAAACAACATAAAGAGGTTTATAAAACTCGAGTGAGAAGGCTAAGGTGATAGTTTTATAAGGAAATGCTTCCAGTATACAGCCCACGCGAAATCCTGTTGACTGTACAATAAAAACTTCAGCTATTAGATTTCCTTCTATATTTTTCTGGGTAACCTGCACTATTTAAGAACATTAATTTGCTTAGATGAGAACAGATATCCCAGTTAACACCAGAATGCCCATTCACAAAGTTACTCCTATTAATTTAATGCCTTTATTAAAGAAAAATACATGTAAGAATGTAATTACCTAATATGTTGAAAGAAATAATAATCTGATTCTGATTTAATAATCATTTGCTCATAACCTGATCTAATAAATTAAAGCATTAATTTATTATCAGGACAATTTATTTCTGTGTGCAGGACCCATCACCTCCCTGATGAGGAAAGGCTGAGGGAGCTGGGTCTCTTTAGCTTGGAGAAAAGGAAACTGAGGGGTGACCTCATTAGTGTTGATAAATACGTGAAGGTGTCAGGAGGATGGAGCCAGGCTCTGCTCAGTGTCATCTAATCATAGGACAAGGGCAATGGGTGTCAGCTGGAACATAGGAGGTTCCACATCAATGAGAGAAGGAACTTCTTCACGGTGAGGGTGACAGAGCACTGGAATGGGCCACCCAGGGGGGTTTGTGGAGTCTCCTTCTCTAGAGACTTTTAAAACCTGCCTGAATATGTTCCGTGTGACTTGATCTAGGTGATGCTGCTGTGGCAGGGGGATTGGACTAGACAATCTTTCAAGGTCCCTTCCAGTCCCTAATGTTCTGTGATTCTGTGATCACCTTACAAGGCAAATTTAAACTGCAAACTGATAGGCAGTCAGAAGACCTATTTTTCTTCTCAAATCAGCATCTCATTTGTGCTAGCTGCCTTCTCTCCATTTTACACTCTGTTTTTCTTTCCTTTTTTTCCTGTTTCACATTACCTCTCAAACCAACTTAAATAATCTAAGATTTCCTTGCAAAAAGTGATTTTATTAAGGAGGAAATTCATGCTGAACACTCTGCAAAGCACCCAAGTATGTGAAGTGCAGCTTTGGAAACAGTTTGTTCACTATAAATGAAACTTCTGTTCTGTGAAAGAACTTCTGCTGAAGATAATGAAAATTCCCACTAATCAGGAACTTGGGGAAAGAACCAACTGCAGCACTTGGAATAAATGAAATGGATCTACTAGTGAACATTCCTCCCAGACACAGCATTTGCATTTTTTTTTCCATTTTTATTTCTTTACATATTGAAATTACTCATTACACTGACATTACACATTTGCTCCAGTCATCTTCAAAAATAACTTGATTTTTTAAAATGGATTTCATATTTTTTAGTGGCAGCATCAACATCAATGCAAAATTTTACATTAGACAGCTGCAGTACCTTCTCCTATCTATGTTTCTAATCCATTTATGAAAGAGGGACAGCGTTACAAACAAAGCCATCTGCTGTGGTACCACTGTTCTCCACACTCATTACAAATAACATAAGTCAACATCTGTTCATCTGGATTTGTGTTTCGCACCCAGCCTGGAAGAAAGAGAGCTCCTCTGGCGATCATAGTAACAGTGCAATCAAATTTTTCACAGCGCCTACACTTTATTTTGTTTGTCTGGGTGCCATTAATCACCCGTGGGAGCTGATGTTCTTGAATAGATGATTCTGTGTACATAGCCCGCAGTTGTTTCAATTCATCACTGGCCATTTCCATCACTGTCATCTCAGCAAAAGCCTTAGGACTCAATGTCCCTGAAAAAAGGTTCTGTTTTAAGTGGCAACTTTTAGGGTTCTTCAGGTTGGAGATTTTGCTTCTGATGCAATTCTTATACTTTTTGTCATTTTTAGCATGAAGAGCAAAAACACATTCTTCAATTTCTGTAGATAGTTCTAGGCATTTGTCGCTTTCTTCGCTGTCTTTGGCAGTACCAGCCAATGCTTTATAAAGAAGATCTGTACATTTATGCCTCAGAGCTCTCATGGGGTCCTGCTGCAAATCTGCTTCCTTAACAAAAGGTTTAGAATCTCCACTACTGATGTGTTGTTCCTCAAAAGAAGGCGGCTGATTCATGCTGCCTTCTGTGTTGTTACATACCAGATGCTTAACAGTTTGAGGCAGAACCAACATTTTAGAACTAGTAGTATCTAATGCTTCCTGCTGACACCATCCTTCAGAGAACTGCTCTCTAGGAAACAGACTGAGATGTTCGCCTTCCGCTTTCACACCCACAGAAAATGACTTCTTAACTTGCACTGATCGAGCACAATAATTTTTGTAAAGTGCTTTCCACCTTGACAATAACCGCTTTGCTTTCCTTTTCAGCCCCACTGAAGGGCAGCTTTTGATTATTCTGTATACAGCCTTGGCAACTTCTGTCCCTTGAAGATAATCTACAGTCATATCCACATCTTCAAGCTCTTTAAGATGATCCTCAATATCTTGGAAATTGTTCTCAGAGAGTAGTTTTTCAATACAATGGGCTCTGTGTACAACACTTTTCTGGTCAGATGTTTTTAAATCTGAAAGCAAAGAAATGCTTATCATATTACTGCAGTCACCAGGTTAATTAATTTGCTGTATCATCTTCTTTGTTTTATGTTATTTTTCACTGTTTTATTTGCTTTTGCTAGCTTTCTCTTGAATGTATAGTAGAATTAGTGTAACAAATGCAAAATGCAGAGGAGCTCTGGAAAAAATGCAGGTGAGCACATTTGTCTAACTTGTGTGAGGAAAACACTGGTGGAGAGGAGAGCCCACAGGGACTAGGGTAGGGTTAACAATTTAAAAAGTAGAATACAACACTCTTTTTTTTTAGGAAAAGCGCAGTGTCTTGCCAGAACCTACTTAGGGCTGCCCAGGGTGGTTGTGGAGTCTCCTTCTCTAGAGACTTTTAAAACCTGCCTGGATATGTTCCTCTGTGACTTGGTCTAGGTGATCCTGCTGTGGCGAGGGGATTGGACTACACGAACTTTTGAGGTCCCTTCCAATCCCTAATGTTCTGTGATTCTGTGATGTCTGCAATTACTGAACAGCAAGCAGCTGAACACGTTTTACTGGGACCTGCAAAGTGAAGGTACATAGTAGAGCCTGATGTAACTCAGTGGATCCAAAGCCCCAGATGCCATTCTGCTTCCTACACATCCTCAACCTTTCTTCTCCTATGCAAGAGATCACATTGTATCTGTTAAAAAAGGTTCTCTCTATAGCTGCTAACAAAGCAGCAGATTGGCCTAGCAAACTTTTAACAGAGGTCTCCACTTCTATCCTTTCCCTTGTTAGCTCTGACATTCTATTACAGGTTTCATCATCAAGGCAGTGCAGACTCCAAAACTGCAAAAAGTTTAAAAATGGTGACATCCATAAACTCCTAATTCCTTTTTTTTGATATGAAAAGAAAAAGGGTATTTCAGACTCTCAAGGCTTGAGTAAGATTTTGCTTTTGATTCCCTTTTCTCAAGCCCTTTGATCAAACATTCTTGTTTGCAAATGTACACAGTGCTAACACTACTCACACCACTGCTCAGTCCTGTTGGCTGAAAAGGAAAATTAAAAGTAGAGTGCAGAACTGAAACGTGTGCTAAAGTGTTCCTCTTTTCTAAGGAGTTAGTTTTCCAATCTTGTCGACAAAACCAGGTTGTTTTTTTTTAAGCTGCATACACTCTAGAAAATCATCTGCCTGACACTAGCAATCTAGCTCCACATACCCATATGTAAAGGAACTCATAAGCAGCTTTCTTTCACCATCAGTGTTTCCATGATGAAATGTCATGAGACATTGGGGAGATGAGGGCCAAGTGATAGAGCTAGGCAGTTTGCATGGTCTGTTGCTCTCTATGACCATCACCCAGCTAACTTGTTTTCTGCAATATAAAAATAACTGCAAACTTAAGGTGGGGACTCAGAGGTGTTTTCTGATTTAGGGCAGTCAACACTGCAGCAGGACATGTTTCCTCCCTCACAAACATTAAGTAGCTGATACTAAAAAATTATGATTTGCTGATTTACTGGTTTTCATGCAAGCTAAGGTAGAATAGGTGACACAGTTTCCTTAGAGTAGAGTCTGTTCTGCTCCTTCCAACATACTCCAAACAGAGCTTTCTTTGGTTGCTGTACCTATACGTATTGGATTATGTTACATATACCATAAAATATACCTATCCAAATGCAAGAAGACTTAATACACTTTCAATATTTAGTATACATGAATCATATGAATCATAGAATCATGGTTGGAAAGGACTGCCAGGATCATCAAGTCCAGCCCTCATCCCAACATCTCCCTAATCCATACACTATGGCCTCAAGTGCTCTAGCTACTCATTTTTTAAACACCTTTAGGAAATGTGACTACACCATCTCCCTCGGCAGCATGTTCCAGTGCTCAACCACTCTCTCAGGGAAGAACTTCTTCCTAAAATCCAATCTAAACCTTCTCTGGACGCACTCCAACACCTCAATGTTCTTCATGTAGTGAGGGGCCCAGAACTGAACACAATATTTGAGGTTTGGCCTCACTATAGTGCTGAGTATAGGGGGACAACCTCCTTACTTCTGCTGGCCATGCTATTTCTAACACAAGCCAGGATGCTTTGGCTGCACACCTAAGAGTAGTTTCTGACAGCTGCTTCTCTAATAGAGGCATAATTTCCTCAGACAACTACAAAACAAAGTTTTTCTTGTTCTTACAGGGAGAAATGAGAAATTACTGATGCAGTAGTAATACTGGGATATACTTTCTAGACAAAGATCACTAGGAACCTAAGCACAGCAAGTGTGAGTTCTTTCCTGCTCAGACTCCTGTTCCTTGAACTGCAACGTTTCTGCTGTAAAATCAGGGATTGGGTGTTTTGTGAAACAATGGTAAAGCTTCCACGTACGTGTATACTTTGCTTATTTAGTAGACAGAAGAGTGGGAGTCTGTGATACCAGAGACATCTGCCAGATTTTCCTGTGTGACTTGATCTAGGGGATCCTGCTTTGGCAGGGGGATTGGACTTAATCATCTTTCGAGTTCCCTTCCAATTCCTGATGTTCTGCGGTTCTGTGATCTGACGGCCTGCTTACATGTGATTTTTGAACTTTCTGCTGCATCAGCTAAGCAAAATCATTGATTGAAATATGAGCTACTTCAAAAAAGAATTGAGAAGTAAGCATTAAAAATACTCCAGGGTCATCTGCAAATATTTACCATTCTTTCTAGTTCTCAGGGGACAGAAGTGAGCCTTACTCAGGGAAATAACCTGCTCAAGCTCTTCAAAAGGTCAGCTGCAGAACAAAGATCATGATAACCCTTAAACCCACATGTCTACTTCTCTAATAACCTCTCAGTCCTAAGCGGCTGTTCATAACGTTCAACATCTGAGGGGTGGAAAAGAAGGAACAAAAGGAAAAAAAAAAGAACAAAGAGGAAGTGGCAGTTGGGAGAAGACTCAAAACTTCCTGAAGTTAAGAAAGTGTTTGTTCACAGACAAGCTGTAATTCTGAATGGGAAATTATTTTACCACTTGAGGGAGCTGTAGTATAGCAAATCTATAGAGTCTTGTGAAATGTGCATCACAGAATCATATCATCACTTAGGTTGGAAAAGACATTCAAGATCATCAAGTTCAACCATTAATGTAATTGAACCAAGCCCACTGAGAAACCATGTACTTGAGCACCATGTCTACTAATAAGAAACTCTGTCCTGTTATGCAAAAAGACAATTTTCCTACGTTCTCTAGTAGGCATCACGCTTCAGAAACACATTTCTACCATCTTTAGTAGGCGTCACATTTGAAACAAATACCCTTTAAGCCCAGAGGTGCTGGGATACAGAGATGAGGAAAAGAGTGTATCCCTTATCCAGTCATTGTCCCATACATTGCTCTTTCATTCAGCATTTTCTAAATTTGGAATCTGACCACTTTTCTACCTGATTTAATGCTATTTGGCAATGCTGCTGAACAAATATTTGTGAAATCACCTGAATGGTACTGAGTCAGCACTGTTCTGCTGTCTTCCCAGTTCCAAGAGGTCAAAAATCCAAGAAAAAGGATTTTTTTCTGATGTCAACGTATTTTTAGTATTGTAGAGACGCAAGAACAAGTAACAGTATCGCTATTTTGTGCAATAGAAAATAAACAACATCATCCCTCCTACAACTACTCAAGGCATTTTCATCCTCCTTAAATTTAGCTATGAATAAGAACATCTGTTTGAATACCAAGTGTCTGATCAAGGTCACAAGGTAGAGACTGACGTGTATTTACAATCTGAGACCATAATACTGTTACCGATTTCTTGCCAAATCATTAAGAGCTTTTGCACTGACTGCATGGTTTAATGAGTCACTTGTGTATACAGGAATAAATTATGCTGATCAATAACATTCTTGTAAGTCAGTTTGCCCCTAAGGAAAGAAAACCGATCAGGCTACCTTGGGTTTAAAATGTGGTTATCCTGTAAAAATACTAAGTGGAATTAGAACTTTGCTGAACAATAAAATGACTAAGCAGGAGAAAACAAATCAACCAATGCAGACAGACGCCTGGGAAAAACACCACCCACTCCAAAACCATTTGTGGTCAATGCCTTGTCTCTTCTACACTCCCTATTCTGGTTTAAAGCCACAGCCTACTTTGCCTTAGCATTGCTAACTAACGTAGACATTTAAAACCCGCCTGCTCATGTTCCTGTGTGACTTGATCTCAGTGATCCTGCTGTGGCAGAGGGATTGGACTAAATGATCTTTCGAGGTCCTTTCCAATACCTAATGTTCTGTGATTCTATGATCCTGCTGAAAAAGCAAGCAAAACTCAGTATATGTCCATGTAAGAGTGGAAGAATGTCTTGGAAGGATAGAGAAGGCCAAACACCAGCCCTCTTTCTCCTTATTCCATTCCATTCTCATGTAGATTATTTTCTTCTCCAAGGAATTCTATGTAACGAGAAGAAAATCTAGATCACAGCCAAGACAAAGTTCAGATGCAGCCAAATACTAATAACAGCACAATAAATTTGCTGCCAAAACCATTGTTAGTGCTACAGCAGAGATGGTACATTGCACAATTTTGTTGCTTTGGTCAGCACAACCTCCATATAAAACACAGAAATTATCAAATGCTATTATAAATCGCATAATTCTCAGAGACAGACTCCAGACCCCTCAAAATATATTTCTTTACCTACAGTGGGAGAGAGGCTATCAAAGGTATTACCAAGAAATGATTTTCAAGAGCTTTTATTTAATCTTGGCAAAAACCAGAGCTTTTCATGACTCTCAGCAGGATTGCCTCCATCCCTAAAACTTTCTGAACTATACGGAAATTAATCTTCAAACAATATTTACACAAATAAAGCTAAGCTAATACAGTAACAACTTGAGACAATACAACAGTACTATGGCCAGATGTCCATTACCACTGACACCAATAGAGTCACCTCTAGGTCAAAGATTTTGAAGCAGCAGGAACTCAGGAATATGGCAAAACCATTCCCCAAACACGTCTCCTTCACCTGCAGAACATTATTGCTGAGGTGACAGAAGCAAAATGCATCTTTTATTCTTCTGTACCCAACAGAACAGAGCCACAGTTAGTGAGAAAAGTAAAATTAAGTAAAAATGCTATGTAAAACAGTGTTTCATGAAATTCTCCAGGACATCTTGTGAAAGAGTTTGTGTGTAATGAAAAGTAGTCTAATAAAGCAATAGCTTTGTTCTGCATCTTTTACATCAGTGGCTGATTTACCTACAGTGCTTTTAACTCATCTGGAACTATACTGTGTCTACCCTGTGTTTTCTCTTATTGGAACCACTCTCCCAAAGCTTTCTTCCCAAGAGAGGGAATTTGCAGGGGAATAAGGGCAGAGAACACAACATTCACAAGAGAATGCACACAGTAGACTCTTTTACAAGGCAATTTTTTAATCCTGATTTGGAGTTGCTTCTTCCAGAACTCTCATCTTTAATTAAAATAGAATTCTTATGTCCTTTACAAATAAAATAATCAATAGACTGCATAATGAAGTTATCAAGCCTCAGGGATCAACCTAAAAGTAGAGCTGTCAGTGCATTTTTCTAATAAGATCAAACAAACATGCACAGATTTAATGAGATGGGAAAAGCTACTACCATCCCCAGACTGCCTAGCCACTGGCTTCATTTGACCTCAGTATATAAGCTGGAGCTCAGGAAAAGATTAAAAATCATTACAGTTACACCAAAACTAATAACATCTCTGACTTGTCTGACAGCAAAGAATAACTAAGGAACTGCTTTATGAACAGCTCCAGCTGTTTTGAGCTCTAGGAGGTCCAGCAGAACTTAGAGTAGGCACATGCATCTTAGCAGAGGTGTTACCTTGCTAACGGTTTCGTACAATAAATTAGTTCAGAATTAAACTAATTCTCACTGGAACATTTTTTAGTGTCTGCTTTGCCAATGTAAATTTCTCAACCGAACAGACTGGTTATTTGAGTTAGACCAACTCCTTAAACACTGATAACTTTACCAATAATGCATTATTCCACTGATCTGAAATCTTTATTTCTACTGATGTGACTGACCTTTCAAATAAAAAACTTCTAAGGAGTTAAAAATAATGACAAAATCTAGTTTTAAGTAGCTACAGATTGCAAATACCAAATGGAGGTATTAGCTAATCTCTTTGACTATAGGAAACCTTTACAGAGTCACAACATATTCTAATACATTACTGCAATGGGGCAGTAATAAAACGCATACATAGCTCAAAGAGATTTGTCATCATCAGTTTCTTTTGTAGTGATGTATAAATAATGATTGCTACTATCTGACTTTGCATCATTTCACACATAGAAACACTTACATGGCTTCTCTAATATACAACCAGATGAATTTTAGGTATTAACTAAATTTAATCAAAATTTTGTCAAGCGTGGACACAAATTTTCCAAGGGGCTCTCTGTTTTTTTGACATTTTTATGACAATGCCTTATCAAAGCTAGACGAGGAATACACTATTTCTCAGCCTCCTTCCACTTCTTGCCAGAAAGAGGTACTAGCTGGAGGTTCCAGCTAGTCCAAAGTCAGGCTTTGGACACACAGGGTACATTTTTAGAACCTGAGCTACTATATTGCCCACATGTGACAGATACAAGTAGTAAATCACAGAACATTAGAGACTGAAAGGGAACTCAAAAGATCAAGTCCAGTCCCCCCACCACAGCACGATCCCTCAATCCAGTTGCACAGGAACATGGCCAGGTGGGTTTTAAACATCTCCAGAGAAGGAGACTCCACAACCCCCCTGGGCAGCCCATTCCAGGGCTCTGTCACCGTCATTGTGAAGAAGTTCCTTCTCATCTTGATGTGGAACCTCCTATCTCAAAAGCTGTGTTAAAAATGAACTGATAACCGATGATAATTTACGTACCTGAAACAGCCTAACCACACTCCAAGGGAGCAGGGAGGACCCCAAAGCTGCCTTTAAGTGCTCTTGAGAGTCTCTGTTGGTTTTTTATGAAACACACCCAGCCCATCAATGAGGAAAATGAGTCTTTATTTCCTTTTCTCTAACAGCAGAACCCATGTACATGGTTTTCCTGTACCGCTAGGAAGGTGGTTTCGTGATGCGAGGGGTCACATCCCACAAATCCAGTGAAGGAGCGCCGAGCCGGGTGGGCAGTTCCCTTCTCAAGTCGTCCAACCGTTATCGGTAACTCATGATTTGACTGGAATGGACTTCAGGACAGTAGTGATACCTCCCCTACTCCACACAAGTCCAGAGGTAACGAAGGGAAAAGGACCTACAAAACACAGGTATTGCTGCTGCTGCCCCTGCACTGCTGCTTCCTCGCAGGGTGCTGGTAAAACAGTTTGTAAATGTTGGCTTCATTAAGACTCTCATTCAGATAAACAAACCAACCAGCCAACCTCCTGTGGTCAGTTAGACTTCCTCTGAGAGCGACTGACAGCGAAGTTGTTCTAGAAGAAGCAGGAAGGTGAAAGAGCTGAAACAGTGAGGATGGATGTGATTAGAAATGGAAGTAGATTTGGTCTGCCTGAGCCTGGCTGACTGCACTAGTGCGATCTGCTCTCGCTCCCCAGCTGCACTCCTCGTGGTCCCAGCCCTCCCTCACTCACACACAGACACCAGTCTCCCTTGGGTCTCCTCTAACACAAGTGCTGAGGCCAGGCATGTGTCTAAGTGCTGAGGAGACTGGGCTCTCCAGCAGCCACCGAGGCTAAGGGAGGGGACAACAACTATCGCAGTCATTTAGGTTAAAGGGCAGGCAGAGCCATAAACACTTCGAGCCCAAGTGACGACAACCCTGTGAGACCTGAAAGGGGAGGCTGCACAATTATTTAAAGCACACTGGTAGCTGTGAGCAGCACGCTGCATCTGTTCGTCTCCAGCAGGCTGCAGCCGAACGGCTGCGGTGCCCTGTAACGCGCTGCAGGGAAACGGGAAACGCCAGCGGGCATTTCGTGTGTGGTTCAGCCACTGCATCACCAGGTTCTGATGCAACCCGATATCAGATGTATTCTGGGGCACCTGAAGATGAAGTCTGACCATCTCTCGTGTTACCGAGCGAAAGGTTAGCTGGAACGATCATTTCGTGCAGATGGTTTTAGGGTTAGTTACACGGGCTAGGCGAAACGACGTGCTCTGGCTTTGCAGACAACCTCAAACTACGCTCCTCTAGGGTCTACAAAGCCTAGAAACTGCGTGATCAGACACTTCAAAACCCTCAGCCCTTTTCCAAAAAATAACCAAAACGAGGTTACACAGGTCTAAGTTTAAACCTAAGGGGTTGGGTTTTGTCTTCTCAGCAGTTTTCGTTTCTACCATAACTAAAAGGTACAAACGGCACTCGGCCGGGGCCTCGGAGTGCGAGGAATAAATTAGCAAGCATCACACTGTAAATTCAAAATAAATAATCACTAATTATTTTTTATTTAAAAAAAAGAATGGTTTCTTTAATTGCACAGTATTTTCAGTTCTCAGTAGCAATGAAAAGTCAGTTGGGTGCTTTTCTAAAGGCTCCAGGGAGCCTCCTGAAAGCATTGGGTCTCGTTGTTCAAGCTTTACACACCAGAAATACCTTGGTCGAACCAACGACTGGGAGAGCTCATCGATGCTCTGGTAGTCTCTCACCGCGGCAGGATGCTGCTGGGTCGCTCACCCAAGGCATTTAGTCCTCCGCTGCTCGTCTTGCCGGGGCAGACGGCACCAGCTTTTCCGTTCCAAGTGAGGTAACTCTGGTTGACACTGACAGCTTCGAGATTTTTGGAAAAGAGTTCACTGTTAGGCAAGACTTTCGCAGCAGCAGATCATCAACAGTTCCACAACAGTCCACGCAATCCAAGGCTGCAAAAGTACCCTTCAAGGGCTTCACCAGACCACCGGTGCCTTCTTTTTGGGGTGTCACATGAATACATGAGGCTCTTGGCTCTCCACCAGGACTGTTCTGCTGCGGAGGAGCAGGCTACAATCTGGACACCCGCAAAGGTATGAGCTTACCCCAGACTATCAGCATCAGTTTTCTTGAGCCCACTAGCCAGGTAGATGTGCATGTACACCGAAGTACAAGCGCACACAAACACAGAGGTATGAAAAGAAAAGACAACAACGTGACTAATACTGTCACAGCCTGGGCATGCTCAGCTCAAACTCAGGTATCCGTATTTAAAACCTCTAAAGGCTGGTGACCCATCGTACCCGAAACTGCTGTGGGCAGACACACGAATCCACATCCAAAGCACTGCGTATCCGCGTGCTCGTACGGGTGCAGCTGTAACCGCCTGGGGCTGGAGCTGAAAATACACCTTCTGCTAAGTACCAAAACAACTCTCTGGTATTGAGGACAAGAGAAAGCGATGCCCTCTCCTTAGCAGTGGGACAGGCTTAACTTGAAGGTGTTAATCCTTCGCAGCAATTCCAGCACTCAGCTGGGGCAAAGGCAGCTTCACTGAACTGCCTTCACTGTTTAAGTGACAGGGGCTGTTATCCCAGTTACTGGCATCACTGCGATTACGGTGACTAACACAGTGTTTGCCCAGTCCTGCTGTGCTGGTCTTTACTCCTGGTGTCCTCTCTAAGGGCTGTTAAACACATGGACTGATCTCTTCATCGTGGAGTTCACGGGCAGCTCCCCTTCCCTGCTGTTACACACAGAGGCCACACCGAGGCCAGAACCTTGTCCACAGTGAATTTGCTCTACCATACAAAGAGAGTCTAAGGGGAACTAGCACATCATTGCACAACATCAAAACCCTTCAAGTTACTCCTGTTCTTACCCTTTTAAAGCATTTTCAGTGCTGGAGTACAAAGCACAGAACCTAATACAAGAATTTTCCAGCAACCACCACACTTCAGGGGTTCAATACTGCATTAACTGTACGCAGGGGCGGCTCAACAAGGATAACCCAGGGCTGGGTGCTGCAGCACGCAGTCCCACACGTCTCCTCGCACCATTTTAACCAGGTGGTGAAGCCTGCTGATCCCGAGCTCTAGGCCAGACGGTGACACGTACATGGCAGGAAGCACCGCGATGCTCACGGGATAGGGAAAAGACAAAATGCCTCTATCACAGACACACGTTTCTGTTCGTGCTCAAAGGAATTCGACTTTTGGCAGAAGTAAATTGCTACCTACAAAATAAACGTAGAAACCCATTAAAAACACAAATATCATAACTGCATTATTAAAACAGCTGCATCTACACTATGGTGTAGGACTTCAGTGTAATTCCATTTAAGATAATCTTAGTGTACAACTAAGACGAGACCCATTTCCCAGTCCAAACCTCAGCGTCAGCGCTGCGTCAATCTCCACGTTAACTGATGCTCTACGGATGGCGACCAACCGAACCCCGGGAAAAACTGTTGCCAGAGGTGAAGAGGTCCTCTGCCTGAACAGACCACGCAGGACAGATGGCGCAGAGCCCCCTCCTGGATCGCCGGCAGGGACGGGCGACGGCAGATCCTGCAGCACATCGGCAGCGGAAGCCGCGCGAGCGCTATGTCCTGAATTGGTTTGCTGAACACGGTTCAGATTATCGGATATGTCTATAAGCACAATGCTCTTTAGAAGCATTTACTGTATACCCAAACCCTACTCGCTGCAACACACGGTGTCGCACGAGTAGTGAAAACGTCTTCGTATTCAAAGGTGCTTGGACATCAATTTCAGGCAGCATTTTACCTTTATTTTAGTGAGTTCCCACTATGAAGGATTTTAGAAGGAAGAAGATACCAATAGTTTCTTTTCTTTTTCTCCTTTTTAACCTGTGATATCGAGACAGACACCTAAATAAACACCTACTGTCACTTGGCTAAGTCTATGCTCTATGTCTGCAACCTCTAGTTCTTAAATAAGGGATAAAATGTTGCCCAAAAGACTAGTTACAGTCACACATCTGTGTTTCTACTAAACCTACAAACCAAAATAGTTCTCAGTTAAAAAGATACAATTTGTATCAACAGTAAAAGGTACTTTCTGGTTCTGCAGGGCCTTACGTTCCATTCCAGCGGCCGCACCAAAGTCATCGGCAGGGGCAGCGTAAACCACCGGCTCCTGTTTTAGTTTCACACCGAACGAACGTCACGGCGACGGGTGGAAACCGAAAGCTGTCGGTACGTAAGTACAGCTGACAGCGACTGCAAAACCCATTCCTGTTTTATAGCTCTAAAAAATAAAATCAGTCTCACGAGGTGCTAGTAAAACCCATGACTCCAAACCAGAAATATCCCTTACTAACGCTAAAACAGACTTGCTTCGTCCATTCCTAAACCTACGCTACTTACGGCAAGAATCAGCCTACACGATGCAACAGGCCAAGCAACTAACTTGAGGAAACAACACACAGGATCTTCTCTTCCCCCCACGACCCTCCCGTCCCGACCGAAACTGAAAGAAATAAGTTTAAGTTATCTTGAGCTACAATAATCTTTTCCATAGTGCAGTTCGTAAACGTTGCATATCCTCGACGCACAAACCCTTCTCAGGCCAGCCTTGATAAATAGCAAGAAATCAGACATCAAACAGTATCTTAAATACAAAACTTCCATCGAGAGCATTAAATTAATCTAAGAACAGGTCGATCTCTGGCGAAAAGTGTGTTTTATCCAGTACACTGCTGCAGCAATACAAAGGGAGAACCACAGAAACCAACTGAATGAGCTCAGGCTTCTTCTGACCAGAAATGCACAGAGCTGTGGGGACCACCACGCTCCTGGGGAGGTGCTGAGCATTCGCAGCATCCGTGAGGCTCAAAGGGGGCTGCGAACGCTCAGCACTTTCCAAAACCAAGCAATAAGGCTTTGACCTTCTCCGTAAGTTAGTTTAAAAAACATAATAATAATTTATTTCTTTTTTCCTTTGATTGCATCTGATGTCGCTAACGGAACCGCACCGACAAAGCACACAACCAGTCCAACAAACCAAAAGAGAGCCAGGGAAAGTGCCATTCTATAAGTTACCGAGATACTGTTACCCACTTCACTGATAACCAGTAACTTCTGCTTTAAAAAATTACATCAGTGCTGTAATAAATCTTTGCTTCCCATAAATAGGAGATTAGAGCACACAAAAAAAACCCCCCTCACAGAAACAAAACAAACAAACGAACAAACAACATCGACTGTGGTGTAAAAAGTTCAAAAACTTGGCTTGAAAATCGCCTGCCAGGAGGAGCAGAGCCCCCTCTGCCTCTGCAGGTAGTTTTAATATCACGCAGCCCAGGGACAAATATCTGGCAAGTTAAAAAAGGAAAACGAAAGTCCCGACGACATGTAACAAGGATAGAAAGTGCTGCATATAAACCCCTGATGCACCAAAGATTATAACCAGAGAGCACAGATGTCTGTTTTCCCATATATATCTCTATATATTAATTTAAGCCGGAGCGTTCTCCGGCCGTGAAAATAGCCATTTAAAAATTCCCCAAGTAGAACACACAAAACATGATCTGTTACTGGCGATGCATGAGGCTATACACACAGACTCCATGATACAGGATTTCACATCAATGGATTTACTATATAACCTCCTTGCTGCGAAGGAGATCCCAAATGCTATTGTAGCAAACCTCCCTCAGCATTAGAGCTGAGCTGAAAACTACTAGACACCACGAAGATGCGTGATCTCTCAATACCCTAGCTGAGACTTCTCCACTAAGATGGCTGCAGCGAGCTGCTGAGCGTCCGTGACGTGAGGGTTCTTCTTCATAACGATCCTCACGAGATCGGGGGGGAAGATGTTGCAGAGGTTAATGTAAACCTTCTCCCGGGTGTCTTGGTGCCTCGGAGGGTCTTGAGGGATTCCACAGTAAGGTACGCGCCAGGTCTGGTCCTGCTGCTCGGGTAAGCTTTGGAAGGCAAACTGCTCGTAACAGGGCTGTGAGGGGTTACTCGGCAAGGAGTAGGTCTGGCGGTAGCCATACGCATCCATCCCGTAACTCTGTCTTTCCCAACTTCCAAGCCCATCTTGGCCAGAGTAAGGCTTTCTGTGTCTTAATGGAGAATTCTCGTACAAACGTGAGTCTGAAATACTGTCTATTCGGGTGGACACGAGGGCTCTCCCCAGGTGCATGGTCTTTGAATGCGATGAACTCAGGGACGTGGAGTAGTCATTTGGACAACTAGAACGAGCACTGACGGCTGGGTGCTGGAGATGCACAGCCATGTACGGAATTGGAGGTTTGTGGTGATGCTTTGGTTCTTCGTGACTATAGCTTTGCACTCGTGTGAGAGGCTCGTGATAGCTCTGTAGGAAGGGCTGAGTGTTAAGGCGGCCATGAGGGTGCATATGTTGGCACTTCAAGTTCTCCTCTAGCTGTGGGTCAGGTGAACTCATGTATGAGCGATCGCTGTAACCCACGTAGGAATCGCTACTACCACAGCTAACGCTCCCTTCGCTGCTGCAGTCAGAAGCTACGGAGCTAATCCTATAGTCTGTGTCCAAGGAGAAGCGCCTTTCAGGACTACGCGGACCAGATATACTGAGATTTGAATACGCACTCAGCATAGAGTAATACCCTACATCCACGGGGGACTCGCATTTTGGATACTGGTCATAAGGCATTGGTGTTCCGTGATTTTTGGTTGCCATCATCACTGTAGGATACTGTCCCTGTGGTCTTTGATCCTGAGGTGGGAAGTGAACTCCAGATGGAAGGCCGTTGGTTAAAGGTGCAGTACTTTGGGGTTTTGCAGCTGAGGAACTCGGTATGCTAACTAAAGAAGGTACAGACCTGGTTTCCAATTTGTTTTTGGTGGGAAGCTTTTCCTCCAAGTCCTGATAGACTTGAGTCCTTATACTCGGATCCGATTGCCTCTTTGGAGCAGCACGCTTCAGCTCGGAAGTGCCATCGCTTTTAGTGCTACAGGGAACACTATTGCTTTTCACCAGTCCTCCTTCACTTGTAGTTTTGGCAGCTGTGCTTCTAGACATGGCACGCAGCTCATCAGCTACAGACCGCTGAGGCTGATTTCCTCTCTCTGGATGATAGTATTTGCATTTGTGTCCATAGGTACATTTCTTCCCTATTAATACAAACAGAATCAGATCAAAACCCACCTCCACAAAAAAAACTCTGTTAAGTCATCAAACAAAGGAAATGCCCCTCATTTAAAGTTTTACTGACGACGTGAAAGATCTTGCAAGCGGTTTTGTGCAGAGCTCTGAGATCTAAGATCTCTTCTATTGTGGAGAAAACCAGGCAGGGTAGTTTGCTGCAGGAATGCAGACTCACACTACCAGCCCCATTTTCACATGACACCGTCATGACATTGTCACTTAACATGACACTGTCAGTGTGTCTGCACACCCCACAAAGGAAACTTAATAGGAAGCATCCCACAGAGATGTAAGACCAGCAGGATTCAGCTCAGTCGAGATGGTGGTTTGCCTGCAGAGATGCTCAGCAGCTAACTTCAGGCAGCTCAATTAGTTCTTGGGAGGAAAAGCTTTACTACAACCAAAGAGATAGTACACCCAGACAACAAAAAGAAAAGGTTTCATGGGGCCTGCAGAACTTAGGTGCTATTTTGGCTTTATCCCTACAAATTATTAATAAAGTTACTTCTTTATCACAGAATCATTCAGGTTGGAAAAGACCCTTGGGATCATCGAGTCCAACCATCAGCCCTACTCTACAAGTTCACCCCTAAACCAGGTCCCCCAACATTACATCTAAGTTCAGCTAGTACATAGGAATGTTCTACAACTAGCATGTGAAAAAAATGGCTTCAGTTTCCACCTCAGCTCAGCATTTCAACCATTCTTGGGCTAACACAGCGTAAAAATCTCTGTTCAAAAGCTTTTATTTCTGGCAGCACCAAAATAAAGCAGGAGCTCGGTCCCCAGTCCCAGCAGTGTAGAAAATCAACAAGTTAAATCAAATTACCATATGGACATGGTTGCTTTTTATGTTCTGGCACAATAGGCTTCTTCCTAAGAAAATTGTCCAGACTTGGACCGTGGCGGCCAAGAGGATCATCAGGAGGCATAAATCTATAAAGCAAACCCAAAGTGTTATTGAAGCAAACAAGCCTTTTCACATTCCTCATGCAACGACCAAGAACCTCATGATGGTGTCCTACACCCACATCTGCAGTGCTGACATTTTTAAACCTTGGAGCTTTGAGAGCTGTTTTGAAAATCCACCTTTCTGCCCAACAGAAAAGTCATATAAACAGACTGTGTGGACACCCCTATTCTGCTTCAGACACCTTTAGGCTGGCTCAGCCAGGGCTCCGTGGCAAAGCAGGGCTGGACGCAACCTTTTCCTAAATCTAAGTAAGGGCAGCAATACAGGTGCCAATCTAGGAAAACATCACAACTAACTTTGCAGAACTGTGAGGACTGTTCAGGACTGATATTAAGGCACTCAAATACAAGTGTCTGCTTGGCAGAGTGCTGAGTCCCTTCCACTACAAGAAGTAGTAACTGCAGTTGATCAGTCTGCCAGGGTATGAAGATACACAGAATCACAGCACATTAGGGATTGGAAGGGAACTCGAAAGATCACCTAGTCCAATCCCCCTGCCACAGCAGGACCACCTAGACCAAGTTGCACAGGAACATATCCAGGTGGGTTGTAAATGTCTCAAGAGAAAGACCATAGCAGACAGTTGAACTAGAGATCTCTTGACGTTCATTCCAACATGGGTTTGCCTACGACTCTAAGACTTAGGAGTTTAACCACAGGCACTCAAAAACATTGGCTCAATATACGAAGAGAACTGGAATATTATACCAAATATATGTCAAACACAGCATGCACATGGGCATGCCACAAGGAAGCAAAATACACCATAAAAAGGTACAAAGATATTGTGATAAAAAACCAAAAAGCAGAGTTCAAGTGTCAGACGACCAAATTTATGATCACCTATTTCTCCTGTTTTGTACTTAATGATTTGAGTGTAAGATATGAAATTAATCCAAGTCTCCAAATCAGCCTTTCTTCAATGATTTCAGTGTCCCCTATAAAGACAGAATGACTTACTTGTCATTAACAAACGAATACATCAGCAAGCGTTCATCTATGAACTTCTTCCATTCAGGCTTTTCATTAGCTAGATCCCTGTAGTTATCGTTGGAAACTATGATGCCGTCCGACTCGAAGGCCAACTTCACAATAAACCGGTCATCGTAGCACACCACCCTTCTCCCCTGCACTCGGCGGGATGGGGTGAACACAAGAATCTTCTCCTTTTCTAATTTACGCAAGATTTCTTGATCTACAAAGAATAAGAACAGAAAGTTTAAAAAGAAAAATAAACAGAAGATGTTTTGTCTCACAAGACAGACCAGAGGAGAAATATCTGAGCAATTAGGAGTAAATGTCTTAAATGGTTACAGTCCAACAGGTGTCTGCCACGTGGTACCTGAAGTTACTGTCAGCAGTCAACTGGCAATACCTTCCAAAAAACCCACTGCTAAATCAAAACCTCCTGCCCTGCACTGTTTCTCTGGGACTAGTGCTGAGCACAGGCGACCTTGTCAACATTGCTGCGATGCACTACTTACCAAACTTCTGTGTAGGAGTCACAGAATCACAGAACATTAGGGATTGGAAGGGCCCTCAAAAGATCATCTAGTTCAATTCCCCTGCCACAGCAGGACCACCTAGACCAAGTCACACAGGAACATATCCAGGCAGGTGTTAAATGTCTCCAGAGAAGGAGACTTGTGGTTTTAAAGCTTACTGAATGTTTCAGTGAATAGGAGAGCTACATCCAAGGGTTTCCTGTAACTGAGCTCCAGGCCTTCCCCATCTCTTTGCAGTACTCAGCCAGAAAGATCTTTCAAAAGAGTTCCAGTAGCTCACACTAATGGGACTGTCTCATGAAAGTGTGCCCTGTTGAGGGAAGGGGTTACTACCAGCATCCACAAGGGCTAGAAAACCCGTGTTCTGTATGCTCAGCTCTTCGCAAACATTAACAGCGTCCCACAAAATGACCTCTGATGCCACCTTTTAACCAACAGCAGATGTGGGTTGTAATCTTTTTACCTCCATTAACAGTTCAGAAGGTACCTTTCCCTGATGGGTTTACAAAGTTGTATACAAGCTTTTAAAAATCCAAACAGATTTCTTTGAAATCCTGCAAAATAAGCAGGTTTAACATTTTATCTCATTCCTTCTTGTCCTACACAGTCTGTCAATCACCTTCCAAAACCATTTCCTCTTTCTCTGTGTGGAACGTGGAGATCCCAAGGAGCTTTGAAAGATGGTCTCAAGCGACTAGGGAGGTTATAGCTGGCCCTGGGGCACGTACCCTTGTGTCAATTCTCTTAGCTATCACCCTTCTCAGAGCAGGCAAACCATCATTTGAGCAGCAGCAGCACTCATGTGCAAATCATCAAACAAGCCAGCAAGGCACAGCGGAGCTTACCTGTGATAAGGGCATCAGGTCTTGATTGTTCTTTCCTCCACGCTGGCACAAACACTGTGACATCCTTGTGGCCTCTTTCCAAAAACCAGTCTACTGCCAATTTGATTCCTCGACAAGAAAATACTTCTTTGTTCCCGTGGCTGAAACACACATAAAAACTCCTTATTACATGACTTTGCCTTTCTATGACCATAACCAGAAGAGCAGAACCCAGATCACAAAGCCACTTGCTCTGGGGTTGCCGGTAGTCGGTCTGAGCCTTGCCCAAGCATTGCCATCACCAGTAAAACAGCTAAAGCTGCCAAAGGTTTGTTGCTCCTGTACGCAGACTGAATGAACAAGCAAAAGTGAAGGCGGCACTGTTATAAATCCTCAAAGCCCACCCAGAGGTATGGGGTATAACAGGCACCAGGGAGACCTGATAAAGGGAAGTTGGAGGCCTGAAATACCAATGTGAAGGAGTGCAGTGCATTTAGGAAATGCCAGCAGTTGAGCACTGAGCCTCAGTGTGCATGGTGGCAGGGGAAGAGACACCAGATCCAGATGACAGGAGCTCTACGAGTTCCAGTCTGAACAGAGGAGAAGGTCGCAAGCCCAAGGGGATGGTGAGCTCTTTGCAGAACCCATTAGGCAACCTGGAAAGGCAGGCCAAAATCAACACAACAAAAGACTTTGCTTAGTACTACACTTCATAAGGAGACACTGTACTAAAAAAGCCCCGAAGAGACAGTGGAGCAGGAACAAATCAGACACAAGCCAAACAAAAGATGTGCATCTGTTGTGCAAGAACTGTCTGAGGTAAGGCAACAGAGGCAATTATGTCATTTTCTACAGGCACAGGAGCCCTCAGACAACTTCTGCATCCAGTTTTGGCCACGGCACATTACAAAAGACATGGATGAACTGTAAAGAATCCAAAAAAATGCAAAACAAGACCTGTGGGGAAAGGCTGAAGGAGGTGCATTTTGTTAATCTGGAGAAAAAAGGCAGCATGTGGAGGAACAAAAGAGTCTTCAGCAGTTAGGAGGTAATTAAAAAAAGAGGACAGAGGTTGATACCATTGGAAGTCCATGAAAAAGTTGTGGATGCCCCATCCCTGCAAGTGTTCAAGGCTACGTTGGATGGGCAACTTGGTCTAGTGGGAGGTATCCCTGCCCATGGCAGGGGTGTTGGAACTAGATGACCTCTGAGTCCCTTCCAACTCAAACCATTCTATGATTCTATGAAAAACTATGGTGGCAGGGGGCTGCAGGGCTGCCTCTGTGAGAAGAGGTCAGGGACTGCCCCATGCTGTGCATGCCCAGCTCTAGCTGGCTTCACAAGGGAGAGGCGCATGAGGAGAACACCAGGGCTAGAGGAGGAAGAGGTGCTCCATGAGGAGCAGACACATCTTCAGAGACTGTGCAGAACAGGAGAACGGTAAGAAGGAAGGAGCAGCAGAGAAAAACTGTGATAGTCTGACCCCAAACCCCGGCACTACTCACTGCCTCACTGAAAGGACTGTTGCCTGCAGCCATGACCAGGTGTGGAAGGGCTTGCAGGGAGGTAGCAAGGTTGTGGTGAGGAAGGGCGCAGGACAGGTGTTTGGAGGGAAGGGAACCTGGGAAAAGGAGAGCTGTTTTTCTTTCAAGGTATTTTAAAGTTTGTCCTTTTTGTTCCCCAATACCTGAGTTGGTAATTAAATATTTATGTTAAGCAGCTATAAATGAAGTTAATTTCCCAAGCTGAGTGTTTGGTCTACAATGGTACTTGGTGAGCAGTTGTCCTGCCATTACTCTGACCCATGAGTCTTCTTGTTCCTATTTCTCCTGCTGGTGTGAGAAGCCCTAGCCAACTCACCACAGTCCCACTAGGTAAGGACAGACAAGTCCTTAACCAGCATAAGGACCAGTGAAGCAATATGTTAGAAAAAGCTTGCTAACTGACCAGTAGGACAGTCTGCCCATGGATCTTGAGATCTCCTCACTGGACACCAGACAGAAAGAGTAAACCAGCAGTTTTTGGGAGACCTCTGCCAAGTCCACAACTCAGTGCAGCAGAACAAACCCAGGGGCATGGCGGCTTTGCAGGCTTGTGGTGTATAGCAGGCATGGCACAACCTGCTTCCCAGCAAGCTGAAAGACAATTCTTTAATTGTGCAGTGGATTTGTGAAGGGGAAAATATGATGATGGACAGCCACTAGGATCCTAAAAAGTTCCTCCATGTTTTGAGGTAAATAAAACTACCCAAAAGTTAAGGAAGAACTTTTTAAATAGGACCATTTTAGAGTACCTGCTCTACACAGCTTTCTAAAACACAGCACTGCTGGATGTTCCTTGATATTCTGAAGGAGCTTCAGTAACTGTGCTATGGATGAAGAGCCACAGTAAAAGTGAGTGAGAAAAACCTCAAACCAATGTTCAGATTCCAGAAGTTTGTGAAGGAGTGAATGTATGAGAGACTAGGTCATGGCTAACACTTGTCACAAAGAGCATCATCCTCAGCAGAGGCTGTGTTGAAGGTCATAGGCTCCAAACAGAAAGGTAAAAACAAGAAGAGCCATCACCCCTATCTGGATTTAAGTGAGGAACTGTACTACTTCCTTTTCTAATGATACTGGAGACACGACCTGGTAGCATTATCCTACACTATGGTACTGCAGTTGTTGCCAGACATGATAATCAAAGTCAGAATCACAGAACATTAGGGATTGGAAGGAACCTCGAAAGATCAGCTAATCCAATCCCCCTGCCACAGCAGGATCACCTAGATCAGAATGCACAGGAATATATTCAGGCAGGTTTTAAATGTCTCCAGAGCAGGAGACTCCAACTGCTCTGGGCAGCCCGTTCCAGTGCTCTGTCACCTTCACCATGAAGAAGTTCCTTCTCATATTTATGTGGAACCTCCCATGCTCCAGCTCACACCCATTGCTCCTTTTCCTATCATTAGATGCCACTGATCAGAGCCTGGCTCCATCCTCCTGACACTCACCCATCACATATTTATAAACATTAATGAGGTCTGTGCATTTTAGCTAGCATAGGACAGTCCATAGCCTATGGGGCTCTACGAGGAACTCTGTCAGAAGGAAGACATCTGTGTATCTCAATATGCTGTTTAGCTGTGGTTTACAGTCTGTGCAATCACACATTCCCTGCTTTGTAGGATAAGATCATGTAATACACTACTGCACTGTATAATACAATGCACAGCAATGTTTTCTAGGCATTGTTTTACACGACACAATGGTGTTTGCTTAGTGCAAGAGCAGTATCTCAGTGTATTTCACAACTTCCCAGGAACTGGATAGCAAACCACACACAGCTGTGACATTTAAAATGCCCGTGCATAGAAAATAGCACCAACATTACTTCCAGCCACGGCAAGTCTAATGGCATTTCCCTGTGACAACACAAAACCAGGACCCTTAGTGTGTAATCAACACGCAGTGGGTGGCCGTAAGGCCTCCTGTGCGAAGTCTGGTATGAGAAACTATCAACAGGTCACGTGCAAACATAAACATGTCACAATCCATTCTCAAATGGGAATGGCTTGTTCCAGCTATTAGAGTCCACTGAAATCATTGGACTGTTATCGCTCTAAACAATCTCCATGGTTTCAAATGGATAAAACCACTTCTCATTCCTGTGAAAAGGTGAACAGGCACTTTCACAGAATTACAGAATGGTTTAGGTTGGAAGGGGCCTCAGAGGTCATCTAGTTCCAACCCTCTGCCACAGGCAGGAACATGACTCACTAGACCAGGCAGTCCATAGCCCCATCCAACCTGGCCTTGAACAGTTCCAATGAGGGGGCATCCACAGCCTCCCTGGGCAAACTGTTCCAGTGCCTCACCATCCTCATAGGTTGGAATTTCTTCCTGAGATCTGATCTAAATCTCCCTTTTCTTCGTTTGAAACCATTTCCCCTTGTCCTACCATTAGAGTCCCTGGCAAAAAGTCCTTCTTCAGCTGTCCCGTAGGCTCCCTTCAGATAATGGAAGGCTGCTAGAAAGTCTCCCTGGAGCCACCTCTTCACCAGGCTGAAAAGCCCCAAGTCCTGTGAACCTGACTTCACAGGAGAGGTGCTCCAGCCCTCTGATCATCCTTGTGGCCTCCTCCATCCTTGCTCTAACAGTTCCATGTCCTTCTTGTACTGGGGGCACTAGAACTGAGCACAGAATTCCGGGTGAGGTCTCACAAGAGTAGAGTAGAGGGGGCAATCCCCTCCCTTGACCTGCTGGTGACACTTCTTTTGATGCCGCCCAGGGTACGGTTGGCCTTCTGGGCTGCACTCACACATCACCTTAGACTTAGACTACACTTTAAGTACTTACACATGCAGGCTGAAACTCAAGTACACTTTTAAAGGAGGACTTGGCAGTTCAGCTCCTTAGTTTTCTCTTGCCTAACACAGACTGTTAAAACTCTTTCATTCAGAACATGAATTTTAAATATATTTAAACTCTCCGAAATAGAGATGGGAAACGCATTACAACGCACGCTAGCTTTTCTGCACTGCTGAGCAAGTTCATTTATAGCGTGTATAAATCTTCACAGTTTTTTCCAGTCCTTTTCAGACACGTGCCTAAGCTTGGATATGAATTCCAAGAAATGATTAGTAAGAAAGTCTATGAAAAAGATGTGCAATTAAAATCTACTCTTTTCTTCTGCTCTGTCGTCGTGCAGATTGGATGCCCTTCTTCTCGTGATTGTTGTGCTTCGTCAGCTTTACGATACATCATACGGTGAAAAGACTGAAATCACGCTGCTGCTTCTGACTTTTTTTCCTCTGATTAGTTGCAAAAAAAATAAGAGATCTGAATTGCAGCTGTGGTGCTGGCTAAGAGATCAGTGCACACTGCTTTAGCTCTGCCTGCTACTACTCTTAGTTGAAGGAAGACAAAGTCTATTCCTGATCAAGTATCTATTTCTCTTCCATACCATCCATGAATTATTCTTTCTATCACCTCTGCTGATAGCTGTGGTCTTAGTTTTTAAAAAAAATAAACTAAAAATAGTTAAAGTACTTCCTGACTGTCTTTAAAAGAGTTGTGGTATAAATTCCCAAAACACTCACTACTCAACACATAATTCTGGAATGCTCTAATGAAATATTCAATCAGGTTTTGAGAGCTACAGAAAGCCTACACATGGATTATAAGAGACATTGGAGCTGAGGTCTACAGTAATCTCTGTTGCAATACACATACAGGTTTTTATACAACTGAAGTCTGGACACATGGAGGTACTTCCCACATAAAAGCATAGTGATGAAAAGGAAGAACAACAAAACTAAAACACAACTCTGTCTGGTAAATTTGGAGTTACCAAACTCTTCTTCTCTCAGGTCACAGGAGGAAAACAGTGCTCAGTCTGTAACACAAAGAGGTAAGAATTTCCACCCTGTAGTGATACCACATAGTAGTGATTCGATAGCCTGGCAGCTAAGTTTTGTCACTAACATTATTCCACAGAATCACAGAACATTAGGGATTGGAAGGGACCTCCAAAGATCATCTAGTCCAATCCCCCTGCCACAGCAGTATCTGTGATCTAGACCTAGACCAAGTCGCACAGCAACATATCCAGGAGGGTTTTACATGTCTCCAGAGAAGGAGACTCCACAACCTCCCTGGGCAGCTCATTCCAGAGCTCTGTCACCCTCACCATGAAGAAGTTCCTTCTCAGATTGATGTGGAACCTCCTATGTCCCAGCTTATACACATTGCCCCTTGTCCTATCATTAGATGCCACTGAGCAGAGCCTGGCTCTTTCTTATATATATTCCATTTCTTATATATTTAAATTTCTTAATCGCTGAAATAAATTGTCACAAAACATTTCTCAGTCTCCTGGCCCTTCTATCAGTCTCACATTTGCTCATTACACACATATTTTGGTGCAAACACAGAGTAGATGAAATTGATGTTATTTTTTCCATTAGCCCATGACTAATTACCCCAATGCTTTGAAGTCTCTGAAGGAAAGCCAGCCTTGGAAGCTGTAACACACTTCAAAACGTCTTTAATCTGTAAGGCTTTCAACACCACAGTGTGGCACGTATAGTTGCCAGCCAGACATGTACACGGGTGTCTGACTGAGCAAGAGTCACATAGTCAGCAGTCAGAGGTCAAATCAGGCAAAGAGAAGTTACACTCAAAGCTGCCAGTGACAAGCTCCTACCCACATGAGTGTTACTTGCTGAAAAGATATTTTTGTCTATGCCTTAAAATGACTTCCCAAGATGACCTAAGACAGTAGCCTGCTAGTGCCCCTGAAAGATGAACATCTGAATCAAGGAATCAAGGTACAAGTGTGTCCACCACACTCAGCAACACGCAGTCTGAGAAGAGGCTACAGCAGCTACGTTGTTAAGATACATAGGCAATTAGTTAAAACTACATCTGGCTCAGATAAGACAATCAAACCCTCCTTCACTCGACAGTTTGAAGTTGTGCAAGAACTTCTATGTAGACAGGGTCTCGACAAACCTTTTACTGTGGCCAAATGACCTGCCCTGTGGTTAATCCATAGTGACAAGACTCAGTCCCCTGAACAGAGATGTCTAATGGTGGTTAGGCACCTTTTCACAGAATCACAGAACATTAAGGATTGGAAGAGACCTCGAAAGATCATCTAGTCTAGTCCCCCTGCCACAGCAGGATCACCTTTTGGGTATCTCACAGCTCCTCCAGCTGAATGACACTCTTGAAATACAATGAATTGTTTTCAACCTACAAACCCAGGTGACATAGGATCAAAATACTTCAGTTCTTTTGCCTATTTTGAAAGTGGTTGTATAAAATTTTGTTTACATTATGCTTGCTGTATTATGATTTGCTTCATAGAGTCATAGAATAGTAGATGTTGGACGGACCCTCTGGAGATCATCTAGTCCGACCCCAGTGCCAGGGCCTGTTCTCCTACAGCGTAACACACAGGAACACATCCAGGTGGGTTTTGAATGCCTCCAGAGACAAAGACTCCACAACCTCTCTAGGCTTACCTTCATGTTGTGTGCCCTGTAAGCCCAGCAGCTTTTTTGCCTCTATGTTTTCAATATAAACTCTTATATACATGCACATAAACTCACAGAATTATTGAGGCTGGAAAAGACCTCTAAGATCATCAAGTCCAGCCTATGAGCTAAACTTGAAACTCACTCTTTTTGCTGTTAGCAAAGACATTCTGAAGGCACACAGGGAAAACCGGAAATTTGAAATGGAAGGGAATTAATAAAATTGCTTAAATTTTTCCCGCTGTCTTTTGTAACTGACAACTCTGTTCCTTTACTTCTTGATGGCAAAGTCCTGACTCTTATTCCAGCAAAGTATTGCAGCAATAACCAATTTTAAGCAATTTTCAACCTTACCCTTGTAAAGGACAAGCAAACAAGAGACCATACAAATACACTGCAGTTTATTTCTGCCTTCAGAAGGATCACCCTCGCTCTCAACCTCATCAGTAAAGGGAAGTCTTAAAACATAGGGGCAAAATGTGAACCTCAAAACTTTGCCCCTGCTGCCTCTTACAGGAACGAGATCTTCTCTCGATTTGGGGTTGTAACTAGATGATCTCTGAGGTCCCTTTCAACTAAGCGTATCTGATTCCAGACTGCAGAGGCTCAGCTGAGGAAGCTGAGGATACATGAAGAGCAGGTCCAAGAACACACTGGAAAAGATACACATGTAGGGGTAAAAAGCTGACAATCTGTTGTTGCTTAATGGGCAGTTATCACCTTCTTTTGCCTATGTCAGTTATCTAGAGGGAAAATTTAGGGCAGCTTAACTCTCATCACACATGGATACAGAACTACAATCAACTGAAACGTGTTCTCTGTCTGCTGCATGTGCTGTGCAGTTTACACTAAGAGAGGTCCTGAGTGCATTTGTATGTCAATGGACAAATGCCTTCCACACTTCACAGGTTCTAAATGAAAATTTTGCATTACATCATCATCTACACACAAAAACCTCTTCTGTCTTATGAAGCAGGGTTAAACAGTTCTCTGGAAAGCCAACACAAACCACTGCTCAGGTACGGCACAAATAAATCCTGGGTCCTATCAGCAGTCCAGCCTCACTGTCAGCTGCGGGTAGTGTCTATCAAGAGCTCCTCAGCTACGCTAGGGGGTTATCTGATTTGTTAAGCTCTGATTTTAAGCTTATGCACATACACATACACAGAAAAATTAGTCTCATCTGTAAAAGCCTTCTGGTAAAAGACTTTGTGTTAGGCTCAAACATGTGATCATCTTTCCCCTTTTGGAAAAGGATTAAGCCAATACAGTATCACAGTAATGATAAGGTTGGAAAAGACCTTAAAGATCATCCAGTCCAACCTAAATCCAAATAAACCAAGTAAACCTAGCATCTAGCATCTAGATCACGCCACTTAGCACCTCATCCAGCCTAACCTTGAACACCTCCAGGGACGGTGACTCAACCACCTCCGTGGGCAGCCCATTCCAAAACCAGATCAGTCTTTCAGTAAAAAATCTTTTCATAATGTCAAGTCATTTTTTCCAAAGAAGTTGTCTCCACCAATTAGGAGTTTGGTTACACACAAACAAGACCTTGGATGTTTTGATACAGAAATTTGAAAAGATTGTCTGAACAGCAGGTGAATTCCTGTTCCTCCCCAAGTGCTTTGAACACTGTTCTTTTACATGTAAAAGCTAAAATCTTACAAGTATTTAAAGTGCTTATTTTCTATTACCTATTTGCTTGAAGGAGAAAGGACAGATCTTGCTGGTAAGTAACTGGTAGAACAGCTGGTGTCAGCAACAGGTACTCATCTCTTGCAAGTGTGAGACCGGCTTCCAATTTTAAAGGACTGATTTCTAGGAAAAGGTAGGATCTGGAACCAAAGCATCTTTGCCAATGGCTGACCAAAGGCAGAGCAGAAGTGTCTTTGCCAATAGGTTGGCCAACACAGCAAGGCAGGAGCAATCCAGACAGTTTCTGGAGTGCACTGATGATCATTTCTTAACAGAGGTGGTGGAGAACCCAAAGAGGGAACCTGCTGGGCCTCATACTTACAAACAAGGAAGAACTGGTCAAAGATGTGAAGGTCAGGGGCAGCCTTGGCTGCAGTGACCATGAGTGGTGGAGTATCAGGATCCTGTGAAGAAAGGTAAGGCAAAAAGCAGTATCACAATGTGAGACTTCAGGAAGGTGGACTTCAAACTATTTAGGAGAATCCTATACAGTATGACTCGAGAAGAGAAGAGTGCCACAGGATTTCTGGTTGACTTTCAAGGGTAACCTTCACCAAGCTCAAGATTGGCCAACCCTGATGTGCAAGAAATTGGTCAAAGATCACAGGACAAGACTTTCCCTCAGCAGGAGTTTGGGAATACTGTAATGAGTCATTACCAAGCTGCTAGACCCTGACGGAATGGACTCAAGGGTGTTGAGGGAGCTGGCTGATGACACTGTGAGGCCACCTCAATGATCCTTGAAAGGCTGTGACTGGGCAATGTTCCTAAAGGAGTAGAAGAGAGAAAATGTGAACATATCCCTTCTGCCTTCAAGGAAGGCAAGAAGGACCATTCAGGGAACTACAGGCTGGCCAGTCTCACCTTGATCCCTGCAAAGGTGATGGAACAAATTCTCCTGAAAGCCCTTTCCTAACAAATTATGTAGATTGGGTGAAGCTGACAGAAACAGCATGGATTCTTGAAGAAATTAGCTTCTGCGGTAGGATGACTGGAGAGCAGTGGACGATGTTAACTGTGGCTTTAACAAAGCATTTGACACTGTCTCTTATCCTCACTGGGCTGCTTTAGCAAAAGAGTTGCTAGCAGGTCAAAACAGGTGATCCTTCCCTTCTGCTCAGCCTTAGTGAGACACATCTGGAGTGCTGGGTTCAGTTTTGAACTCTCCAATACAGAACAGACATGGATGACACTGGAGTGAGTCCAGTGAGGGACAATAAAGTTAAAGAATGGACTGCAGCACCTGTCATAGGAAGAGAGGCTGAGAGAGCTATGACTGGAGAAGGCTCAAGGGGCTCTTAACCATGTGTATAAATACTCAATGGGAGGGAAAGAGGACAGAAACTGACTTCTCACTGGTGTTCAGTGACAGGACTAAAGCAATGGGCACAAACTGGAATTTAAGAAACGTTAAAAAGAGAAAACTTTCTTACAGTGAGGGCATTCAAACACTGGCCCAGAGAATATGCTGAGTCTCCATCCTTGGAGACATTCGAAACCCAACTTGACATGGCCTTCAATTGACATTGCTCTGTGCAGGGGACTGGACTAGAAGATCTCCAGATGTCCCTTCCAAACTGAATGATTCTGTGATTAAATTCAGTAGAAAACAAGCAAAGACCTGTTAGTTTGATTCTTGGATACATAAAGACTTACATAAACAATCAGTTCATGTTTGGCTTGTTCTGTGTAGGTGGTCAAGAAAGTAGATTGAGCATAGGAAGGAAGGTCCTATTTATGCTAATAGCTGAATAAACATTAAAGAAAAATGAGAGATCTAGAGCTACCGCTAGAATGTGTCCAGTGCAGCCTGTGGGAGGAGTTGAGCCCAAGAAGTCCACCCATCAAGTCTGAGCTGAGCTAACTAGTTAACACTTAAACAAGTGGTTTGGATCTATGTGAAATACAATCCAAAATCATTTCAGAAGTCTCGTGATATCTTCTTGGTTAAGTACCAGAATTGTGTTTGTTTCACTGGGCACTTCCTTTACAGCTGAACAGTGCAACTAAGGATGACACACCAGGTAGAACACGCTCCCAGGAATACCTCATTTACAAAGAGGTAACACCTTTGCTTTACAGGCCAACACATCTACTGAAATAAACAAGACTATTCTACTGGTGTAAGTAAGAGCTGTATTTAAATTTCATTTTAAAAAGCCTCACTTAAAGGTAATTTACTTGATTAGGAGCTAAAAAACTCCCTGTCCTTAGCCCAGAGATGTCTTCTGTGAACTTTTATTACTAAGCTAATGGTAGGTACATCAAGTAATCAGAAGATTAAAATTGACCTTCTAAACCACAGTGTTCGTACTTAGACATCGTCATGAGTGACTCAATCAGTTAGTCCTCAATTTGTCATTTAATTGTTTATGCAGTCATAACCTCCGCTACCTCTCAGCATGTCTGTCTGTCCATTTCCTTCTCTCTCTAACCAATGAAGCATGGACTTTGTGCCTCCCCACTGACAAGCTTCTTGCTATGCACCATGATGACTAGGGTCAGGATGGTAAATGTGTTATCTGTAGGCATGTAAAGCAAAATCTAAAGCATAGTAATCTCAGGAATTAATGGCAATAAACCCAACTCCAAACCTGAGAACCAAGATCAATGTTACAGACAGACTGACTATCACAGAACACCCTAGGCAAGAAGTATCCCTTGAGTCACTGAATTCTACATCACTTCCTACAATCTGTAATCATCTAATATTTGCTTTGTCCTCCCCAGAGTGTAACTGGACACGGCAAGTGCCCATAGCAATAGAGTCTACCAAAAATCAAGTACTAGAATGGCAGTGGAAAGGAGAGAATTGATAGCTGCCTGCAGTGGGAGACTGGCATTAGCCTCTGGTTTGTGAGTACAAATCACTGAGCTCTTGGAGACCTCTAGCCTTATTAGAAGATTGCCATAGTGTGTGGCCAGCAAAGACGCTTGTGAGAGAACCTGCATACAGCTTTAGGCAATTATACTCAACATTAGTGCTGGAATGGGACAATGTCATTCTGTTTCTATGTAAATATAAAAGCAAAAGCTTCATGGTCACATACCTCATCGCAACATTGCTGCCATCAATAACTATTGGCCTCAGGTTGTCACCATCCTCTGTCACATCCTCCTGCAGTGGAGACTCTGACCTCTGAGACTCTACAGAAGACGCTTCACGTATTACACTAGTGTTAGCATTAGCTACAGTCTGATCAGTCTCAGTTTTATTTCCAAGTTTGACAAGTTCTCCCAAAATATCATTTATTAAAGCATCAGTACCAAGTTTATTTAGTACAAGTTGAACCTGCTCTTCAGAGTAACCCAACTTAAGTGCAAACTCCAGTTTGGTTTGATACTCTTTCACCACATCAGGGGGCTTCTTGACTTCCTTAGGTACTATCTGAGCCTCTTCTATCCTAAAGTCTTGCAAGATTTCATTTCTTTTTAGTATATGAGGCTCTAAGCAAGGAGATCGGCACAGCTGTCGGTGAGTCTTAGGCAATAAATGTGATTCTGATGCAGAATTATTCAGTCTTTCTGAATCATTATCAGAATTTGTGCTTTCTTCAGAGTCACAGCTGGAGCCTCCAGAAGTCTCTTCAGATGCCTCCTTGCCTACATCTTCTTTCCTAGAATTAACCTTATCCATCGTTGGCTTCTCCGCCATTGACCAAGGTACAATCGCATTTATTTGTGTGCCAGTGCTCCCCACATAGAGGTGGCCTAAGTCATGCCCCAGGTGATCCTTCAAGCCCATGAAGCTGCTGCATGTACTTGACTCCACTTTGCTGTTTTTCTTGTATTCCTGAATATAAAGCGTTCCGTATTCCTAAAGAGAGAACAAAAACGTTGCAGCTGGTTACACATATTGCTTGGGTTGGGATTTTCTTGCTGCTTCCTTGGAACAGCAGTTATTCTCTCCCAGCAGAGAAATACATTTATTTTAAACATAGATAAACTTTTCCTACAGTAACCTCTATAGCTAAGAGGATAAACAATTGACCACCTGTCTTTCGAGTGTATCAAATGCTTTTAAACATTTCTAGAAAACAGGTTTATGAAAGGCTAGAAAACCCAACACTGTGAGGTTACTCACTGTAACACACAGACAGAAGCCTTGTCATCATTTAAAGGAACTGAGATATTTCTTCCAGCTTGACACAGTATTGTAACAACAAAAAGAAAATAAAAGCAGCTATAAAATATATAAAACATAAGCTTTTATATCTAAATACCTTATACTCTTCATTGAATGGATAGAAATTAGCCCAGAACTAGACTACCTGGCTTATTAGGCAGCGGTAAGATGTCATAACACATAAAATGAATTATTAACAGAAAACATGATTTAATAAATCTTATTGGCCCTAAAAGACGCTATCAGTTCAACTGAATACGCTCTAACTATCTCAGAATTCCCTTATGAAGTGATAATTAAGTCAAGAAAGACTAATTGCTCTCAACAGAGCCCTGCATTACTAACAGATACAGCATTTAGAGACACAGACTGATCTAATGGCCAGTAAAGCCAATGGAAGTCTTTGCCCTGATTACAACAGCCCATTCATCAAACCAACAAGGCAACAAAATGAAAAGCTGATTTCAGCTCTGGACAGACTAGTGCAAGTTTTCTGCTGAATCAAAACTATCTATAGATAGAAATCATGCCGGAAGAAAAGAAGAAGTTGCAGTTTTCTGGACTTCACACACTTGCCAGACTGGTTTTTTTCTGGAATAATTTCGCATAACAGCAGTTTTACTTAAGTTAGCTGCCCATGTCATCACCAAGACTGCTACCACAGCCTATATTTCAAGGCACATTGCTACATCTTTCCCTTGTTTTGTTCTTTAAACAGAAGTCTTTGCTAACTGCTTCCGTAAAATGAAGTAAAAAGGCAGCTTAGTTCTCATAGATAAAGATGGACCATATGGACCAACTGTACCTCAAGGTTACCATAAAAAAGAAAAATTTACATTAAGGGGAGCCTATGAAACAAAGAGTTCTTTCACCCTTCCATCTTGCAAGGCGGAATATAAAAGCAAGATACGAAGGCTAAAGACTTCACTTGAACTTGACAGAGACCCTACAGACAGCAATCTCATGAGAGAGAACAAAACATTATCCCAAATCATCTCTTGATCTGTGCTAGTACAAACTGCAGGTACGTTCCACAAACAGCCAAAATCTCTGTCAGCAAACACATTAGCTCTCCCAACGCCATACAGGTTAGCATTTAAGAATGAGACACAGTTTCCTCGTGTTGGGAAAAGATCTGAGAGTGCACACAACAGAAATCCAACAGAAATTTATCCAGGCTTAAGATTAGAGAGAATCAAGCAAAAAATCCAATCCATGGTTCAGTAAAAGCAGATTCTACAGGTGCCAGGATATCATCACTGAGGTGAAGCATTTTGGTTATGGGGAATAAAAAAAACTTACTTTCCCTAAGTCCTTCTAGTGAAAATGAATAAATAAACCTATCATCAGCATTTTCACGTCCAACACCTTAATCCAGACGAGACTGATAGGAATGAACATACTGTAAAGTTTTATCGAGATCTGATCTTGTTAGAAGGCAGTAGGGGCTGTAATTCTCAGGCAGCCTATCAACGAATATTACTTGCTCTTAACTCAGAGCTTTAGGATTTCAAGCAACACCACAGATCTAAACACAATGCGAAATTAGGAAACAAACCTTTTCACACAGTGATTTATTAACTAATGTAATGCACTCGAAGAGCACAGTGCCAGTAACAAATCACAACAATATCCCAATAAAGGGATACAGTTAAAAACCCAACACTGTGGCCTTCCCAGAATCAAGACACACACACACACACACAAAAAATAAAATAAAAAAAAATCTCAAACAAGAAACCCCTATTGGAAGTGAGGCTGCTTAGCAACCAGCCTGTAGTTGCTAGGATGCGCTCCTTTAACATACCATCATGAATACTAGCACAGCGAAAGAATAATTTGGTATGAACAAAAGCCCATGAAAGAGAGCGGGACTTAAGTGCGTCTGGTTTCCCCTCGGAGAACAATGCAGCTGCCAAACCGATCTGGAAGCCCCGACATCATTGTTCCACCAACGCCACAATCTGCTCTGACTCGAGGAAGTCTAGTTAATGGGCAACACTTTTAAGCTGGACTGAAAAGTTGAGCTGGCTCATGTACTGCCACCACAGAATACGGGGAGATAATGGGTCACTGCCTAAATCCGTGTACTGTGAAATGTCATTTTAGTATTGAACTATAAGTAGAGGGAGGGTTTTTTTGGAAGGGGGGAATAGAAGGTTGCATATTAACAGCATGGAATAAACAAAGCTTCAAGTGCATAGATCAGAAAGAGGATTTATTTTTTTTTAGTGTTAGTTAAAATAATACTTAAGTCATTGTCCAATCGCTTCTTCCTTGAAGTTTAAGTGCTTTACAGCAACAACAATTGTAACACCCTCCAGTGGGATTCAATGAAGTCACTAGCATATGAATGCGTCTGAAGATCAGGCATTATATAAAACATACTTTAGATGATTTGCACATCAACTGGATATGAAAAATGACCCTGAGCCGAGCTTTGTCCATTGTTGGGAATCTATATATAATCAGCCTCGCATCTATCTGCTTTAAGTCTGTCAATCTCCATCTCACTCTAACCGTAATTGTTTCTTTTTCAAATCCTACTCTTTTCAGAAACTATTTAAAGAAGACATTAATAAGAGCCGCAGCTTTTAAATGTGCCACAGGTAGTATACAGTCACCATGCCATTGCCTCACCGGGCTACTTAAAATGCTGTTTACACTGTAAATCCAAAACAAAAGATTTCCAAAATCTTAGTTTTGTCTAGGCAGGACACCATCCCTGCATGAAAACTGCATTTATTTCAGACACATTTTAACAAAGTCTGTGAACTTTGTGCACTGTGGTCATGGTCAGCAGCACCTCTTAGGAACGTCAGACTAAGGAGCTATCAACACGATGCCTGTCCTTTATGAGGTTCATTGATTAGAACCATGAAAACCAGATGACAGTGTTGAACGCTGCTGGGATTATTTTATCTTGATTTGGTTAGTGAAGACCAAGATGCCAGCCAGTGCATTTGAATGCATTTGCATTCCGAATAAACACCAGCGTACCTATGTACAGGACAATGCTCACAAAACCCAGTTTCTCCAGGACTAAGAACTCCTTATTTCTCCAGATAAGAACTCCTTGCACTATTTACCAGGAAGCCTCACTACACACATGGTTTTAAACTTTGTTCTCTGGTACAATGAAACACAACTAGGAAAAAATATCTGCTCTGAATTCTGACTCAGACAAACAAACAAACAAAAACTATCCAAAAATTATTGTCAAGAAAGTTTTCAACTTCTGGCGTATGCTCACCTTAGCTGAGGTATGGCATCTGTATTTTATGGAAAAGTTAATAAAAACAGGCAATTCTGTCCCAATTACAGAATCAAAGAATCACAGAACATCAGGGATTGGAAAGGACTTCAAAAGATCATCTAGTCCAATTCCCCTGCCACAGCAAGATCCCCTAGATCCAGTCACACAGGAACATGTCCAGGCAGGTTTTAAACGTCTAAAAGAGACATATGACAACAGAAGCTTTGGACTACAGCCTGTTTAAAAACACAGTGTCCCACACTAGGTTCAGTGTTAAAGGCCTAAAATAGTGTGTTACTAAGTCAAAGACATTTATCAAGTACAAATGTAATGTTGTGTTTGAGCACTGTGCTACTACATTTGTGGAAGTCTAATCTTTTTCCATTTCTTAGAAGTCACCACTGTTTTTCACTAACCATTAACAAGAATCAGCCCATTACTTCACTTTCTACCCAAACCAAAAGTATTTCTCAAAGGGATGTGGGCAAGTAAATAATCTAATCTTTTTAATGTGAATATTTTGTACTTAGAATTGAGCATAAGGAAAGCAATTTAATGCAAATTTAGTTCAGAGGAAAATAAGAAGTAAAACAGCGTGTCGTGTGGCACAGCCTAGCACAATTGGTGTATTCTCTAAAGACCATCAAAACTTTCTGAAGACACATTCTGCAGCGAAACAGTTCAGCGTGTTTTCAAACAGGCACTTTTCCCAAGTCTCCTAAACACAAAATGGAATACTGAAATTACAGTTTGGGGAAACTCTGCTATTACTTGTTGTCAGACAAGAGCAGAGCTGATCAGAAAAGGAAGAAGAATGTATCAGCTATCCAAATGACAAAGATACTGCGACAATGCAAATAAAATAATGAATATGTAATAAATACCTACTGCTGTAGTTTCTGTGTATTTAATTACCATTGTATTTCAGTGAGTGCTGTTGTCTGCATCACTCTATCCAACAAAGGAAGGATGTCCCATTGAACAGATTGGTTAATGCTCTGGGGCAACAGATGTCTACTGGAACTGCGGGAGACCAGCAACTGGTGGCCTGCCCATCTTCTGAAAACTTTCAATAGACTCATGCATATGTTCACACAATAGGGCATGTGGTAGAAATGCAAACCTCTTTTTAACCCTTTTGTATGCTCTCTTTCCCTCCCAACTGATATATGAAAGCCTTTGTTTTGTTTTTCTCTTTACAGGATGCTTGGAATACAGGCTCAGGGAGTATATAGTGTTTGTACTTCAGCCTAACATCTGAACTCCAAACATCAAACAAAACAGACTAGAAAGTTTATAAAAATAGCCAGGCTAGAGCTGACACATTTATGAAGGGCTTTCAAAGCTCTGGAACATAGTCCTACCTGAGAGCATCCTAATGCTCCATTTTACAGCATCTTCAGATACTCATAAGATACAACAGAGCTCTTCCTATTTCCAAACACAGGACATGTCACCCATTTCATTGTATAATGGAAAAAGTGTTCGATTTTTTTTGGTTTGTTTGCTTAAAAGCTTTTTCTACCAGTCACACATTAAAACAAGTAATGGCTTGTCTGCAAGAAAAACCCCACGCAAATACCTATAACTCTAAGTCAAAACCTCCCATTCTTCACAGGGCGCTAGAGGAGTACTTGTTCTGTTGATGGCTACTGCCTACCACGTTCCAATTCTGGGAACTGCACCACTACCGATGCTTTTCAAAGTTCCTTAATACTTTATGTCTTTAATGCACTTACATGTCTTTAATACGCTTAGTCTCCAGACATAACTGTTTTTCTTTCCCTCTTTTTCCAAGAGACATCCAAAGTGTGCAAACCTCAGTTGACACACAAATGACCTACGTTTGTCCAAACACAAACCGACATGCTGAAACACCAGTAAGGTGAACCGTCCTATTTCTGCAGAGAGAAGCCCACATACTTACGTTCACTGGAAAACACACAGACATTGGTTTCTTGTAGCTGTTCCAGAAGCAACTCCTTAACACGATTTCAGCTGCAGACTTCAGGCAAGCAAGCAGAACAATGAATGGACGAACAGATGGACCCGCGATGTCTTTGCTTAACCTATTACTGAGCGGACGCAGAGCCAATCACAACCCACAGAGCTCACAATTAGTTGGCCAGGCAGATGCAAGGCAACCTCCCCACCCTGCATCAGGTTCGGAGGTTTCTAAGATAAGCAAGTTGATGTCATTCTCAGAGTCTGCCCCGGGCAGCATGTGTATTAACGAGGGGTGTGCAGCAACAATAGGCCATACAAAAGAGACTAGCAGGCAGCTGCTGTATGAGAGCCAGAGTCATTAGGGAGCAGCCTGCCAGCAAGAAACACCTGGCTTGGGCAGACTTCAGCTTCTCCTCATTGTTTCTAATTCGTGAAACAAAGAAAGGAATTATTTTTAAGTAGTAAAAGTTGTGAACTTCCATTAAAATATACCTCTCTTAAGGAATATAATCCCTTCTATTATGGCAATGAGTTCTATGTAGGGAATAAATATTAAAAGATAAATAAATCTGTCAGTAGCTATTGTAGTTTCCTTCCCTTGTGAGCAGATTTAATCATATTGGTATAAAAAGCAAGGGGTCCACATCAACCACTGAAACGTTTTCAGAAACCACTTTCTGAATTTCCTGACACTTTTTGTAGATCAATCAATAAATGTGATAAACTTGCATTTACACACAACTCTAACCGAGCAGTTTGGGAGCAATGTCAATGGAAGGTGAAACTAGTTACATTAAACCCACATCATCTTAATACGTAGACTAATGGATTTTTTAAGACACTGAACATTAGGGTGCTTGATAGAAAGGAACTACGAACCATTCTTTTGTTCTGGAGTCACTCATATTTGTTTGCAACAGAAATTCTTTGCCTTTTATTTCACAAATCTGTTCTGGATGCCAGGATCTTCCTGTCTCCTTGCACTGATGAAATATCTGCACACAAGTCAAGGGCCAGGCCAGAGGCAGCTTTTTACTGTTTTTACTTTTCTCGAAGTAAGCCAGAAACATGGAAACACAAACTCCAGTCCACGTCTCCTTTCCCCTCACTGCTCAACATTTCCAGTACTGCCAAGCCCCGCAACACACATTTAGTGATTTAGGTTTGATGAAAAAGAGTAACCTGGACTTTAAAATAAAAAGTCATTGCCACTACTGGTGTCTTCAGTGAAGATAGCTTAGAATGGAGAAGGAGGGTATTCTGTATTTGCAGACGTTTTTCTGATTGACTACTAGTAAAGTGCATTTACTGAACTTCAGCATCATTACATGGCTAAGACCAATACTGGGAATCAGAGAGGCAGCTGTCCTACTCTGCTTGGGAGGAGAGGCAATCTGCTGGGAAACATCCACCATGATTTAAAAGAAGAAAAGAATAAGTTTTGTTAGAACAGCTTTGAGTGATTTCCTAAGCTTTATGTGGATATGAAAGTAATACAACATAAAAATGAAGTCATATCCCATTGTGCAATTATCACGTGCCCAGATTCTATGCTGCAAAGCAAAAAGCCCAACTACAGTTTCTCTGCACTGTCCATTAAAGACTCCTAAGAACAATCACTAGCACCACTGTTTTGGAGCTTTTAAGTTAGAGGGAGGAGGAGACTCCTCACTAATTTCTGCCACAGTGAACACAGAGTGAGAGAAGCTACCCATGAGCACAGTGGGATGCCTGATCTCCAGCACTGGATTAAGCTTCTTTGCAAACAGTGAATAAAAGCAGTGATCTGAAAAAGCTAATCAGTCCCTGCTGTGGTATTTAGACTACCTCAGTGGCCGGTATTGGATAATGTTAAGCATATTAGGCAAAATAGGAAGCCAGTCCAGTTCACCTATGTCCAAGAACTACCCTTAAATGACATCTGGATCACTTGGCTATAGTCATCACTGGAGCATCTCTCTGATGAGAGCCAGACATTTGTTCTGTAGTACCAGAAGTGCTCATCTTGCTCAGGACACATGAGATACCCTTTACGTACATCTGTAATAAACTGAGAACTCTGTAGTGCAGAAGTGGTATACTAGGGCTCTACAAGCACAGCTACGGCAAATGAATGATCTGGCTTAAAGATCTGTGTTAAAAACAACGTGATGAGGAGTTTACTTGTGATGATCTGCACCTACAGCATCTTCTACAGTAACAATAAGAATATCCTCCCAAAACAACTTGCCATACTCAAAGTGCAGGTCTTCAGGGAACTTGCTTTGCAGATTAATGTTCACACCAATCCCACACTGCAGAACAGGAGATATTCTAGTAAGCTGTAGCTGCATGGGTTAGAACAATGATTTCTAATTCTACACAATGACAGTTACTTTTATCAGGTGCCTGTTCTGGAACCATTTTCTCAGCTCTTTCCTAAAAGAAGTTGGGATGTCCAAGTTTCACAGAGTGTCAGATCATCCTACTAAATCATGCTTGTGATGATACAAAAGCATTTGTACTAAGGTTTAACCAGACATAAGGCTTCCTTCTAGGAATCACAGAATCATTCAGGTTGGAAAAGACCCTTGAGATCATCGTGTCCGACCATTAACCCTACTCTGTAAGTTCACCCCTAAAACATATCCCCCAACACTACATCTAAGTGAATGATGAGCTCAACAAAGAAACTGTAGTAAGAAACACCATGGCTCTCCTATCACATCCTCCCATCCTCCTCTCCTCATAGTGGGAAGCTGTAACAGCAACTAGCTCCCAACTAGTTGTACCCAACTAGTTCAGCAATCTCCTATTACCATACCGAAAACAGAAAGAGCCAGTCTGTTAAATTCAGTCACCAAAACACAGTGAACCTAACAGCTCTTCAAATTTCTAGCCTTGCAAGATCAATAGGCTTGAAAACCATATTTTTGTGGCTCCTAGAGATAGGACACGGTGCTCATTGGGCCCCTGACACCACTTGCTTAAACGGCAGGCAGGCAAGGCACCCAGGATTGGCTGGGAGTGGTGAGCTCCGTGGAAGGAAATTTCCAAATGGCACGCAGAAAAACGTTAGGATGTAGTGAGACATGGACCAGGGTGAACCTCTCAGCTGGGCAAATGGTGGGAAGGAGAGTGTGTCCATCCTATCCTCTCCTCTCCTTTCTCCTTCCCCCCTCCCCGTCTGTCACTGCTCAGTTTGGTATGAAAAGCACGCATGGGAGGATCAGAAAGACCAAAGGAGTGAGAGCTGGAGCAGCTGGGAAATTCAGACAGCGTAGGCTGAAGATATTAGGGAAGCACTACTATACAAGGGGAAAAAAAGCTTTAAAAAAAAAAAAAGTTGCTAGTTCCAGCCAACTCTTGTTGTTTCAAACGTGTTGAATACAAAGCCTTATTTAAGAAGAAATTATTTTATGCAGGAGTACAAGACGGTCATTCTGTAACTCAAGAGGTATTATTGTAGCAATTAGAAAGACAACTTGTCCCATTAAAGTATTGCATTATCTTTTCTTGTAGGACTTCATGCTAAGCCTCCAGTAATAAATGATGCATTTGCAAGAATACACTGTGCACACGTTAAATCAATCGCATTCAACTGCATTTATGAAGCAGAAATGAAGGTTGAATGCTCCAGACACAACTTTCTGCTGTGCCATTGCAAACCAGCCTACCTTCACAGTGGGACTGGGGAGCTGCAAGGGAGATGCCTAGATTTACAATCAGAGATGCAAACCATCTTAAGTACAACATTTTGAAAGAAATTCACCCAGTTTTGGGGAATAGTAAGTGGTGCTCTGGGCTGAGTCTACACACAGCTATAAAATAAAAAGAACCCTACCACCACTCTACAGTCACATGGAGGAGTGAATTAAATTACCAGCAAAAAGGGCCAAAAATTCAGAAAAACAACGAATGTTATGGTAAAGGTGAGCAATGTTTTGCCTTTACAAAACACATTTTAAAAGGATCAGCTGTATTTTCAAATGCAGTGTAAAAAAAATGCATTAAAATGAAGCAGCAGAGTTCTTTCACTCTTTCAAAGAGTCTGCTCTCTGTAGTTATCCTTCAAATTCAAAAAACCAATTTCCACGGAGCCATCACCTTAGAAGATTAAGGTCTAAAGTTTCTAGTATAAAACCATTAGATCATCAGTATTGATGGCATGCAAGACTTGAGGAAACCATTGCAACCCCTAACATGCATTGAAGAAAACTCTTGAGTTTTCTTTTAAGTAGCAATTCCCTTTTTTTGCTAACCATGAACATAAATAGATCCAGTTTTCCCTTGTCTATGGGTAGACAAAGGCTGTGACTATGAGCTGTTCATCGTGACATGACAAGGTGCCCACCTGCAGCTACGTCTAACTGCACAGTCTGTCTACAGCAGGAGCCCAACAGGCTTGAGCCACATCAGGCAATCTCACACTAAGTATAAAGCAGCATTCTGCAACAGCAAACGGCAGAATTCTCTGGGCAACCTCCACTACTCTCTGGGCAACTTCCAGTGCTCAGTCACCTTCACAGTAAAGAAGTGTTTCCTGATGTTTAAAGGGAACCTCCTGTGTGACACAGTTTGTGCCCATTGCCTCTGATCCTGTCCCTGGGCAACACTGAAAAGAGCTGGGCTCAACCTTCTTTGCAGTCTTCCTTCAGGTATTTATACACATTGATAAGATCCCCCCACAAGCCTTCTCTTCTCCAGGGTTCCCCAACCTTTAGTCATAGGAGACATGCTTCAGTTCCTTAACTACTTTTGTGGTCCTTTATCCACTCCAATATGTCCATGTCTCCCTTGTACTTGGCAGCCCAGCACTTGGACACAGCTCTCCCGGTGTCTCTCACCAGTGCTAAGTAGAGAAGGCTCACCTCCCTTGACCTGCTCCACCTATCACCCTAACACTTTAGGGCCAAGGTCTCATCATTTTCCGTCTAAAAAAAAGCCATTTATTTAAAATTAAAATATGAGGTAAAAAACACAATAGACAACTCCCATGCTAGTAGCAGCTAACAGTCTTTTCAGCCTTCTTTACAAATGCACTTAACACAATATCTTGTATTTGTTTGTGCCTTTTTTTGGGATACAACAGCCTAAAACATCTGAAGTTATGAAGAATAGCCCCCAAATTAAAAATCCTGAAAAACAAATAAAGCACCTGGCACTGGTTTGCAAATTCTATTATATAGACCAGAAGGTCTATCTTATTTTTACACACTTTGGCAAAGAAACCCAAGAAATTCCAACCTACTTTGATGTTGGTCCTTCCAGCTCTGCCAGCAAGTTTTCCAGCCAGAAAACACTGAACCCCCAACCATGGTCTAAGATGGCTGTGGAGCAACTGCTCTTATCAACAAGATTTCTACAGCTAACTAGGGAATGGTGCTCATTTTAGTATTATCTTTCTGGAGATGTTTAAAACCCGCCTGGTTTTTAAACCTACCAAGTTCCTGTGCAACTTGGTCTAGGTGGTCCTGCTGTGGCACGGGGATTGGACTAGATGACCTTTCCAGGTCCCTTCCAAACCCTAATGTTCTGTGAGGGCACTCTATTTAATTTCTTCCTTAATTTTATTTTTATGAATTGAATCAGAGACACTGAGATACAAAACACTCTAGGAAAAAAAAACCAAACCAAAGCAAACCCCCAACTTTCCAGCAATATGCATTAGATTCAACCTCTTCTCACTTTCAGAATGAGTCACACTGTCTGGATGCTTTCTGAGCACGAAAATTTGAACCGTCTAATTAACTTTCCCTGTGACAATATTGGCCAGCTAGACAATGCCTACGACTGTACTGAGCGTTCGCCATCATGCTCAGCAAAGTACTTTTATTCAAATTTGTTCTGTCAGAAGAAAATCCTCGAACAAAACTAACATGGTTATGTGGAAGAAAAAGTATTATGTTCATTTAAACACAAATTTAAGAGACTTAACTAGTCAACCTAACATCTTTTATCTGTGCCACAGACTATTATTAAGAGTTTGAAAGGCTTGTCAGAAGAAAATAGGCCTCTCAAACTGTCTAGCGACATGGTCAGGTTGTGTTTCAGGTCATGCTGCTGGCAACACAGCTCCATAATCTCCAGGGTTCCTGGATGGAGTTCAAGGTGTTCGTTGGACTCTGCGTAGCCCTAAATGGCTTCACAGGGTTATGCTTATTTGAGAGACAATTCCTGTGCCTGTTCCACAGGGCTGCAGTTGTCAGTTTGGACGGGAGCCTTCTCCGAGAGAGCTGCCAGCAGCAGATTTTCTGCAAGACTTTCAGCCTTACCATTTACACTCTACTGGGATGAAAGGGCCAGGGAATATGTTAAGGTCCAATTTTTCATCCGGATTTATTAAGTTAAGAATGAGGGAAGACTGAGATGGTCATGTGGTTTGTCGAGACAACAGAGTACATAATTATTTCTTCCTTTCCAGGGAAGCTTTTAATAGACCTGACATGTAGCAACAATAGCCAGACCATAGAGAAAGTGGGTTACTGTAGCTGCAAACCCGAGTTCAAAAGTAAGTAGAAAGAAAATAGCTACACAGAAGTCTATCTCAGTACCTGTCATTTAAGTAGGGCTTTTCTTCAGCTTTACTGAATCCCTGAACTCAATAGAGACCACCCGGAACTCCCCCTACTGAACTATCCACAGCAAGCTTTGAAATCCCAGTGTTTTATACATTAATAAACCAGCTTGCTCACTTTTGTGTAATAACCTAATATATTGAAAAGAAACAAACCATCTGTTAGTGGTTTCACATAATTTTTGTAGGTCTTCAGAGTCTCAGAGTAATTCTATTCTGAGAAGTTTGCAACTTTTAAAGTAGAAATTAATATTCCAGAACAAGTTTCCTTATGTTTAGTCTCCACTTTATTAATATTTTTTAACTTTTTAGGTTGGAAAACCAATTAGATTTTAGTTCCATGAACACATGCACAGATTCCTTCATTCAGGTTAATATTTTAAGCCCTTTCTGGCCCCCCAGAGCTCACATTTTACTTTTCAGAGGTCTGCCTAGAACTGACAAAGACATGCAAACGGAAAGACTTAATACAGAACTGGTGACGCTATTAGCAGCGGGACCTCGACAGACTGGAAAGCTGGGTGGGGAGAAATTTAATGAACAAGAGTAGAGTCCTGCATCTGGGTAAGAACAACATCAGGTACCTGTATAGGTTGGGGACTGACCTGTTGGAGAGCAGTGTAGGTGAAAGGGACCTGGGAGTCCTGGTGGACAGCAGGATGACCATGAGCCAGAAATGTGCCCTTGTGGCCAAGAAGGCCAATGGCATCCTGGAGTGGATCAGAAGGAGGGTGCTTAGCAGATTGAGAGAGGTTCTCCTCCCACTCTACTCTGCCCTGCTGAGACTGTGTCTGGAATATTGTGTCCAGTTCTGGGCACCTCAGTTCAAGAAGGACACAGAATTGCTGGGGAGAATCCAGTGCAGAGCCTCGAAGATGATTAAAGGAGTAGAACACTTCCCTTATGAGGAAAGGCCGAGTGAGCTGGATCTCTTGAGCTTGGAGGAGACTGAGGGGTGACCTCATTAATGTTGATAAATATGTGAAAGGTAGGTGTCAGGAGGATGGAGCCAGGCTCTGTTCAGTGTCATCTAATGATAGGACAAAGGGCAATGGGTGCAAGCTGAAACAGAGGAGTTTCCACATCAATATTAGAAGGAACCTCTTGACAGTGAGGGTGACAGAGCACTGGAAAGGGCTACCCAGGGGGGTTGTTTGAGTCTCGTTCTCTGGAGATGTTTAAAACCCACCTGGATATGTTTCTGTGTAAGTTGGTCTAGGTAATCCTGCTGTGGCAGGAGGATTGTACTAGATGATCTTTCGAGGTCCCTTCCAATCCCTAATGTTCTGTCAATTAAACTAAATGCCTTAGTTTGGAAGGGACCTCAGGAGGTCAGTTAGTCCTTCAAACCCCCAGTCAAAATAAAGGGTCAACTACAGTATTTGCTCAGTGTCTCTTTCACATCAGCTTCTGAGCATCTGCAAGGCTGGAGATTCCACAACCTCCCCCAGGCACACGTTTAAGTATCCTCCTGGTGACATTTCTCTTTAATGTATAATTTTTTCCCTGTAACTTGCAAATGTTGTCTCTTGTCCTTTTGCTGTATATCTTTGCCTCCTCTATACCTACATATTACACAGGTGAAGACACCAATATGGTTCTCCTTCTCTTAGAAAGGCTGAGTAAATTCATTTCTCCCAGACTCTCCTCACACATGATGCGCTTCAGCACCCAAATCACCCTGGTAGACTATCCACTGGACTTGCGCCAGCAAGTCAATGTCTTCTCCTGTCCTTCGGAGACCAAAACTGGGCACAGTGCTCCAAATGCAATCTCATCAGTGCCAAAAAGAAGCAAATGATCACTCTGCTGGGTCTGCTGGCTGCGCTCCTGCTAATACAGCCTATTTAGCCTTATTACCTATTTTTGCAACATCATCCTGCACTTATCAAGGTACAAGACCATGCATGATACCAACAAAATTAAACTTAGCAAACCCAAAGAGCAATTATTTTTAGTCTCCAAGAACAGGGGTTGTGTAATTGCACAATGCTAAATCTCTGTGAGGATACACAGAATCACAGAACATTTGGGATTTGAATGAACCTCAAAAGACCATCCAGTCCAATTCCCCTGCCACAGCAGGATCACCTAGATCCAGTAGCACAGGAGACAGTGTAACTTCTCTTAATTTATCAGGCAAGGGTGGTTTGCAAAGCTTCATTTATACCAAGAGCAATGGTCAATTATTCAGAGAAGGCGGTAGAGAACCAACAGGAAAGAAAGTTGTGACTCTGAATAGAGATCTATGAGCTATGCAACCTTTGCTGGAACCAGATCAAAGTTGCATCAATGTATGCATCATACCAGATGTTATTTTCTTTCACACAACGGCTACAATAAAAAGCTATTAGCAGACAAGTGAACAAGCGGCTGGGGAAATGAAAATTGAAGCAGAAAACTCTGATTTTAATCTTTCAGCAGTGAGTCCAGGCTGTAGCGCAGCAACATCTTCAAGAAACCCAGACTGTAATCCCAAAAGGGACAGTTTGAGAAACACAAAAGGGACAGTTTGAGAAACACTAATGAGTCCAATTCACAGCTTGGCAAGAACAGCAAAAGCCCAGTTGGCATCCCAGCAAGAATGGCAGCAGCGATCCCAGAAGCAGCTGCTACAGAGAGTTGTGAACCCAGGTGCAGAGCCCTGGGCACTTGTGCATCACAGCCCTTCCTCAGGCAGAAGAAACCATTTCCAGAGGTGTATCTGGCATTACAAATAATATGTATTCGAATTATTGCTGAAGGAGAAATCACCTGAGCTTTTCAAATCAGTTGAACTTTTTTAAGTCGGAAAGGCCCCAGGGGATGTTGCTGCAAACTGGGAGGCTCTCAGAGCTCATTTAAAGTGAAGATCTCCATGAAAGTGTTGATAGCATTTTTTATAAGGAAAATGTCTCTCATCAAGGAAGAGGCCATGCATTGATGCTGGAAAGGTTGGATAGTTTAGTGATTCAAACATGAGTTTTACAGATGACAAAGCACTGAAGAGACCTGTCAGAGTCAGAGCACCAGCTAATGGTGACTAGGAAAGCATAGAAACAAGGATTTATAGGTACCAACTACTTATGTTAACAGTTTGCAGAGCAAAAGGAGACTAGAAAAGTAGCTTCTGTTAAAGGAGATGTAATCTGTCCCTTTTCCAGTCAACCTCTGCCAAACCACCACATTTCATTAGCCCTAAGATTAAAGGTCTAAGTCACAGCACAATAGAAATTTTCATCTTGTACGCAGGCTTCAAAGTTTGATGGAACTGATTAATTGATTTCACAACACATCACATAACTTTTACAGCTCCTAGGGGAGGATGGGTCAAACAAGTGGTCTTTTAGGAATAATCATGACAGTTTTTGTCAATTAATTAAGGACTCAAGGATTTAAGACTCTTCTCAGCCTCTGAGCTTCGCCTCCTAGCAGCAAGCTTTTCAGGTATTTGCTATAACCTATGTCACATTTACTGCTGAGCACCTCCAGCTCCACCGACCTACCCAATCTCTAGCACTCCTCAGCAACGTTCAACCACCTCCCAAGGCATTCCTTTCATACCAAAATAAATTACTGTATTTCTTCCATTGGGAGGATTATTAACCTCCATTAAACTTTCCTGCACTCCCAACCACTCTTGCTTTGCCTCTCTCCTTTGTCCCTACCCTGCTCCTAAAATACCAACTTCCTATTCAGTAAAATCTCTTCTTCTGAAAGAGATTTAGTTTCCTCACTATCTGCATTCAAGAAAATTAGAATTTCCTTGCAGAATGCGGTTCAAATGCTTTTTACAGTCTTGCAGTTCTATGCAAGGAACATATTTATCCAGAAAGAGCTTGGATCCAAGTCACTTTGGTCTAAATCAGGAGCTCTGTTTGTGAGCCCATAGAAGCTTTCTCCATTTGAAGAAGATCAGACTCTGGGATGGTCTAGCATGCTTATTCTTTATCTAGCTACTCATACACACACATACGTATATACAGACATCTCCCCTCCCATGGAGGAGGATGACCTATGTAAAAGTATGAAGTGTTATGCTGGTAAAATAAATCAAGCAAACAAAAGCTTAAAAAGACCAAGCAGTCAGGACAGGTAGTCTGGTGCATGCTGTGAGATGGGCCTGGAAGAATGATGAATCTCAAAGTTGCAAAGGATGAGCTTTGTTACTCCCCAGGGCAAAGTACTTGTCTGGACCTTTCCAGTTAGGACAGCAGAAGTACAAGTCATAAAGTACTTTTTAAAATAGATTCTCATTCTGCAGCTATGAATCAAGAATGAACAGAGCTCAAGTTTAGCAAAAAGTTAAAACAATTCCTGAAGTAGAGAACAGAATACCCTTGCAGACCTGGAAATCAAATGCCAAGCCCAGCACTTCATGCTAAGCAAAATACACTTTGGATTTTTGGTAGTGTGACTGCAGCCTTTTACACAAGAAATACGATCTAACCTGAAAGAATCAATCCTGATGGGTAAAAGAGAAATGCCTAGTTCATCAAAGCAGAAACCCCCAAGGTTATGAAAACCTCCCTCAATTTCTGCTCAGCACTAAACACTGTGGTAAGGTACATGGTTTCTGACACAGACTCCAGCTGTTACACAAAAACACTTAAAGATGCAGAGCCTTACAGTGAAAACTATCCCTACATCTCATGTACATTGCATCCCTATTTCTCATCGAGCTTTGAAGAGCTGCCTATTCCACAAGATACACAGAGGAAAGAACATGGAGAGAGAAAAAAAAAGAAAAAAAGAAAGGAAGAAGAAGAGAAGGGGTGATGGGAGATGAGAGCGGTGGAAAGAACTGCCTCATAACTCTACCAGGAAGGCAGTGATGAGCAGATTACTATTGATTTTCTATCAATGTGCTAACTGGAAATTACTGCGGTTTGAGACCAGAAGGTAAGAAAAGTGAGTCTGCTTCTTGCTACCCTGCCTCACCTCTGCCTATGTTATATTCTACCTTTAACATATAATTTAGTAACTAAAATGAAGCATCAATTCTTTCAGGCATAAAAATAGGGGTTTTTCAATTAATGGGTTTCTTGCTTCAAATATATGGTAGAAGTAGCACATTTATTCTAAATATTTATCAAGCTTCAAGACAGGAGGCATTTTAAACATAATTATACATAATAAGAGGTATAAAGCATCACTATACAGTAACTTCAGTCTCTTCATAGAAACAACTCACTGCAGTCTTTGTACATCATCTGTTTATTACAGAACCTCAGACACAGTTACCAGTACCACAAGACAAAAACAAAGTGTAACCACCTTAATCACTAATACGGCTGCTGGCTGGCTACTATGGCAACAAACACTACAGAAAAGAGTGTACGATGAAATCTCTCTTGAATAACTTAAAAAAACTGCTTATCCATCACTTCCCAGCTACATGTGGGCTACTGCTTCACTGAGCAGCAAAAGCACCATAATAATATTAATATTATTCTGGTGAAGAAGAGGAAACAGAAGAGTTTTATACTATAACCTCACACATCACGTATTTTCTAACCTTCCTCCTAGTTACAACTCACTCCCTTCCTTTCTTACTACTGTCGTTTTCTTTCAAAACATTTCAGCTTTTAAGAATTGTTTAAAACACAGACTGTGATGATATCCACAACTGGAAGCTGAGGCTAGCAGAATTCAGATTAGGATGTGTTTCAAGAGTAACCAGTAGAAAGAAACTGATTCAGTGTTTGAGGGTGGATTTATTTATTGTTTAAATTACTGGTTCAAGCCAGAAGTTATGGATCTGACACAGAAAATACTTAACAAGATTTTATGACTTCTGCAATGAAAGAAGTCAAACTAAATCACACATCTCCTTTCTGCAGAGCTGTTCAGCCACAGCCATTTCTAAGAATAATAAAAGCTGACCTGAGTCAGGCAAGTTCTTCATTTCACTTCACACTGGCTTTGAATCTTCTTTTTGCAGCTTAAGGAGTACTTTTAACTGAATGTTGGATGTATGAAGTCTCAAAGAAGAAAAACTAGTTTTTTGACTTCCCTACCTAAAACTGAATCACAGAATCACAGAGCATTAGGGATTGGAAGGGACCTTGAAAGATCTTCTAGTCCAATCCCCCCGCCACATCAGGATCACCTAGATCCAGTCACACAGGAGCATATCCAGGTAGGTTTTAAACCTCTCCAGAGAAGGAGACTCCACAACCTCTCTGGGCACCTCATTCCAGTGTAAGTATGTTTTATCAGTTACCAAACTGTATCTCCAATTTTTTCAAGTCTGACCAACTGCAAAACTACTTTTCTTAAAAAAACCCTAAATAGCTCTGGAACATGAATGATGTTTTTCAAGGGTGGAACAACCCAGAGAAGCAGGCAGTGAAACCATGCCAGCAGACTATCGCTCAGCTCTGCAGCCTGAAATGCACAATCTACAGAGATGAGTCAAGTTATGCTCTGCCAGGTTGGGAGGATGGGGTTTGTTTTTAAATTGCATACCTTCAGTAAGCTCCACTTCTCTTTGCATTCACACTGTAAGTGCACTTTTTAAAGTGTGTTTTGATTTGCAGATGCCTAAAAATATTTTTAGAGGAGTCCTATCTGTCAGCACCTCATAAATAATGTATTTGTAAAAGGATAATAAATGCTAATTATAAGACCACTGAATGACTGCTGCCCTGTGGAAGTCTAGTGTAGTAATAAAGGTGTAATAACCACTGAAATAAACCCATAAATACGGTAGGGTCTGTGCAGAGAGGAAATACTTTAGTTCAACTAACTCCAACAGGACAAAAACCAAATTTCTGAATTCTCAAGACTAACTGGTCTGATTAATCAAAAAAGAAAGGGGGAGAAAGAGGGAACATGAAATCTTTTCCTATTTGCCTAAAACGTGTTTTACATTGACGCAATAAATTCTCTTAAAAATCACAGAACATCTTTGGTTGGAAGTCTGGTTGACCTTTAAGATCATCAAGTCCAACCTTCGACCTCAGCACTATGTCTACCTGTCTTTTAAAACCCTCCAGGGATGGGAACTGCACCACAGCCATGGGCAGCCTGTTCCAGTGTTTGATAACCCTTTCAGTGAAGAAAGGAGGCTGTGCTCAATCTTTCACAGAATCACAGAACAGTAGGGATTGGAAGGGGCTCCAAAAGATCTAGTCCGATCACCTGCTGTGACATAGGAACATATCCAGGTGGGTTTAAATGTCTCCACAGAAGAAAACTCCACAACACCTGTGGGCAACCCCTTACAGTGCTCTGCCACCCTCACCATGAAGAAATTCCTTCTCATATTGATGTGGAACCTCCTATGTTCCAGCTCACACCCATTGCCCCTTGTCCTATCACTAGATGACAC